>JAYESA010000004.1:205286738-205621075 GCA_036927795.1 Iris macrosiphon
CTCAATAAACCAAGAACGAAGGGAGAGAGAGAGAGAGAGAGAGAGAGAGCGCATGGAATCGAGCACCGACGACGATGAAGCTCTCGCCGCTCGATCTCGTGATGGCGATCGTCACCGGAAAGCTCGGCACCGACGGGATTCCGCCGGAGGCCGCGGCTTTCGCCGAGAGCCGCCGGATCCTCCTCGTCCTCCCTCGCCACCTCCGTCGTCGCCGCGCTCGGGATCGCCGCGTTCTTCATCTGGCGCCGCTCCTCATCCGCGGGCTCCAGACGGCCAGCGGAGCCGCCGAGGCCGCTGGTGGCGCCGAGGGAGCCGGAGAAGCCGGAGGTCGAGGACGGGAGGAAGAAGGTCACCGTGTTCTTCGGCCACGCAGACCGGCACCCGCCGAGGGGTTTGCCAAGGTGAGGATTAAGAATTAGGAATTAGGAATTAGGGTTTCTTTCCTTAGTTTCAGTTCGGAATTCGCGCCTGACTTTAGGGTTCTCTCTTCGGTTTAGGCGTTCGCTGAGGAGGCGAAGGCGAGGTACGACAAGGCCGTCTTCAAAGTCGTCGATCTGGTAGAAACCCCCTCGAAAATTCGACCAAAATTTGTTTTTTTTTTCTTCCTTCCATATATTTTGAGCCAATTGACTGATTAAATGGATTGAATTTTTCTTCTGTAGGATGACTATGCAGCAGATGATGATGAGTACGAAGAGAAGATGAAGAAGGAAACCCTAGCTTTGTTCTTCCTAGCAACGTGAGCTGCGATCTAGTGATGAATTTATAGTTATGTTTGTTTTAACTTTGAATTTAGATTTTCTATATCTGACTTGAATACTTTTAGATACGGTGACGGTGAGCCGACTGATAACGCGGCCAGATTCTACAAATGGTTCATCGAGGTCAGTGGATCTCTCTTTTCCCTTTGTTCGTACTTTATGGATTTGAATGCGATGATTGATGAAAGTTTGTTTCTTTTAGGGGAAAGAGAGGGGGGCTTGGCTGGAGAATCTCCAGTTGCTGTCTTTGGTCTAGGCAACAGGCAGTACGAACATTTTAACAAGGTTTGGTTGAAATCCAACGTTGATGAGATGTATCTGCGTAACTACGTTATTGACAAGTAATTTGTTGCTGATGTTTACTTTATGCATTGTGTTTGGTCAAAAGGTAGGAAAGGAGGTGGACGAGCTTCTTGTTAATCAGGGTATTCATCGCTTCTTTATTTTCATTTATTCTATATAAATTCGGAGATAATGATTCCGTTTTACATATTCAAATTCTTACATGACAATTGCTTCTCATAATAACGGGTCATATTGTTTGTTAATTTGTTAACCATCCTTGAGAAATCTGTTTATATCGTCATTTTTGTGGGAATGTAACTGAAGTATGAACTAGTATGATGAGTGCCACGGAAATTAATATATCTAATCCATTCATAGTGCCATTTTGATCCATCACCTAATCGTCTTTGTCATAGGAATTTGATCAATGTTCTATGGAATGTCCATACAAAGGCACACGATTTGGAGTCTTGAATTGACAAAACTAACAAATCAAAGCTGTTAGATTAACAAGTCAATTTAAGCTTGGCATCTTTTTATACCGTCAAGGGGCAAAAACTTGTGATTCTTGAATAAACATCTTTTTCACTCACTTTTGACATTTCTCGATACTCCTTGACAAATTTGATAATACATTACACATTATGAAGTATGATTTCAATTTTACGTTTCGCATGAAGGATTACAAAAACTTGAAAGAGTCGCAATAATGCTCATCTAAAATTAATCAATGTAAGATTGATTATCACGCAAGAAGCCACCCACATGTAGAACAGTTGTATGATATGATAAAGAAGATAAAGGGATGAAGCCTATTGCTACAAAAAAACCAGCTAATTACTTGTGGCATTTTATGCATTTCCTTGTCTAACGTTGAATTGTTAAGTACAATTGTTTCACATTTTAGTTTTTATTTAGTTTATATGATGCATAATGTAGACTTAAGTAGGTATTACTATCACGGTGTTTCACCTTTATTTATTTCTGTTATAAGCAAAAGGTTTTATTTTATCTCTTGATACTAATATAGGGGGGAAGCGTCTGGTTCCGGTCGGTCTCGGGGATGATGATCAATGTATCGAGGATGACTTCACTGCATGGTAATAATTAATGCATGCTGCTAGTAAATTGTGTTGGATAGAATTCCCACTGAAGAAATTTCTTGTTTTCCCCATTTTGCATGGACAGCCCTCAATGGATTTCCTCTTGGCTTCCCTTCATTTTTGAAGGTATCAAGTGCAATGGGCTTATGCATAGTTTTTATGATTGATAATGCAGGAAAGAGTTGTTATTGACGGAACTAGATCAGTTACTTCGAGACGAAGATGATGCATCTGCCACATCTACCACATATACAGCTGCTATTCCTGAATACCGGGTGGTCCTAATTGACTCAGCAGAGGCATCTCAAATGGAGAGGAACTGGAGTCTTGCAAATGGCCATGCTGTTCATGATATTCAACATCCATGCAGGTACTAAATTAAATGTAGACATCTGTACTGCAAGTACTGTACTGGAGTGGATTACATGTTTGATATTTGGGTTATTATCTGATGCCTCTTTTTCTCCTGATTAAGAGCAAATGTGGCTGTGCGACGCGAGCTTCATACCCCTGCTTCAGATCGGTCCTGCATTCACCTGGAGTTTGATATTGCTGGCACTGGACTTGTGTAAGTTTAGTTGTGTATATTTTACTTTTCTGCAGCATATTACCCAGTATATCTAATTCTTTGGTCCACTTATATATTTGCATATCGGGGAAGGTTAAGCATAACAGTCTACATGGTCGTACTTGATCAGTGTTTTTTCTCGACAGCTATTACTGAATATATGTAGTAGCAAATTGCTCATCATACTTAAAAGCATTTAGAAGTATGTTCTATCCCTTATGGTTTCTTTTGAGCAAATTCATATGCTCAACGTTAAGCGATGTTATACTGAACTTTCATAACTTTGCAACTCTCTATGGATCTCACAAGTAAAACCCTTGAACAATATTAAAGGTATCTGCTACCGAGGGGGTGATCCGGTGGTAGCACTGGTAAGGGAGGGGAGGAGTGGGTTCAAATCCCAGCCCGGGAAAAATATTGAAATGGGAGGAGATCTTGGTGCTAGTACTAGCCCAGGACAGGGACAGTCTTTAATGACTGAGCTTATCTCAAAATAAAATAAATAAATATGTTAAATGTTTTTCCATCTTCTCAAGTTAGTTGACTGTTTTTTTTATCATCCAAACAATGTCATAAAACATTCAAGGTTTTGTTATATAACATGTGTTATAATATGTGTACTAGTAAACATTCAAGGGATCTCAAACTCTCCTTTTGTTAGTAAATTCTAGTTTGTTGTGGGATTCAAAAGAAGCCTTATTACTGCAAACTGCAAGCCCTTTCATGTTCTTTTTGTGGCTTTATGTTACTCTAGTTTCCACAGTTATCTTAGCTGACCATGTCATATAGAATTTGATGTAGTTTATTTCAAGCATGCGTATAAAACTTTCTTTCTAGTGGCAACTTTTATATGATTTGTTGATTGGAAGCATTCTTATGAGAGCAAAAGGTCACACTTTATATTGAGTTGGACAACTGTTGTGATTGGTGTTGTGTTGTCATTCATTTTTGGTGTGGTATACTTCATTTTGTTAACATGTGTAATGTGCTAGGTAGCTGGTGTTGTAATTATCTGTTACCTACTTACAGTGAAACAACTCTTGTCCTTTCAGGTATGAAACAGGAGATCATGTTGGTATATATTCGGAGAATTGCAATGAGACTGTAGAAGAGGCAGAAAGGCTATTAGGCTACTCATTGGAAACATTCTTCTCAATTCATGCTGACAATGAAGACGGAACACCACTTGGCAGCTCTCTACCACCTCCTTTTGCATCACCATGTACTTTGAGAACTGCACTTACACGATATGCTGATCTTTTGAGTTCTCCTAAGAAGGTAAGTGCTTTTCAGACCAAACACTCAAATTTGTCCTTTCATTCTTTTTACGACTTGCTGATTTCTCAAATAATTATACATTCTCTTAGGCTGCTTTAGTTGCTTTAGCTGCTCATGCTTCTGATCCAAGTGAAGGAGAACGACTAAGGTTTTTGGCTTCTCCTGCTGGAAAGGTTGGTATCTTAGGATTTCAGAGGACTTGAAATTTTATATGTTGGTCTACTATTCTTTTTGGTTTATATTAATTTTGTTGTTATTTTATGTTGTCACAGGATGAATATTCTTCATGGGTTGTTGCAAGTCAGAGGAGCCTTCTTGAGGTTATGGCTGAATTTCCTTCAGTCAAGCCTCCACTAGGAGTTTTCTTTGCAGCCATAGCTCCCCGCCTGCAGCCTAGATATTATTCTATATCATCATCACCAAGGTCAGTAAAAAATTTAAGGATGTGCCGTTATTTTGTTCTGTCTATGTCGGCCAATATTCACTTACCATTTTGTTGCCAATATTCATTCATAATATGAATTGGTGGTCTATTGCAGGATGGCACCGACAAGAGTTCATGTGACATGTGCTTTGGTGTATGGACCAACACCCACGGGAAGGATTCACAAAGGAGTCTGCTCAACCTGGATGAAGGTTGCCCCAACCACCACCTAAATTCTCCTCTCCCTTGTTTATTTCTTTTTATATAATATTCTGAAGCTATTTTCTTTTTTGCGTATTATTTTAAAATATCCATTTCTTGTCTCTGTTCTTATTATTATTATTATTATTATTTTTCAATTCCTGCATAGACAAAAGCATAAGTTTCTGGTTATATAATATATAAAAAGCACCCATCAAGTATAGCTTCTTTGTAGCGGCCGTAGTGCCTTTTTAACTATTGGTTGGCTGGAAAGGGGTTCTTTAATCTGACAAATAATAAGAAAATTCTTTGAAAGCTTTGAATATACAGTTGATCCTTAGTTCATTTACTTTTAATTTAGTAAATGCTTCCTATCTTTTAGTTTTCTTCATTCACTTTCTAGTGCTTGGCTATTCTATTATATGCAGTACTTGTCGTATTAAGTTTAGTCTGAAATGCAGGTTGTTCAAGCACATGGTGAAAGCATATTTGGTGTTTTCCTTCCCCATATTAGGCAAAGTGGTGGAATCAACTACATTACCATACGTCCCATTAGCACTACCAAAAGATAACCATGCTCCACAATATTGTATCTTGATTCTTTTCAATTTTTTTCCGGCTAACTCTAAAGATCAAAGAGTACAAACTAGCTACATGAAGTAGATGCCCCTTTCATATGTGAAGGGACATGAGAAGCTCTTCTATGACAATGGAACAAGCATCAGAATAATAGAGAAAACGTGTACTTTCAAGTACAAATATATAACTTTTCCATGTATCGGCTTGCATAGATACCCATTCATTGAACAAATAAAGTATTCGAGAAGGTGGAATATTGTCGTTTAAGCACCATTGACATTTATGAAGACACTTTTACTACAGAACCACAATAGAAAAATCATGAACAAGAAATTAATAGTAAGATGTACTGAACTGCAAGTAAATTTTATAACTTGATGATCAATAAGCATGCAAACAAGATACAAACTCGTGATTGGACCCAGCTATTGAAAGCTGTATAATAAGAATTTTTTTCTGTTATTATTAATTACTACTATTCATCTTTGGATATTGAACATTTAAGGAGTTTATGATTGTGTAGCTACTTTCTCATTAATGTATATCCATAATTCTTAGGCATTTACTTTGTCTTGCCTAAATTGGGAACTTCTTCTCACAGCATGCTGTTCCATTGGGGGAAAGCCAAAGTGGCAGCTGGGCACCTATATTCGTGAGACAATCTAATTTCAAACTTCCTTCAGATCCCTCTATTCCTATTATCATGATCGGTCCGGGTACAGGGTTGGCACCCTTCAGGGGATTCATGCAGGTTTGTTGCACATGTCGTCACTAGTCCTGCTACTTTGTTGGTCAATTATTAATGTAATTGATAGCATTATCTCGTGTTGGCATTTCTCAGGAAAGAGCAGCATTGAAGGAAGATGGTGCTGAACTTGGTCCAGCCACTCTCTTTTTCGGATGCAGGAATCGCCAAATGGTAATCGAGAATCTTTTCATGTATTTTGAGAGAGAATAATCACTCTTCATTCAACTATTACTTGTTTGCCTACAAATTCTAAGGCGGTTGTAAAAATTTCTACTTATTCTAAGGCGGTTGTAAAACTTGTAGGACTTCATTTATGAAGATGAGCTGAACAATTTTGTAGAAGTGGGAGCAATTTCCGAGCTGATTGTTGCCTTCTCTCGTGAGGGTCCAACTAAGGAATATGTTCAGCATAAGATGGCTGAGAAGGTTGGAAATGGTTCTTATGGTTTAACTATGGTTGCAATTCTAGCTACTTTTGTTTATAATTATACTCCTTTTGTTTGTTGCAGGCCTCTGAGATCTGGAATGTTATCTCTAAGGGTGGATATATTTATGTCTGTGGTGATGCCAAAGGCATGGCCAGAGATGTGCATAGAGTTCTTCATACAATAGCTCAAGAGCAGGTATGTTTTAATACATACCTATTAGACATCTTCTGTACAAAGCATAATTTGTGTATTGGAATCATAATTCTTTGGTAGTTGAGATAGCAACACTAGGTGGAATTTTCTCTTTAATAAATTAACTCTGTATAACTGGTCTAGGGCTACAAATGTGGATTGACCTTAGCAATTTCACAGCTCCACAGCTAAGGATCTGGTTTCCTAGTATTGAGATACGAGCCTAACTTATCATCATATAAGCCTTTTCAATAACAATGAGATTGTCTGTGGAGCACACTTCTAATTTGGAAGGCTCCATGAGTATGTGGATGAAATTTAGGATTGCCCCGCCATCCATTATAGTTGGTTTTTTTTCCTGCCATAGATGGGGGTACCCAACCTGGCGGATCTTGTTGATGAATATTTTCAGCCCTGGTCACCAGAGTAAATTCCGTATGGACTCTTACTGCCCTAGTTAGCTTTTCCTGGTTGTATTTAAAACAAGGTTCGCACACGCTTAAAATTATGCTTTCCGAGTATCTGATTTTTTGGTATCGGAAAGCAAATAATTATTATTAAATTATTAAAATTTTAGAAAAATATTTTATACATTTATGCATAATTTTAAGTGTTTTTTGTGTTGTTTTTTTAGTAGTTTTGAAATTGAATGAAATAATAGTCACCCTTACTGATTGGTCTTTTTCGTTTAATTTGACTGAAAAGAGATCCCCCAATGTTTGTATCGGTCGGTCGGTATCAGATTGGGACATGCCAAACTGTATCTGTATCGGCCAATACTGCAAACTATGATTTAAAATGTGACCTCCCTTCTCACATACACCCAATTAGAAACATCTAATTTTCCACTGAAAAATACAAGAGCCTGCACAGATTGGTATCCACCAGAACCAATCTCCTGCTTGAAGGTTTCAAAGTGTGACTCGCTAATGTTGTGATACTTGTGTGTATGTAGGGATCTCTGGATAGCACCAAGGCTGAGAGCCTGGTGAAGGGTCTACAGACAGAAGGGAGATATCTCCGTGACGTGTGGTGAGCACTCTGTTGTCAACGACGACGACGGTGCTTACGAGAAGGAAAGGCATTACCTTCAGAAGGCTCAGAGACTAAAATATGGAGAGAGATTACTTGAACATCAAATTAGATTTGGGCGGATGACACTGTCGGTGTGTTGCCTACCCTTCTCCTGGGATAAAATATATTTGTGATCTTTTATATTTATGCAATGATTCTTTTCTACCTTGTAACACAGATTTTGTTCATGTAATATATTATAATTTTTATTATGAAGCGGATTCCTTGTAGGAGAAATAAGTGCAACATCTACATAAAACCCTATCGGATAAAGTATACATTGATTTTTTGTGCTGGAGGGGAGAGAAGTGTAGCAAAGACTTGATTACCATTGTCATCTTTTCATATCTTTTCAGTATATAAATTTTCTTATTGGCCTTTAATTGCTCTAATGGACAGATGGCTACTTTATTAGTCACCATTAAACCTGTCTTTATTTTCTTGTTTAAAGAAACTTGCCTTGATGTTGCTTTGGAAAGAATATCAGCCAATAAATCCCATTGATTGGTATACTATCCTATTTTAATTGTTGGGTTGAGGGAATGATTGTATTAAGATATTCCCTATTTCTTCCTTTGGGGGACGATCTCTTTCCGAGTAGGTAGCTCTAGAAAACTATTATTCGTTCTCCTATTCTTCGTTCTCCTATTCTTTCAAATTGTTCCTTCTACAAATTCTCTGGACAAAAGTTAAGTTCGGATCGTTCTTCCGAAGTAGGAAAGCTCTAGGAGAATTCGAGATGATGTCTTCGAATAAATTTTTATTCGAGATGATGTCTGTATATAGATTTCGAATAAATTTTTAGGGTAATGTTTCGTGAATGACTTTTTCGTAGACTAATAACTTTGACTCTTAGTTATTTTGTTTAGAAAAATCGAAGGTAATTTTTAATTTTCTAGCAATAGTCTCTCAGCTTTTGAGATCTAGTTCTTGAGGTTGTCACTGTTGATTGTGCACACACAAAGAAGACACAAACATCAATAATTTTATGACGAAGAATAAAATAGCAAAATATTATTAATATGATAAATAGCAACCATCATTCAGACTGCATGATCAAAGCTTGACCTACTCTATAGGAAAGGGGAAGCAAATAATTTTATTGAATCGATAATTTTTTTTTACCAGGATCACACACGCAATATAGCAATGTGAAACCTTCTTCTGAGATCTCCGATGAACTCTCTCCTTTTTCCTCTAGAAACTCCTTTAATGGCCACTCAAGAACACTCTCATGATGGCCTTCTTGCGACCTCAAGCTAGGGTTGTGGAGGATTTCTTTTCAATATGATCACCAACTTTCTACAAAATCAAAAGCAATCATGATCATTGATTCTCTCTCTTTAAATATTAACTGCACACACATATAGACCACACATATAGACCAGTTTCGATCCAAACGATATATTGGCACTATATTGTCAATATGCTTTATGGGAGATTTTGGATCCTAAAAACTTGTTCGAATTTGAGGTGCGATGACCAGTATACTGGAAAGTATCCTGCTATATTGGTTTGGCATCATGTATCAATATATAAACTCCTCTCGGACTATTCCGATTTTTGGAACAATGTCTATCGCACTCCGTAGTTGAACACGATTCATACACAAGAATCTCCACCTTGACTAGTTGTTCAAATGGCCACATTATGAGAATGTAGCCAATTTCGTGCTTTTTTAAGTTAAGCTCCCACTTCTACTTCCAATCTATTGGCACGATCTTTAGTTAGAACTACAAAACTGAACGTCACCACAATATTGTCATAACTTAAAATTGCCAATTAACACGATCTATTCAGAATTGATAAACTTTCTCTGACACAGTGTTTGACCCAAAACTGTGAAACTGTTACGAACCTTCTACCGAGATCAATAACTTTTCTCCAAGCAGAGTACCTTTGAAATCAACAAGGACTTGAATTTCTTCATAGAAATCAACTTTGTTAGCATGCCTGTTTGATTAGTACATTTGTTCGAAAGATCGATCTCCTCGTTGTATCGTTTCCATATGTTATGATACCACATGTCAATGTTTCTTCATACTATATGATATATTGAATTTGTTCGTAAGATGAATCAACACTATCAATCAAAGTTTGTTTAAAGCTTTGTTATGAAAAAAAAAAAAAAAAACACAAATATTTGCTCAAGATGATTTTCTTTCCATTCCACCTCAACTGGTGAAATTAAAATTTGAACAATACGCTCATTTATCATCTTATTGAGTTAATATCATTACCTAGATGTAGAACTTGCATTTATATAGAGGACCATCGGATCTAATCATATCGGTCTAGGCTCATTATTTCCCTAGGATGAGTATTTGAAGTTAAATCAAATATAGGCCAAACGACAAAAATAAAAAATAGGAATGATGGGAAAAAAAAAGTGAAAACCAAATTAAAAAAATGAAAAAACATTTGCGCATCCAGGGAATCGAACCCTGGTCAGTACCGTGGGAGGGTACTATGATACCACTACACCAGATGCGCTGGTTGGTACTCCTGCAGTATTGGTAGGAGAGAACTAAAGGAAACAACTATCAATTCCCTATTACTTGCAAAATGCTATTTGGATTTTTTTTTTTTTTTTCCTCTTCTTCTTTAGCCCTGTTAAGACTCAGGTCAAACCTGAAAATCACAAGAAACAACAAAAAGTGGTACATATTTATCAAATTTATTATATCTAACAAAACATTAGGGGACGTTTGGTTCAAGTTTTGGACGGTTGAGAATGGATTTTAGATTTCTTACCCTTATTTGGTATGTCTAGAATTGAAAATTGGGGGAGAATAAGAGGAACGTCATATTTTCTATTGTTGTGAGAAAGTAAAATCCAATGCCCCATTTTAGAAATAATTTATTTTTCTAGGAATGTTGTTTGGGCAATAATATCCGCCATTTGCTTTCAAAATTTCAACTTCTATCAAAAATATGTGAATTTAGGTAATAGAAGCATTATGAAACTAATAAAAGGATATTTATGAAAAACTAAATAAATAAATTTTTTTTTCTATTTTTTCAACCTAATCTAACCAAACATAACATGGCTACGAGAATGTTGAATTCCTTTCTCATGAAAAACGAATGAAAAATAAATTCCTAAAAATACAAAACCTTCATCCAAATACCCCCCTAATGTACATATTTCGACACCTAACATGCAAATAATTATTTTACTATGTAAAACAACAACAAAAATAGTACTAATAGCTTAAAAATACCAAAAAGAAGAAGAAAAAACTCACAGATCCACTGATCCAAACAAAATCGACAGATCTAGTACAAATCTACCACCAAAATGTGCGTAAATTGAAGAAGAAAAAAAACTCAAATCGATCAAAAACAAATCAACTACAATTAAGTTGTGTAATATATATAAAAATATATTTTTCCAGATCAATCTGACAACGAATCAGAAAAAGAAGCAGCGGCGCGGTAGGAGAGAGAGAGAGAGAAGCAGCGGCTCGACTGGACAGAGTATTTTTTTGCTTGACCAATAGAGACACACACACACACACACACACACATATATATATATATATATATATATATATATATATATATATATATATATATATATAAAATACAATTTTATTTTTGAGTGGGGTCAGCTAGTCCCACTTATCTTGGTCTGCGTCGCCCAGTTGTCATATCTGCAATCATAGTTATTGGTGGAGGTTCGGTCTGTTAGCTGGTATTTGTTTAGTCATTCAGATAGTGACTGGCGTATTTTTTGCTATGCATCACACACCTCATGTGGATCTAGCTTTCAACAGCGTCGAACACGTTATGAGAGATGTTGAAGGGGGCTGGTTTAGCAAAAAAGTCCATATACTTTGTTATCATCTCAATCCTAACAGACTAACAACTCATTTGACTAATATATTATTACTCATAATCGATCGTAACCGGTGCATATATATATGTTGGTCTTATTGCACATGTCCAAACCATATTAGACGATTTTTTTCTCATCTTACTCAAAGTTGTGGCATCTCCACAGATACGTTCTTTTCGTATTCTATCTTTCAACAAATTACCATTCATCCATCTTAATATTCTCATTCGTTCAAACTATTCTTGCGCTTTTTGAACTATCTTAAAATCTCTAGAAGATTTATGTATTCTGAAACCAAACTATATACACTCCAATTTGGTAAAAGGAAGCATGAGATTTGCTCCAAGACCAACCCCAAACCTACCTTCCTATTGAATAAGAGGATTTGATTGGATTAGGGGAATTGCAAAGCTAAATACTGCAAAACCACTGTTAAATTCCTATGATGTCTTCTTGGAGATGAACGACTATGAATTTGTACCGAGAACAATAGCAATTTCACTAACATCTTCTCATGAACAAGAGAAGAATTAAAGCTTTTCCTTTTGGAAGAACTAACAAATGCCTCGCACTTGGGGTGAATAATTGGCCCAGCCCGACCCTAGTTTTGCAAAACCTAGGCCCTCGGCCCGTGGGCTCCCAACTAAAGTAGTGTTTGATAGCTTTTCCTTTCTATTATCGAAATTCACTAATTTTCCATGAAAAAAAAATCTCCATGACAAATTTTCCACCGATTGTAGTGTTTGACACCTTATATTTTTCGTGGAATTATTTTCCAAAAAACTATAATTTTCACATTTCCTACAAAATGGTGGAAAATGAAACTCACCCAACCCATAGAAAAATATTATTTTTCATGGAAAATGATATTTTTCGTGAAAAATAATGACAATCAAACACCAAATTAAGTTTTGCATGAGAAAATTCCAAAATTCCTTGGAATTTTTTTTTCCCTAAGAAAACAATTCTTTTGAATTAATTTATTTTCAACATATTTTTCACCTTGCAAACAAACACACCTAGACACTATTTAACCAAGTCCGTAGAAAATAATAAAATAAAATACATTTAATTATTGTTGTTTGTAAATAGGGTTTTCGGTTTATTAAACAGATCTTTCTTATTTTAAAAATAATTACACTAGACTCTCTTATGTTTTATGTTAATTATACCGACCTCTCATATATTTTATGTTTTACGTAAATAGTTAAATACACTAACCACCCTTACAACATAAAGCAGAGAAAAAGTTTGTGTAATTATTTTCAAAGTAAGAAAAACTCGTTTAATAAATCGAAAATATAAAAAAGGTTAGTGTAAATAATCCTTGTAAATATGATAAAATTATATTGATTGTTACCGCCTACTTGAAAATGATGCTCAGTACTGAAAAGTTCGAGGGGGAAGTTAGACTTCAATTTTTAGGAGTTTAGTATAGGGGAAAATTATATATATATATATATATATATATATATATATATTGAAGGGTGGTACTATGTCTACAATCTTAAGCTTATAATCTTCTTATAACCGCCACATGGACCACGTGGCGAACGTCCATTGGAGGAGAGGGAGAGGTGGGACCCGGTAGCTGTCCGAGTGGTCGTTACGTTGTCGAAACGTCACGTGACGGTCGTTCATTGGAAGAAAGATGAGACCGGAGGTGGCCCACATAGCAGGGGGTTGTAAGTATTTGGTAGTAACCTCAGCATTATTGAGTTTTGAAAACTAACATATTATTTTGTATATATGATTGGACCGATCAAATGTGGTTCTAGACTGACTGGTACCCGGTCCAAAAATTAGGCAGCCGAGAAAGTTGAGCCCTACCCATTTCCGATCGAGTCGGACTTCTTTCCAGGTCAGCCCGTAGGCTATCGGACCGGCCTTAACCCATTCTTAAGCGACACATTACTTCTTATAAACCGGATCCGTCATAAACATTCCAAAATATACTTATGAGTAAATTCGATAATATAATAGTATCGATTAAATCCATATTGTATCAGAAGGGTTGCATTGTCCCCTTGTCTTAATGGTTTCTGTCACATTAGATTTGGCACAAAAATGGGAACCTCTTTGGCAGTCGAACACATACATTATTTTCAAGTTTATATGCACAAGATTTAGTATCAATGCATGTCGGCACACGCGCAGACCCCAAACCCAAACAAGTTGCAATTAATTACACACATCTTTAGAGGATGCTTTATATATATATCAAGCATCCTCTAAAGATTAAGCAAATGAAGTCTAGTTTAGTGGTTAAGATCGATGTATATTATCCAGGATGCAGGTTCAAGTCTCCTGAGAGCCTCCTAGACTTTTTTGAAAGAATTAAGTGCCGAGTTTGAAGCCATTCGGAGCAGGAATCTCTAACACCATTACCTTTAAAAGAAAAAAAATAGAAAGAAAGAGGACGTTCACATAAAATGTGAGTAAGTAATAAACATTACTACCCACTAGAAAAGATTTGAAAACTATATTGGCTTTTGGTTTCTTCACAATTGATGTTCTCCTAATTTATATCACATAAACATGTTTATTATTACAATATTAAGCACTATTATAACATAAGCTGCAAAATGCGGATGAATGTTGCTAATTCATGTGCTTATCTTATCAAAAAAATTCCATATTTAGAAATACTTGTTTATATCGTCTTTATTTGTAGTTTCACTCTATTGAGTAAAGAATTTATATTTTATACACTGACTGTGTAGTAAAAAAAAATGCTCTTATGTGTATTCTGATTTAAACCAGCATCATAGTCTTCCGGATTACAAGTCCGAAATAAACTTGCTACGTTTCTACTTTAAATAGAGATAAATTTATGCTTCTGTCTATATTATACAATAAATCGAAAAAGTATTCAAAAGTTAATAAGAAATGATATCGAATTCCAAAACTTTCCATAAATGGGAATATACTTTTAAGAGACATGCAAGTTGTGCACATTCTGAATTTTCTATACTACTATACCACTGGTACACTTTTTTCTCTGAAAAAAAAATTGGATTTTTTTTCTAAAATGCAAAAAAAAAAAAAAAAAAAATTTGAGGTGCAACCTCGATTTAAGGTGTGTGGAAAGACGTTCCAGACGTCGTGAAGCATTGACTGGAGTTGTGATGAAGAAGGCGGAGGATTGATGGCTAAACCGAGCCTCAAACTGAACCAAAATAGCAGCAGCGACATATCTGTGGTACGTCGGTGGCGGTATACCAAATTTTAGGCAGTTCATTCCTGAACCCAATTTCGAGGGTCTGGTAGTACACCGCGGTATACAGTAGTATATGCGATATACCGCCTGACAAATTTTTGTTCATACATGGACCAAGTCAGCATCTAATAAAGACCGTGTGATTAAATATGGACTGCCAGAATTAGTCCTAGACTATTTTAGGTTTTTCCTAAACCCTAAATTAGGTTTCTCAACCTATATATGGAGGTTGAGGGGGATTGCAAATGAGAAGCTCATATGGCGGATTCAAAGATGTAAGTCCACAAAAAATATAAGAGAAAATTCGTGCTTTGTTCTTAGATCGTCACTCAAAACAACTGGAAGAGAAGATATGTTCAGACAGTCGTCTTATTCGTTCAGAAAAATCGTTATAAGATTGGATGAGTGATTTCATTGTATATCTTCTTCTTTTTTTCTTGAAATTGATGAGGAATTGAACTTAGGGACAAAAGATTCGACATAATATAATCAATCTTGTATCTTTTTGAGTAATATAGATTAAAATCTGTTCAGATGATATAGTTACCGAACATATATTATGTTTGATCTGTCATAGTATTTGTAAATGACAAAAAATTATCTTTAAATGTGTTGGCACTTTGGCATCGTCTTTCGCGACGGTGGCGACGTTCTGTGGCCAACACATGGATGAAGACCATCTAATATCATTCGCAATTATTTTATAATCAATATATATCATTGTCTTAACTTCAATATTAAAAATAAAAAAATGAAAAAAAAAAACCTCTTATCATTATTCAAGGGCCACAATGTCCCGGATATTAAAAAACTCAAGACCAATTAAACCTGCATGTCGAGAGTGTTGTTATCGGTGTATTGATCTTCTATTTTCCGCTAATCCCATGAAATGTTGGTCCAAGTTTGAAGTGTGTGAAGACTAATGATGGGATTAGAGTGAGTGAGTGGTGGGTTCATGGAATAACCCTATACCTAGCATTAATCAAGAGCTCTACACCCTATTTTCTGCAAACAAATTTATTCCATGCTCAAATTCCCGAGTGATGATGATTCTCGTAGCACCGAACTCGAATCACTTTTGTGGTTATCGAAAAGAGATATATGATTCCGGCTGGATAGTAAAAAATCAGTGGATGGAATTACGAAAATATATTTTTTTTTTTCATTTATAAATGGTGGAAGTTGAAAATAGTAGATCCAAAGACATACAATTGGATCCCATAATTTATGTCGAAAAGTAAAAAAAAAAAAAAAAAAAAAATTGATGATTCTCGTAGCAATCCAAAGCCCCAGACATGATGACATCCATCGACGAAGCTCCATCATATACGTTCATGCTCCTTAATTTTCTTTTTTTTAAGGAGCTACGCATAAACAATTGGACAAAATGATTCATTAGCTCAAATAGGCACATTATGACTTTGGGCCTATGACTAATAATCATATTTATGTTGGAGAATAAGTTAGTTCGCTTTAAAAAAAAAAAAAAAAAAAATTTAGGTAACACAAAAGAATCGAACTCAAGGACCTTTCACTACATCCTTTTAGAATCCTGGGCCAGTTATGGCATTACTAAGTAAATTCACGTCCAACGCGTACGTAAAATAATTTTTTTCTTCTAAATTTAACATAATATTATTTAAATATTTAAATATATTTTAACTAAAATTTATTGTATATTTTTTTATATTTTTATTAGAGTTTGTTATATATTTGATTATATTTTAATTATAATTAGTTATGAATATATTTATACTTTTCATAAAGAGTCTTGAAACAGTTAGCTATATAATATTATCTAATTATAAACAAATATTTCTTGTAATTCATGTGATTAAGGTGAGAGGTATTCTCTCAGGTTGACTGAATTTGAATCCTTATAGTGTTATTTATAACAAATTTAATTTTTTCAATATTTTTTTACATAATAATAATTTTAAAAAAATAATTAATTGGTGATGATATATATACGACTTAGACGGCTCATTTTTGAATCGTTTTGAAGTCTTATTATATTATGGAAGATAAGGACTTTAATCATATTTATGTTGGAGAAGTTAGATCGCTTTGAATTTTTATTTTTTCAAATAAAAGCAAACAATTTCAAAGATATGATTGATTATTTTTTTATTGTAATCATATTTATTATTATTATTATTATTTTTGCAAAGAAGGTAACACGAAAGAATCAAGCTCAAAGGACATGTCAAACATACCTTAGAATATAGGACTGTTTCTGACAATTTAAGGACATATACAAATACAAAAAAAGAAATAAAATTTTCCACCCTAAATAGTAATTTTTTTTTTTTTTTTTAACATTCTAAGAACTATTTTATCGCAATATCCGTGAAAAAAGAAGAAGAAAGACCTAAATCTTAAAATAGAGGTTTTATCTCTACTATTATAATGCGGTTTCGAAACGACTTAAAAATAAGTCATCTAAGTCGTATGTATATCATCATTTAAATAATTTAAAAAAATTAATAAGAAGAAAACTAAATAACTACCTAAATATTCTACTAATTATTTTAAAAAAAACTTAACCAAATATTTAACTGCCTAATACGATATATTTATAACTAAATAATTCTAATTCAAGTGATTAAGGTGAGAGATATTTTTCTTGAGTTCAATTTCTAAAAATAACATTTTTTATATATAATAAATTCATATTAATTTATTTTTTATACACGTTCGTACACATTACTAATATTAATAATATACACGAATGTTAAATTATTTTAGGAACTTCTGGTATTTGAAATGATATGTGATCACACAACTTAAACATACTAAAAGCGGACCTGATAGAATCTACGTGTTTTTATTTTCTTCTTAAATCCAAACAAGTACAGCGACCAAGAAGCAAACAATCGAATGTAAGCTATTGAATCCAAAGTTATTGATAATATAAAACTTCTCCAACATAAACCTACAAAATCGCACAGTCAACCTGAAAATACATATGCTTGTGACCAAAATTGACTGATGGAACCACAAACTTTCCAAACTTAACTGCTTAATTGGTTATCCAATCTTTGTATTAAAAAGTCAAAAGTTACGATACGGTATTTGTGTCATTCTATTCGGTCCGGATTTGATACGATACGAGATCCACGAGACAGTTGTATCAGACACAATTTTAGAGGACATAATTTTTTTTTTTTTTATACTGTTTCATAGATGTAAGATCAATTATGAACAAAAGCACAACATACCAATTCATTGTCACATATTTTCTTTTTATGCTATTTATTATTTTATTTCTTAAATTTTGTTATTGATGATACTAACGTATGAAAAATAGTTATATGAAAAATAGTTATATGAGCATCAAGTTTTGAGGGCATCGGTTTTAAAAGACATCTCATGTTTCAAAATTTGAAGTCCGATTCTGAGCCTATTTCATGTTAACACAGTCTCAACATTCTCACAAATTTAAAGTGACTTCCTGTTGGAATGCATCAACACAAAGAATGTTCCAAACCCAACCAACCAACCAACCAACCACCCAAAGAGAGGGAGGACAAGGGTTATTCAACAAAGCAAAGTCTTGCCTTGGAGTACATGGGAGATGAAAGAGGGAGAGTAGGACCCTCCTACAATTCATTAAGTTTTATCATGTTTTCAACAAGTGGTATTAGAATCTACCGGAACACATTTCAGTATGGTTAAACATGAAGTCGATCTCCTACTTCTATAGATTCGATTTTCTAGTTCTTTCGAGAAAGGTTGTGCTAACACGTACATGATACGAATAATCGTCGGGTTAATTAAATTGTTCAGAACATCCCCATAAGATAGTCTATAGGCTTAGGAGCATCCACAATATGAGATATTTAAGTGCTACATTTTTTACTTTAGTCAAGTTTTGTAGCACTTGAAGGCTGCATTGGAGACTTGTGCATACTTAAAAATGGCTAGAAAGTTACGAGACACTTCAGATTTAGAGCGTGTCCTAACTACTCTATATTAATTGATGGGTCCACCAAGAGTAACCAAACATAAAAGAAAAATAAATAGAAAAAGAGAAAATATTACAAAATAGGGATTGATCTGGACAGCTTAATTCGGTTCGGTTTGGTTCGGCTATGGACCATTTCGATTTTGTTTATTCAATTTTCGGTCCAATTCGATTTTCGCTTATTCGGTTCGATTTGAGCCGAATACTTCGTTTTAGATTTGCCCTTTAACCTCCTCCTTTTAACTTCTATAACTTGCATGATATTGATTTTGGTGACATTGACAATTTCACAAGTTTGTTCTTGTTTGCTTTCAAATAAAATAAAGTACAAGTTACCTATTTGGATCATTCTATTACAAACAAGTTAGAGTGATCATAAAAATAAGAAGTAGATCATCAACCTTCGGTAACATGGTATCCTTCGTTTAGCTCGTGAAAAGGAAAGTGGAAAGGAATAAAAAAACAAAAAAATTTTAATTCATTGTTTTTTTTCTCTTGGAAAAGTGTAATTTCTATGGATTTAAATCCGTGTTTGAAAATGTCAAAAAATTTAGAAGAAAATAAATAAATATTTAAGGTGGAAAAACGAATCCTGGACGGGAGGAGGGAATTATTTCATTTTTTTTTCTATTGGAATCACTTTTTTTTTTCTTCTCCAATTCTTTTGACATGCAAATAGAGAAAATAAATGATTTTCTTTTCCAACGTCGTACTTCTGCGAACCAAATGAGTGAATAGTCTAATTTGAATTCACTTTGATTCATGCATCATTTATTGTCTTTTTCGATAGCATTCTTTAGAGAAACCGTAACCTCATCGCACCTGTAAGTAAAGATTTTATCGAACACGAATGACCCTTATGGTTATCGAAAAAAAAATATAAGACTCCGACTGGATGGTGGAAGGTCAGTGGATCGAACCACGAAGACGTATTATTTCTTTCATTTATTTGGTAAAAATTTGAGACAGTGGACTCAAAAAGACATATAATACAACATGCACAAAGTTCCGAACGTTATGACAAATATCGCAAAAAAAAGATCAAGAGATTTTGAAAACAACACAATCATACTTTCATATTTTCCGCAATTGATTTTATGTTGGAATTATCAACCAAAAAGTGGATCTCATCTTTCATATTTATCATGTATCACGGAAACAATCAAAACATTCAATCCTTTCCTTTCCTCCGTTCTTTTTTTCTGTTTTTCTTCCCACCAATGGTTCCCTTCTTCTTTTCCTACGCTTATTCCATCTTTCAAAAATAAAAAAGAAGCTGAAAGTCACTTCACAACAGTTTCATTCTCACTTACATCGGAACATAGCAGTAAAAGCCCCACTTACTTTAAAACAGCACCAGATACTTTGCCTTTAAAACAACCAATGGCAAATCCGTAATAAACATAAAGTTTCCTTTGAAGTTCCGATTTTGCCCTTTCTTCCTCCTCCTCCTCCTTTAAATAGTATTGCCGCCATCCCACCTACAAACAACGGGAGCACCAGAACTGTTCTCTCTCTTCCCAGGATACCCCCCTCCTCTTCCCAAAATACTCCTACCAATGGTTCTCCTCGACGAAGAATCGGACGGCGAGGACTCCGCCGTCTCCCTCTCCGACCTCGCCGACGGGGAGACGACATCGCCGCCGCCGCCGCCGCCGCCACCTACTGCGGAGCCCTTCGAGTTCCTCTCCTCCGCCGCCGCCGGCGACGTCATGTGCGCCGCCAACGACGTCATCTCCGGCGGAAAGCTGCTTCCTTTCCGCGCTCCCGGGCGCCTTCCCGCCAAAACCGACCGGTCCCGTACCGCCGAGTCCGACCACCGGCGGTCGAGCTCGATGGGCGACCGGCCGGCCGTCTGCTTCTGGGACCCGAGCTCCGCCTCCGGCTACCGGAGGCTGAGGCGGGCGGCGGATCCGGACCCGGTAAGGGCCCGGCCCAAGTGGTACTTGATGGCCTTCGGATCGGTGAGGGTCCCGGCGGGGATGGAGATGAGCGAGATCCGGATCCGACAGCGCCGCCGGAACTCACCTCCACCGCCGCCTCCGGCGCCGGCGGCGGAGCAGTGCGGGTCGTGGAAGCTGCTCCGGTCGCTGAGCTGCAAAGGAGTGGAGGTCGCCGGAGAAAGCATAGTTCTATGACCGAAATCGGAGGGTATTTTGGGAATAAATTTTAAAATTGTTTGGACTTTAGTTTCGTTGTTTTCCTCTTTGATGGGAGAATATATTTGTTTGTTATTATATTATAATTTGAGTAACGTTATTATTAATGGGACTGAACATTGGTCCCACAGAGTATGAGATGACCTCAAGATTAACAACATATAGACAGCTATTTTTGGTTATATATATATATATATATATATATATATATATATATATATATATATATTTATTGATCTTATTCTTTTATGATAATTTAATTTTTTTATTGTTCCTATTATCTTGACCATGCTTGAGTAGCGTTTTGGATCAGCCAAGTTTTTGATTTTTTTTTTTTAATGAATCAATAATTAGTATGGTTTCTTATAAGCCAAATGCCATGTTAGAGTGCTTCTGTTGGAGTAATACTATAATAATTGATGATGACATAATGGAATTTTGAATGTTAGTTAAGGGATCTAAATATGTAATTTGTCCAAATAGCATCACTCTTCTTTGGAAAAAAAAAAAAAAAATTTAAAACGATTCAAAATAAGTTATAATATATATCTTTACATAATTAAAATTAAAAAATTTAATTAATTATTTAACTATATAATATTATCTAACTATAAAAAAAAAATCTATTACTTGTGGTTAAAGATGGAAAATATTTTTTGTGTCTGGATATATTCGATTTTACGGAACAACGTTGTATATAACAAATTTTAAAGACATATGGACTCAATTCAATATCGCACCTCATAGACCAACTCCATTTCGGATCATACCGTATTCCCAACAATTAACTCATTTAGCTTACTAGCGTCATATTTTGTTCACGAAGGATTAAAAAAAACTTATTTATTTATTTATTATATTTGAATGTCAAAAAAAAAAAATAACATAAAAGAAAAATAATTCTTAAAAGGAAAAAATAAAGATACAAGGGAAAAAGATTATCAATATTTTTCAATATTTTGCAGTACCAAAAAGAAAGAAAAATTTTTAAAAAAATTATAATTTCCAAAAAGATATAACAAAATTATTTCTTTTGGCAAAGTAGAGACAATTGTCTCCTCTTTTCTGAAAAAAAAAATATATTAGTTATAAATATTTTTATCTTTATCACGACAAATTTTTTATGACTCCACCACCCAAATTTGTTTCATAATTGCTTATAGGTTATAAACTAAAAAGCACACATGTTGTTGTAGAAGGTTAATCGTGAAATCATTTTTTGAAAGCTATCTTCCTTTTTTTTCATACTTTATCTAATTGTAATTTGATTGTGTAGATCTTTATACTTATATATTAGAATATATTGTTGGACTATATACTTAAAAAATATATCAAAACTAATTATTGTCTAATTTTTTTTAATATATATATATATATATATATTTTACTTCATAACTGTATCCAATATTAATTTTTTTGTAAGTTTGTTCCTGTCCATTAAATTTTGGTTATTGTTAAGCAGTCATGAGTGTCCATAACTAAGTGATCTTCTCCATATCATTATGAGACAAACCCAAAATTCTTATGTAGAAGACTATTAAGCCTGCGGGCCATGTTCAAACAAAAATATCAATCACAATAAATAAAAAACACAAAACATGTAAATTGCTGCAACTTATAAATAGTTCCAATGCTGCAACAGAACTAACTAAAGATGATAACAATTGCTTTAAATAGTAAAGGTTCATGGGCTGCCATAATGTCTCGATCGGTCGGTCAGTAAAGAATCAACCTTTTCATTTTTTTGCAATTTGATTCTTTTCTGCGTAGAGCTATATTGGTACTGGACAACTGTAAGGGATTTAAAGAAAAACCCTGCTTTTGAGTTTGCGGCTCTGTAGTGGTAAGTGGACTTCCAGTGCATTTACTAGTTCTCAGAACAGTTAACTTCACATGTGAGCAACTTAAATGGACAACTATTTCTAGAAGCCCACTTCCAAGTGGGTGGGATCAGCTTTCGGAATCTTCTTTTTTCAATTATATATATATATATATATATATATATATATATATATTTGAAAAAGAAGAGGTAATTGTGTTACAGACTCCTGGTCCTACAAACTCGGTCCGAAGACCCACCACATCCCGGCACGCATCTGCACTGCATCCATCACCAACTCACCACTTAATTTCCATTTGGAGGAATTAAATGGGACTCAGGAGGCTCAAACCCGTAACATCCTGGATATTATGCATCGGTCTTAACCACTAGACTAGGCGTCATTTGTTATATATATATATATATATATATATATATATATATATATATATATATATATATATAATTGCACAAAATATACTTCTAAGTAATTATCCCATAGATCATATATCTATATATATGAAGAAGAAACCATGTAAGGAAGGGGATTCCTATTTGTACAAATGGTACTTGGAACTTGGAACGAGCATGAAAAAATTAACGATACTTCTGTATCTTTTGAGTTGTTCTGCCAGATCGGTCACTCAAGATCTTTGGTCTTCACCCCGACCCGATGAAAAAAATGGGATTTGTTCTTGATATATATAAAACGACCAATACCTTACAAGTAATTTCAAAACTTATGTATCATGTATAGATTTTAGAACTTGGATTTGTTCTATTGTTATGATTCTAACAAAATTGTGATACTTTGCTCTTGATATAGCTTTTATGAAAGAAAATTGCAATAAATAAAGTAAATAGCATGTTTGCTATGGTAAGAAAGGGTTACCATTTGAATTTCTTATATAAACTGCATGTGTTCCGGTATTGAGAGTTGCTCCACCGAAGGGGTCGACGAATCCGGAATAAATTCTTCAGAGGGTTGCTCCGGGTCTAATATATTGTAAATTTTCAAATTTCTGGCGCTCGAAATACAAAGGAGAGACCCAGATGAGCCCCGTCGAAGTTTCGCCCCCATGCACCATTGGATCGCGAGGCTCGCGTGGGGCCCGTGCGATCCAACGTTGGTGAGCGACGGGGCTCCCGCAGGACTCCGAATTCATATATATATATATATATATATATATATATATATATATATATATATATATATATAAGGAGGGATCGGGATCTCCACTCTTATGTATCTCCAAGCTTTTTCGTAATCACAGTAGTTAAATCTTGTTTAAGTCATATAATCTTAACAGTTGATTTGAACTATTCAAATCAATGGTTAAGATTATATGACTTAAACAAAACCCAACGGTTGTGATCATGAAAATATTTTGGAATATAAAAATGCAGGAATCGTTTTTATTATTATTATTGTCCTTTCTCCTAGGCAGACTTTGGCTAAATAAGCCACCTAGCTGTCCGAGGGGGATTCGAATCCGGGACCTCCCCCGTGGTGTCCTCCGTACTACAACTACACTAGTGCCTTCCAGACTTTCTCTCTCTCTCTCTCTCTCTCTCTCTCTCTATATATATATATATATATATATATATAGCAAATGACGTATAGTCTAGTGGTTAAGACCGATACATATTATCCAGGAGATTGCTGGTTCGAGCCCCCTTGACTCCATTTAATTACGGGTCGAGATGTGGTGGACTTTCGGACCGAGTTTGTAGGCCTTCAGATCAGAAATCTATAACACAATTACCTCTTTTATATATATATATATATATATATATATATATATATATGGACATGTGTTGCTCGTATAACAATTTTTTTTTATACATAAATTTAAATAAATCCTAATTAATTTTAGCCTTCACAGTATAGTTTGGGCACTTATTTTGTGCTGGTGGCCATAGAGTGAGGTTTCGTCGAAATAGGCTATAGTTCACTTAGGACTCCTTGTACTCAGAGCGGCTGTTTAAGCAAATCATCAAAGTTCAGCATTCTAAAATAACTCAACAAGTATACATAATAGAAAGAAGAAGAAATATTTACAGAAAATTTCTACGTACAAACTAACTTCACAAAAACTCAAATAATTTAAGATTTCTTTAAGATAGAGATTTTGAATTTCTTTAAGATGTCAATTTTTTTTACTTTTGAAATCAGCCTTTGATTATTTTTGTTGTGCGAGTTTTTAGTTTTCATAATTTTATTTTTAGTTTTCTTCAAGTGGTGGTAAGTCCCACTTGGAAGGCCCATTAGCTGAGGGTGGATAATTACAACGGAAATCATTTTAAGCCCACGGACTTGTCCTTAATTTAATTCACAATCACAAAATAATAATGTTAATTTTGGGCTCAAAAGTCCATTTCTTCAGTGACTTGTTGCGGACGTTATACCAATGTTCCAACTAGAATTCAAAACTATTGCAAAGTCCAACTAAAATTTCTTCATTATATTACTCGTGTCCATACATTGAGTTCGTGTCCAAATTGAGTTGCGGTGTGATGCTTGCATGCTAACCATAAAAATAACAAAAATCGGAACAATATAATTAACATTTGTTTTACTCACTTGTTTGCGAAAAAGAAGAAGAAAGAAACTAATTAGCGTTTCGACCATAAATTTTATATCAGTTTAGAGTTTTAACTCTTGACATATTCAATTAAAAAATTTAGATCATGAATAATTATTTTTTATATTATTTTTTGTATTTTATTCTCAACATAATATAAATCAAACAACCAATCCATGTTAAAATTAAGGATATAACTAAAAAAATAAAACCCAAAAAAAAAAATGTAGGTTTCAAAATTTTTAATTATACATAATAGTCTAAACTGATATAACTCTTCTTACACGCAAAATATTTTTATAAATAAAATACTATCATTCTAATAAAATTATTACCAAAATGCCTATTATATTTAATAACCCCCATCATTCCATATGTACCCATGACTACACATTTCCCGTGAACTCCATAGATATGCCAACTAACTAATTAATAAATAATATCCACATCTCTTCCTGTGCTAAGTGAGAAGAAGATGATCTCGGAATCAAATCGTGAAAAAAATATGGATCCGTGGATCCAAATGACATGCAATACAAGTATAGCCCTCCGTCAGTTCCAAATATTTGCGGGGGCAGTTCCGTCATAGAACTATGCGTCGGTGGCAGTCTCCAGCGACTTCCACTCCTTTGCAGCTCAACGACCGGAGAAGCTTCCATTGGCCCCACCACTCCTCTCCTTTCTTCGCTTCCGCCGACGCGTTCCGCTGCTGTCGGATCCGGATCTCCTTCATTTCCATACCCGCCGGGACCTTGTTAACCGACCCGAAAGCCAGAACGTACCACCTGTTCTTCCTCCTCCTCCTCCTCCTCACCGGGTCCGGGTTGGGATCCGATTCCTTACTCAGCTTCCGGTAACCCGCGCTGATCTTGGCCGGAGGAGCGCAGAAAGGAAGGAGACTTCCCCTGGAGATGACGTCATCGGCTACGCATATCGCCGGTGAGCCGGCGGCCAAGGACGGGAACTCGAAGGGATCCGCCGGCGGGGATTCGACGGCTCTGCTGCTGCTTCCCATTGGGTTTTTGAGGGGTATTTTGGGAAGAGGGAGAGTAGGGGATATTTTTTTGTGATGTTTTCGGTTGATTAGTGGTGTTGGAAGGAAGCGGCATAATAGTCTATTTAAAGGAAAGAAGGAAGGGAGGTCAGAAGTGGGAATAATGGGTAACTTTTGGTTTAATTACGGATCTGCCATCAAATTTACGCGGCTAATTTGTATATTTTTTTGTTCATTTTTTTTGTTTATTTACTCGTTCACTTTCTTTGGAAAGTTCCAAAAAAATAATATGTACTGTACATATGAAACGTATGTAAGACTTGCTCAACATTCTCGAAGTGGAAGTAGTTGTCTTAGCATAGCAGATTCAGATTTTATTTATTTATATTTTAAATACAAAGCAATCCTAACCGTATCAACATCTATGACCAGTATAAGGTCCTTTTCCTGTGAATTTCTTGTGTGCTAGTGTATCTTCGAGTGATTCGATAGTGTATATGTCGTGTCCAATATGTTTCGGATACCGCACGACTCACATTTTAGAATGGTCGTGTTTTTTTTAGGTTACGGGCATTAATGTAGCAGTTTTTCACAAAAATCGATGTAGGAATATGAACTGATTGGTTTGCTAATTAGGTTATGTGACTGGAATATCGACTGATTGTATGGTTAGAATACATCCGGATAGACCGGTCGAGCTCGATCTAGACCATGTTGGAAACGTGGTGTGATTCGAACTGGAATTAATTCATGAAATGCGATATTGGATTGATTCCATATATCTTAAAAAATCATATAAGGTATGAATCAATTCTAACTATCTACACCTCACGATTCCATTTCTCATCCGATTGACTAAATTATCAACTCCATTGTCACTCTCTTTTGAGAGCTCTACCGGAAACGAGATACAATCCAACAATCTTCACCTTACCTCATTTTCGCTAGCTGAGTAACCAAGCACACCCAGACTTATCTTTTTTGCTCGTTTCCGCTAACCGAGCACCCTGTTCGTTTCTACCAGTCGAGCATCTAGGAGATCCAACATATTGTCATGTTGATCTGTTTGACCATAGAACAAAACTGTCACGTTCATCCACACCATCACTGTATGCCAACCACAACGTATTACTCCAGCTTGGACGTATCAGGCCCACCTTTGAAGCCAATTCGTGTAGTTGCCTCCAACATTAGGTCAGTTATCTCCAACATTAGGTCTAATCCGCGCTCAACCAAATGTTTGGAGGATGCTCTTAACTCCACCTTAAGAAGAGAGTGTATAATCAGATTATACGTATGAACGTTCAACACAGTCTGTCTCGGGTCAATTTGAGCCACCCAAACCAGCCTCGTAATCTTGGACTTTGATACCACTTGTTGGGCACATGGTATGACCCGAACTGGAGTTGACCCATGAGGTACGATATTAGATTGAACTCATATGTCTTAAAAGAGAATTTTCATGTAAAACTTGAACAAGACCCAATACTCTACATCTCATGATTCTAATTTGTATCCGATGTAAGATTAAATTATCAACTCCATTGTTTTCCCTTTTGACGGTTCAATCTAAAACGAGATACAATCCAACCGATCGATTGTACATAATCCTAATACATGTATACAAAAGAAGACTCTCGTGAGAAAAATTTCTAATCATAACTTTTTTTTTATATGTCATTTTTATCGGATTAGAAACTAAATTTTCAATAAAAAATTCGAACCGTATCCATCTCTACAAGAGTCCTCCACCGTAACCAATAGGCCACGACTCCACATACAAACCTAATTTCTTAATCTACTGTTTCTTAGGGGAAATTCTTTTCGATCACACATCAAAGTTGATCTTTCTTAGAATCTACAAGTATAAACCAAGATACGGAATAAATAGGCCCACAGTACTTGGGTTGGACCATCCAATTTTATAAGATACCATGAATCACTAATTTATGGTTGAATTATCCCATATTGGTAAATGTGCAGATACTTTACATATATTATTATTAAATCACATATTTTATATATTATTATTAGAAAAGTTAAAAGACTGTTTTAATTATTTTAATTTTTATTAAAATTACTTAAATTTTTTTTAAAAATAACTGTTTTAATTATTCTTAATTTATTATTAAATTATTAGACTAATTAGCATTTAGATTTTTGATTTTATTTTAGTTTAGAATTTAAGTCATAACATGTCTAAGTTAAAAATTTGAACTCTAATTTTATATTTTATATTTTCCATTATACCTTGTTTTCCATCTTGTATTAGTTGTTGTCCTTGTACTGATATTAAAGTGGTAATCGAAAAAATAAAAATAAAAATAAAAATAAAAATAAAAATTTATGGTCTAAAATTTTCAATTGAATATGTTAAGGCTTAAACTACGAATATAAAATCCAGGATCTAAAGACTAATTAATCCTATATTATTATATATATATATATATTATTTTTTACATATATGCAAGATTATTTAGAAAAATTAAATGATACTTTGATGAATAAGGTTATTAGTAAACATATTCAAGAATATATTTAGAAAGAAAAATTTACGGTGAAGATGAATTTTTATAGATTTGTTGAACGAAGGAACATCCATGGGGGTTTGTATTTTTTTATTTTTTATTAGAAAAATTATACTCGGCCATGTTGGCAATATTACACTATTATAGATATTGTCACGACCCGCACCCGGATATTCGGGCACGAGTACGTGGGTACGTCCAGCCTACGCCGTAGTGTCGGCGGTAGTACGCTGTCTAGACCGTATTCACAGGTAATTTAAATCTATCTCATCCACAAGAATAAATAGACAAGGATAATAACAGGAAATAGGAATGCTAAGATTTCATAAGATAAATTGTGACAACAACTCCACAGTTTATTACTGAACCAGAAGATAAATCGGGGACAAACCCGATTACTATGCTGAAAGGAAATACTAGCTAACTGGTTGACTACTCCTCAAAGGTAATCTCCTGAGTAGGAACCGGCTCCTCAATGGTATCATCTGCTACGTCATATGGGCCATAAAAGGTGGGGGCATAGTCCTCATCATCGCCTAATATCAACGGATCCAGTCAGGAAAGGAGCAAAGTACCAATACACAACAAGGCTTAAACTAAATATTTATGACAAGTAGTGAAAAGTGACTAAGTATCATGTTAAGAATATGCATAATAAGTAGTAAAATTAACTAAGAGTTAATTGCTGTAAATCAGGGATATGAGTAAACAGGAAATATAATGAGACAGGAAAATGAAACTACAACAAGACATCAGGAACTATGTGTGTGTGAAAATGTGTATTTAGAATACATAGTTGGC
Source organism: Iris macrosiphon (assembly GCA_036927795.1). NCBI lineage: Eukaryota > Viridiplantae > Streptophyta > Magnoliopsida > Asparagales > Iridaceae > Iris > Iris macrosiphon. The sequence continues at coordinate 205,316,294 of JAYESA010000004.1, forward strand.
ATGTAGGGGGTTATAAGGCTAATCCGGCATGTCACAGACGGCTATTAGTCAGGAATAATCGAGTATCCGGCTGATGGTACAGTCGCGTACCAACAGCTATTAGTCAGGACAGGAGGAAGGATAAACTACATGCCTCCTGGTATTCTCTCTCCCGACACGAAAAGCAAGACATAAACTCTAAATCCTAACACTAAGTGTAATCATCCAATGATACTAGTAGAGCAAGGAACTAATTATCACAATATAAAGATTAAACTTGAAGTGCAGGTACTTGCCTGATGTTTGAATTCCACTACGGTTCTGTTCTCGGGGAAATTTTCAGAAATGTGTCCGGATGCTGAAATAAATATTACCATCATGCTCAGAAGATATCAAATAGCTAGAAACGCCTGTCCTTGAGTCCAATTTGGAGACAAGGGCAAAAACGATAATTTTGGGTCAAAACGGGATCCGCATGTGGGCCCGCTTTGCACCGAAAAATGTGTCAGGATCAAAGGTCTCCAAATTCACCAAACTTAGTGTCAACAGGTCAGAAACGATGATACGAATCCAACGGAACTTCCAGAATTGGATTCCGATGAGCCGATCACAAAATCGTCCGTCGAGCGGGACCTGTGGGACCCACGACACGCAATTTCGTCAATGTTCTCAGAATTGAACCAAACTTGGGTCACAGGACCAGCGTATTGCTACGAGTCCGATGGCGCAAGTTTCGTTTCAATCCGACGTGTGTACAGAAAGTTAGGGCATGATTCAGAAAAGGCGGATACGGGACGGTGTCCGCGGATACGCGTTGATCCCGGTGTGCACGCACACCCGAATCAGCTTCTGCAAAATCCCACACGTCCGTATCGACGGCGCGCACGTATATGTGAAGACCGTGCGCGACCAAGTCGTCCCGTTTGGCGGGGCGTACCCAGTTCCGGGGTGAATCGGGTCGTTATTTTTTCTGTTTTTGGATCGCGGTTCGCGATCGCCACAGGACGCGATGCCCCGAGCGAGTTGTACGGGCACCGAGAGGGTCACGCAGGCTACGCGTTGCAATTTACGGAATTGAAATCGGGGCAGCGAGGAGAAAGTTACGAGTACCTGAACAGGGCTCAGAAACCTGGGCTTTACTGTGTCCGACACGACACGAGGACACGGTGTCATGTGTCCCGTGTCCGACCCTAGGGTTAGGGTTCAGGGATTTCTGGCCGGAGCTGCGGCGGCTCGGGCGGCTCTGCGACGGGGAGGCCGGCCGGGGGCTAGGGCGCTGCACGGCGGCTGGTGGCGCGGAGGCGGCGGCGAGGTTCTGTGGCGGCAGAGGCTGCGGCGAGGTTCTGTCGGGGCGCCGGAGGGGGCGGAGGAAGGAGGAGGAGAGGGGAGAAGGAGGAGGAGGCTGGGGCGGCTCACGGCGGCGCGGCGAGGAGGAGGGGGACGGAGCTGGAGGAGAGAAGGAGGGGCTGGCCGAGGGCGGAGGGAGCCGGCGAGGTCGGGAACGGAGGACGGAGGCGGAGAGAGAGGGGGTTTTAAAGGGGAGGGGCGAGGCTGGGATGGCCGAGGAAGGCGGAGGAGAGAGTGGGACGTGGCGAGGGGTGCGGGGCTGCGTGGCCGGCGTGGCGCGGCGGCGGCGCCGGACGCGGGGGTGGGGGGGGGGGCAGCGCGGGTCGTGCGGGGAGGGGGGTTGGGTCACGGGTTTGGGTTCGGGTGCGGGTCAGGTTCGGCCGGGCGGACCCGACCCGACCCGTTAGACACGGGCTGGGCCGCGGGCCAGACTGGGCTGGGCCGGGTTTGGGTATTGGGTTTAGGATTAAATAATTAAATAAAATAGATAAATAATAAATAAATAATTAATTAATAGTTTTTAGGTGTTTTAAAATAGGTCCGGGGTCCAATAAATTCCAGAAAAATTACCCTAAGTCCAGTTTTTTATTTTACACCCAAAAATATTATTTTCATATTATTTATTATCAATAAAAAAATTATTTAATAATTAAAACTCTGATTTTAATTACAGAAAAATTTCCAGAAAATTTCGGAAAATTTTGAAAAATCCCAGTTGAATATTGTTTGAAAATTCAGGGGGTTTACAATCTACCCAACTTATAAAAATTTTGTCCTCGAAATTAAAATATGGCATAATCTATTAATCCTTCATGTACATACGGCAAATCAATCGCAATCTCCTTGCGATAATCAAAATTCTAATCATATCCATTGCAATCACTTCAAGGTTAAGATGACCACTGTTCCAATCAAAATTTCCACCTATGGTTATCTCTTCTCACTTTCTCAAATTATTCATATCCATATCCAAATTTAAATTAAATTCTTATAACATCTTCCAAATTTTAAATAAGCATGTAAATTTTACCTCACGATCTCTAACTATTATAATCTCCTCTAGCAGTAATCCGAGTCCAATATTATTCCCATTTTCACTTATAAAGTTTTGTATGCTCCGACTTTTTAAACTCCATTCATATCCTCAACGTTTCAAATATGTAGTCCAACCATCAAATTTTAATTCTTAATCCCAATCATCAAATTAAAAATAATTTAAATGCAATCCACCAATATTCAAGTCTAAAATTCTATATTTTTATCCTCTAAATTCAAATTGATGATTTTACCTTCATTATTCCAAATTTAAATCATTTACCCAAGGTATAATTATTGGGTCCTCAATATCAAGAATTTTGAAGTCCATTAATCCTCTAGATTTTCAAAATTAGAATGGCTTGAACCTCTCCCAATCTAATCTTACTCGGTCACAAGCTAAAAAAAATTTATCTCGAGTTGACAATGCACTGCTACCCAACTTAGAATTTATCCATCCATCACATAAGGCTATATATCTTAAGAAAATGTTCCTTAATATGTTTACTCATGTCATTCAATCCTCGAAACTTCAACGCCGATCATATCACATATGATATGTCCTTAATTACGAAAGGATAATCCTCAAGCATGTGATCGGCCTATGGGACATATCTAGTATTCTCTGTGTATCAAACTTATACCAAGCACGAGATTTCATCTTTCCGAAATAAGGGAAGACGGAGATCAATAATAAAGAGTTCAAGGGTGAGGTGATAGAACAGAAGTATCGGGATCAAGACGTTTAAAGAATTCAAATGGGAATTGTCAAGCAGTTGTGGACTGAAATTCTATTCTGGTAACATTTATTCGCATGCTCATATTAGTACAGTTATGTAACCGATACGATATGTCAGACATGTCTAGGACAAGTATATTCGCCTACTAATCACTACCTATCTCAATCCACGTAAAGTAGTTATACGAAGGGCGAACCAAGCGCACTATGGTTGATCAGACCGTAATACACTGATTCTGAAATATATTATTATGGGCCTCCCCAATAATACATATGTCATGAACAAGCTCGATAAAGAGTAAGCTTGCAAAACTAGGCTATAAAATAGCAGCATAAGTCAAGGTAACATATAAAGTATAAGTACGCTAGATGCTGATGAAAGGAGGTACAAATTATTCAAGTTCACAAAATAAAAACAAATAAGCATCATAACAAAAGACTCTGCAATCTCTTTAGTTATCAACTATAAAAGCATACCAGGTTATTAGCAAGTTCAAAATTACTAGGTTGGGACTGAGGTCACGAACCAATAGGCACGAGTTAACTAGAAACGGATAACTACGAATCACTTACGCGCATTAGCGAACGTTAAGGTCGCAGATGATCAACATATGAAATTTAAAATATGGGGCTCTAGATACTATCATGGTTTCCTAAGGTGAAGGTGGCGAGCAATTCTCCGTGTTTGAGGTATGATCTCATAGGGTATGTCATACTCGTTGCTCTGGGCTTCCTGAGGTATTGTCTGCTAATATCATGACACGAACCTATATCTTAACACTATCTCACTATGCACATTAGGTTCAGTACTAACATTCGATCTCAGATTTCTATTGGTTCCTCAAGACTGGGGTCAAACACTAGGGTCAAACATTATGGTAAAACTTCTAACTAACTCTAGTTGTGTCTATGCTACTCTCAAGTCTTCATAATACATCAGGGGTAATGGTAAACCAATTCTAGAGATAAGAAATTCTAGGGTTCCCTAGATATTCTAACTTAGTGGGGTGTCAACACTGTAGGGGTACTCTTAATAGGAAGGTTACCTTACTTATCATCTAACAACAGGAACTTATATATTCTAAGAGAGGCTATACTCAAGGAACTAATAGGGAAGCACATGAATCAAGCAGGATGCATTTTATCCGAATGTAATGGATTGGAAGGAGGATGAGGGGAAGCCATAGTCAGTGTGGATGAGATCCTATACTCTAATCCTAGGTGCAGGCTTGCTCGGTCCCTAAGTTGAAACCGAACAATTTAGTCGTTGACCTGCATGGGCCACCACAAAAATGTGTCACAATCCGCACCCGGATATTCGGGCACGAGTACGTGGGTACGTCCAGCCTACGCCGCAGTGTCGGCGGTAGTACGCTGTCTAGACCGTATTCACAGGTAATTTAAATCTATCTCATCCACAAGAATAAATAGGCAAGGATAATAACAGGAAATAAGAATGCTAAGATTTCATAAGATAAATTGTGACAACAACTCCACAGTTTATTACTGAACCAGAAGATAAATCGGGGACAAACCCGATTACTATGCTGAAAGAAAATACTAGCTAACTGGTTGACTACTCCTCAAAGGTAATCTCCTGAGTAGGAACCGGCTCCTCAATGGTATCATCTGCTACGTCATATGGGCCATAAAAGGTGGGGGCATAGTCCTCATCATCGCCTAATATCAACGGATCCAGTCAGGAAAGGAGCAAAGTACCAATACACAACAAGGCTTAAACTAAATATTTATGACAAGTAGTGAAAACTGACTAAGTATCATGTTAAGAATATGCATAATAAGTAGTAAAATTAACTAAGAGTTAATTGCTGTAAATCAGGGATATGAGTAAACAGAAAATATAATGAGACAGGAAAATGGAACTACAACAAGACATCAGGAACTATGTGTGTGTGAAAATGTGTATTTAGAATACATAGTTGGCATGTAGGGGGTTATAAGGCTAATCCGGCACATCATTGACGGCTATTAGTCAGGAATAATCGAGTATCCGACTGATGGTACAGTCGCGTACCAACAGCTATTAGTCAGGACAGGGGGAAGGGTAAACTACATGCCTCCTGGTATTCTCCCTCCCGACACGAAAAGCAAGACATGAACTTCAAATCCTAACACTAAGTGTAATCATCCAATGATACTAGTAGAGCAAGGAACTAATTATCACAATATAAAGATTAAACTTGAAGTGCAGGTACTTGCCTGATGTTTGAATTCCACTACGGTTCTGTTCTCGGGAAAATTTTCAGAAATGTGTCCGGATGCTGAAATAAATATTAGTATCATGTCCAGAAGATATCAAATAGCTAGAAACGTCTGTCCTTGAGTCCAATTTGGAGACAAGGGCAAAAACGGCAATTTCGGGTCAAAACGGGGTTCGCATGTGGGCCCGCTTTGCACCGAAAAATGTGTCAGGGTCAAAGGTCTCCAAATTTACCAAACTTAGTGTCAACAGGTCAGGAACGATGATACGAACCCAACGGAACTTTCAGAATTGGATTCCGATGAGCCGATTACAAAAACGCCCGTCGAGCGGGACCTGTGGGACCCACGACACGCGATTTCGTCAACGTTCTCAGAATCGAACCAAACTTGGGTCACAGGACCAGCGTATTGCTACGAGTCCGATTGTCACTACCATATTTTAGGAAAAATGGTATTTTAGTAATTTCCTATTTAAATAAATATTGTGCATGGTAAATAATTTTTGTTGTATTATTTAATTATTGTTGGATGTTATTTAATTATTTTGGACTTATTTTAGTGGACCCAACTAGTTTAGTTTGGACCCATGGACCAACATAAATTAATTAGTTAGACTTGGCCCATTTAGAAAGCCCATAGTTAAGGAGATGGATTAAATTAATTAAATGATTAGACTAGAAGCTTCCTTCCTTAATTATTTCTTCATGAGAGGCCCCAAGGGGTACATTGGACATTTTATAATTGCTTGGGGGAGGGGCTATGGCCGGCCTATTAAAGAGGGGGGAAAATTTCTCTCTCCTCTCATCTCATTCCAAATCTAGATCTAGAATTCTCCCACTACCAAATTCCCTCCATTCCCAATCCAATTCCCTACCAAATTCATTCCAAATTCTTCCCAATTCACCATTAGAGAAGGAGGAATCAAGGATCTAGAAGAAGGAAGCAAGGATCTACAAAGAGGAGCAAGGATCTACAATTTGGAAGCAAGTTCATCTCAATTGGAGATTTCGTTGGGAATCCATCTCCCAATAGGTATAATTCAGATTTTCCCATTTAAATAGCTTCTAAATCTGAGATTTAATCATGTAAAATCAACCTATATGTATGTAGTACCCATAGGACTTTGTTTTGTGTTCATAGGAGACCCATGGAGAAAGTTATGGTGCTTTTTGTGTCAATTTTGTTGAAATTCCGAATTTATATTTTTTGTGTGTGTCAATTGATCCTATAGATCAATTGAACATGAGATTTGTGTTTGAGGCTAGTGTCGTGTCCATATTGGGATACTTGTGGTTCGTATCCCAACTATTTGGTGATACGTATCATTTGGGGGTTTTCCTCCGACACGGGGCTTTGAACATGTCGTATTTTGACACAGACACATAGATCTACTTTTGACGCTTTGATTTGTTCATAAATATTATTTGTGATTTGTTTGTGTCCTTCGGGGTGCATTTGGTTGTGTGTTGGACTCGTGTCGCATGCGTATCCTAGATCTAGTGGGATACGGTGAGATACTCTCCAATTGTGTGTATTTTTGCATAGATCTAATTAATTGTGGTTCAATTCTTCATTTATAATTAGTATATATATATGGATATTAAATATTTATTTTGTGTATTTATTATAGTAATTATTGTAGCATAGATCTATATTTTGGGTGTGCTAATATAATATACAATATAATATGTAGCTTTCTTGCATGCAAATATATATGTTACTACTTGTTAAATAATATAATTTATACATAAAATATTTTATAAAATATATTTGTATGTTTAATTGTGTAATTATATTATTTATAATTATTATGTAATTATTTGGATATTAATGTAAAAATTTTAGGTGTGCTTCTAGCCATGTAAATTATATGTTCTTTGTTAAATATTTGAAGGTATAAGTTTATGTGTATATTAATATATATATGTACATTTTTGTATTAATGGTTTATATATATATATATACTGTTTTATATATTCTGTTTATATATATATATATATATATATATATTGTTTATATATTCTGTTTTTATATATATAATTATATATATACAACTTGTTTTAGTGACAGTGAATTAATGACAGTAAAAAACTGTCATTAATTAGCCGACTAATAGCAGCCGCTGTAGCCTTCGGGCAATTAATGACAAACCTGTCATTAATTGCAGCAGCGGGAAACAGCAGCTTTTCTGCGACGCTTTTCCGCGACAGTTTAACTGTCAGCGAAAACCAAAGCAGTGGCAGTTTATTATTTGGGTTTCGGTGACAGTCCTTCGGTGACAGTCCCGACTGTCACTATTTAAACTGTTTTGATTTAATCCTATTTTATTCACTGTTTTTCAATGACGCTTTGACAGATTTAATGTATATATTATATATTATAATTGTGTATATATATATGTATATATATATGTGTGTTTTGTGAGGAATAATAATTGTAATAATATATTATGTTATTTATATAAATGTTGGGTTGTATATATATTATTTTAGGGTATATATTAATTATATTATTAGTATACTTTGTGTGAGTTCTTTTTGAATCTAATTTGATTCCTAAATTATTGTAGTTTATCTCTATATTATTTTATAGATGTCTTGTGAGGTTGACTTTGGGTTTGACCATGTTTGACTTTAGTGGACTTTAGAGTTGACCATAGTTGACTTTTGACTTAGAATTGACTTATTGACCTAGAAGTTGCCTAGTTTGACTTGTTCTCTTTCCGGGACCTTGTATTAATGTGGTATTCCATATCTAGGTCTTCGAGGCACCGAGTCAGACATTTGTGAGACTGTTCATTGGACTTCAGGCGAGTACATTCTCTGATAGTTTCTCATTTATGATATCCTCTATGTTCGTTGTATCTAGTGTAGATATACATGTTCTCTTGACACTATGGTTACACGGATTGGTATATCCGGATCTCGTCATGAGATGTTATTCCTTGGTATATGGTGTATATGGTGCAAGTATTGTTTCATTGGTTATCTTGTACATGTACAGACACCGATTCCCGGGGAGACTAGCTATCTTCTTGGGGAATCTAGTGCCATAACGTACCGTGGTTGGATCTATTATACCAGTCGGGGTGTGGAGTATTTTAGTGTAGATATGTGATCATACCCTCCTTGTGCATGTCTTGTTCCTTGTGAGTGTTGATCATACACCACACGTATAATCAGCCAGGCCATTATACTCTTGTGCAAGTTCCTAAGCCGATCACATGTTAAAGCTAGTACTCACACACTTAGTCATTAGTATTCTTGTTCTATCAGCATATTGTTCATTATTGTATTTCTTTCCAGTACTTTCTTATTGTCTATATATTTCTTGTATCTATTTATGCATCTTGTTTATCCACAGCTACTTACTGTTACATAGTTTTTATCATTATTTGAGAACTGCTGTTAGGGTTGTACTCTGCTCCTTTCCTGACTGGATATATTTTTCCAGATGACACTGAGGAGTACCCTACCTATTATGGACCCCAGGATGTTGTGGGTTTAGATTCTGAGACCCTGGCTCAAGTGGGACTTATCCCAACTGAGACAGTTGACCCTGGAGTTGTAGCTTTATAGTTTTGTAGTACTCTTTGTACTGGATTTGTCTCCAGCATATTTCTGTAATTTTCTTCAGACTCATTGATGTATTATTTTAGACTCATGAGTTGTATTGTGACTATTCTATTCTTATCTGATTCGTGTTCATTCTATCTTAGTTCTGTGATTGAGTACACTATCTTTTGGTGGTTCATTATATTAGATAGACTTTCTAGACAGCGTTCTACCGCCGATTCTGCGGCGTAGGCTGGGCGTTGTTTCCGACTAGTACCCTTACCCCGGGTGCGGGTCGTGACACGTTTTTGGTGGTGGCCCATGCAGGTCTAGCTTCACAAGTATGTGATGTCGTGGTAGTGCGACAACTTAGTTGTACTACTGCGAGCCTGCAATAGGATATAGGATATAGGATATAGGATATAGGCTGAGATACTCAATCACATCTAGGAAAATTCTTTTGATTAAACTATTCTTCTTTGACGTTGATACTTGATCTCTTAAACTGTCCTTTCCTTGAATATCTTACATCTTGTGCCATATTGATTCTTTCTTTCGCTTTGTCTCAGGATGCCGCCTAAGACTAGATCACAGCAAGGGAGAGCAGTTTCTGAGAGGTCTGCGACATCCCGAGGGCCTGCACCAGTCACTTCTCCGGTGATTGGAGTATCAGCTGCTTTCGGAGGTCCACCACCCACTCAGAGGACTGTGCCAGCTGTATCTGAGGGGCTTCCACCTCCACCTCCTGTGCCAGCAGAGGCGTCACAGATGTTTACTCTGTTTCGTGAGATGCTCGAGGCACAGAGGGCTCAGTCGGAGGCACATCAGAGGCAGACCGACGTTCTACGGTTGGGCATCGAGAGTGCTCATCAGCTTGCTCGTGCTGTAGTTGAGAGAGGAGTTCCGGTCCAGCAGCAGGTTGTTCCTCAGGTTGCTCAGCTTCGGCCAGGCAACATTCATGACTTCAAGAAACTGGAGCCTAGGGTTTTCAAAGGGACGGAGGGCATCGTCTATGCTGATGATTGGCTCGAGGACATTGAGCGTCTTATGAGGGTGTCCCGTCTTTCTGAAGATCTGAAGGTTGAGGCGGTAGGACTTCAACTGTTCGACGTCGTTCGTACCTGGTTCAGGAATGATCCGGTTCTAGTTGACGCAGGACAATCTTGGAAGGTATTCAGGGACCTTTTTAAGAAGAAGGTTTTCGCCCGGATAGACAGGCTTGACTTGGGGAGACAATTTGAGAGTCTCATTCAGGGAAGCATGTCTGTGGAGGAATACGCTGCAGAGTTCGGTAGGCTGAGCCGATTTGCAGAGTATCTGGTGAGGGAGCCGGAGGTTCGAGCTATTCGTTTCCGAGAGGGTCTAAACTGGGAGGTGAAGATTCTCATTCCGTCTTTTTATGAGACATACTCGGAGATACTTGCAGAGGCACGCAAGGTTGAGCAGGATCTGGGTTTGAAGATCAAGAGAGACCGTGATTCTTTTCTGGGGGCCAACGGCAGTGCAGTATCTGCCAAACGTCCTCATTTTCAGTCCAGACCTTTCCAGCAGCCACAGCAGAACCAGACTCCAGCTAGAGCGCCTTTTCACCAGGCACCTCAGCAGCAGAGGCAGTTACAGCAAGCTCTATGCAACTTCTGCAAGAAGCCCGGCCACATCTGGGAAGTTTGCAGAAAGAGGCTAGGAGTTTGTTTGTATTATGGTACTGAAGGGCATCAATTGAGGGAGTGTCCTCGTCGTGCAGTTCAGGGAGCAGCTCCAGCTCCGAGGGCACAGATGAGACCACCTGCAGCACAACCGAGGGGACCGCTTCCGACACAGCAGCAGCGTTTTGTCCAGCATCAGCAGCAGGGAGGTGCTCGACAGGGACGAGCGTTTGCTATGACAGTCGAAGAGGAGGAACCCACCGGAGATGTCATCGCAGGTTCTATTCTTCTTGATTCCATTCCAGCTTTAGCTTTGTTTGATAGTGGTGCTTTCCATAGTTTTGTATCTGTTTTTTTTGCTCTAAAGCATGGTTTGGTAGCTGAGTCTTTGCTTAGGACTTGCAAGATCATGACCGGGGGAGGCATTATCCTGGTTAATGATATTTGCAAAGATCGGAGAGTTACTCTGGGAGGCCGGGAGTTGAGTGCGTGTCTACTTGTAATGCCACTTCCGAGCTACGACATTGTACTCGGGATGGATTGGTTGAGTAGGCACCGTGCTAGCATAGATTGTAGAGGAGGTAGAGTTTTGTTTGGTCCGCCAGGAGAGCCAGAGTTCGAGTTTGCTAGAGGAGCTGCAGAGCAGGGAGAAGGCATTATTTGTGGAGCTATGGTGGAAGACAAGGAGTTGCCGCATCCGTTGATAGCAGAATTTTTGGATGTGTTTCCTGAAGAATTGCAAGGATTGCCGCCAGGTCGAGATATTGAATTTTCTATAGACTTGGTGCCAGATGCAGAACCGATTTCGCAGCATGTCTATAGAGTAAACAACAGCGAGCTGGTCGAGTTGAAGAAGCAGGTGGACGAATTGCAGGATAAGGGGTTTATCAGATCGAGTTTTTCACCATGGGGAGTCCCGGTATTGTTTGTACCGAAGAAGGATGGATCGGTGCGTATGTGCATTGATTACAGGGCTTTGAATAATCTCACTATCAAGAATAAGTATCCTTTGCCACGGATTGATGATCTGTTTGATCAGTTGAGTGGTGCCAAGGTATTTTCTAAGATAGATTTGAGATCAGGCTACCATCAGGTGAAGGTGAAGCCGGAGGACATACCGAAGACTGCTTTTAGAACTCGGTATGGTCAGTACGAGTTTATGGTGATGCCGTTTGGTTTGACTAATGCACCGGCGGTATTTATGAACTTGATGAACAAGGTGTTCCACCAGTACCTTGACAAGTTCGTGGTGGTGTTCATCGACGACATACTCATATACTCGAGGACACCGGAGGAGCATGAGGAGCATTTGAGGATTGTGTTGGATGTGCTGAGAAAGGAGAAGCTGTATGGAAAGTTGTCCAAATGTGAGTTTTTCTTGGACAAGATGGAATTCTTGGGGCATGTTGTGACTGGTGATGGTATTTCAGTGGATCCGAAAAAGATTTCAGCAGTAGAATCTTGGAAGACTCCGAGTTCGGTAGCAGAGATCAGGAGTTTCTTGGGATTGGCAGGCTACTACAGAAAGTTTGTGCAAGATTTTTCGAGGATTGCCGAGCCGATGACCAGACTCACAAGGAAGGATGTGGAGTTTGTTTGGACGGAAGATTGCCAGGCTGCTTTTGAGGAGTTGAAGAAGAGGTTGACGTCTGCTCCTATTTTGACATTGCCATCAGGGTCCGGAGGTTTTACTATTTATAGTGATGCATCGGGAAAGGGTTTAGGTTGTGTTCTTCAGCAGCATGGGAAAGTGATTGCCTATGCATCCAGGCAATTGTGTCCTCATGAAAAGAACTATCCTACCCATGATTTGGAGTTGGCAGCTGTCATATTCGCCCTGAAGTTGTGGAAACATTATTTGTACGGAGAGCGTGTGGAGATCTTCACAGACCACAAAAGCTTGAAGTACGTTTTCACGCAGAAGGAGTTGAACATGAGGCAGCGTCGGTGGTTGGAACTGATGAAGGATTTTGATATCTCTTTGCAATATCATCCTGGGAAAGCCAATGTAGTTGCCGATGCTTTGAGCAGGTATCCGGTAGCTATGTTCTTGACGCAGGATCGATATTTGTTGGAGGACTTGGAGAGCTTGGGCATTGAGGTGATTGTTCCTGGGTGTGCTATGCAGATATGGGAATTGCAGATACACTCAGATTTGATGGACAGGATCAAGGCAGCACAGTATGATGATGTATCTTTGAGGAGTATCAGAGCTCAGGTGAGAGCAGGATTGGAGGATGATTTCACTTTTGCAGAGGATGGATCCTTGAGGCATGTAGTTAGATTGTGTGTGCCTAGTGGAGAGTTGCGCGAGGAGGTGTTGCAGGAAGCGCATCGCTCTCAGTATTCCATACATCCAGGTGCTAACAAGATATATCGGGATATGCGAGAGAGTGTGTGGTGGTATGGCATGAAGAGGGAAGTGGCACAGTTTGTATCCAGATGCTTAGTGTGCCAGCAGGTGAAAGCCGAGAGGCAGAGGCCAGGAGGTTTACTTCAGCCATTACCCATTCCAGAGTGGAAGTGGGAACACATTACTATAGATTTTGTGTCCGGACTACCACGATCTCCAGGAGGGAAAGACGCGATTTGGGTCATTGTTGATAGGTTGACCAAGTCGGCCCACTTTTTGCCTTTCAAGGTGGGTTTATCTACGGAGAAGCTGGCAGAGATGTATGTGAGGCAGATCGTTAGGATACATGGAGTTTCCGTCAGCATAGTCTCAGATCGGGATAGTCGTTTCACTTCTCATTTTTGGAGGAGTTTGCAGGAGAGTTTGGACACTCAGCTCAAGTTCAGTACTGCATATCATCCCCAGACAGATGGGCAGTCAGAGAGGACTATTCAGACTCTCGAGGATATGTTGCGCACTTGTGTATTAGATTTCGGGGGTTCTTGGGAGGACCATCTCCATTTGGTAGAGTTTGCTTACAACAACAGTTACCAGGCCAGTATAGAGATGTCACCTTTTGAAGCTCTATATGGTCGGAGGTGTCGTACTCCTTTGTCTTGGGACAATATTGGAGAGAGAGTTTTGCTTGGGCCAGAGATGGTTGTGGAAGCAGCAGAGAAGGTTCAGTTGATCAGAGACAGACTTCGAGTGGCACAGGACAGACAACGGCATTGGGCCGATAGCCATCGGAGACCCTTGGAGTTTGAGGTATAGTTTAGATTTTATTTTGTGTGCTTATTCTTGGTTGTTTGTTATAGATAAGTTCTTAAGGTGGTGTTTTGTTCTAGGTGGGTGGTTTGGTGTTTCTGAGGATTTCTCCGACACGAGGCACGATTCGCTTCGGTGGAGGCGGAAAGCTTAGTCCGCGATTCATTGGACCTTTCACTATTCTAGAGAGGGTCGGTGCAGTTGCTTATAGACTAGACTTGCCACCTGCATTGGAGGGAGTGCACAACGTGTTTCATGTGTCGCAGTTGAGACGATACGTGGCAGATCCTAGTCATGTATTGGATCACTCAGAGATAGAGGTGGGCCCTACTCTTAGCTATCCAGAGCAGCCAGTTAGAATTCTGGATCGGAGAGAGAAGGTGCTGAGGAACCAGACTATTCCTTTGGTGCGCGTCGCATGGAGGCATCACTCTCCGGGAGAGTCTACCTGGGAGAGAGAGGATGACATGCGAGAGCGTTATCCATATTTGTTTGTACCTTGAGGTATGTTATTTTTAGTTATGTTCTGTTCATTGTTATGTTCTGTTCATTAGTTAGTTGTGATTCTTTAGTTCTGTTCTGTGATTTTCTGGGGGTAGTTTTCGTCTTTGAATTTCGAGGACGAAATTATTTTAAGGAGGGTAGACTTGTCACTACCACATTTTAGGAAAAAGGATATTTTAGTAATTTCCTATTTAAATAAATATTGTGCATGGTAAATAATTTTTGTTGTATTATTTAATTATTGTTGGATGTTATTTAATTATTTTGGACTTATTTTAGTGGACCCAACTAGTTTAGTTTGGACCCATGGACCAACATGAATTAATTAGTTAGACTTGGCCAATTTAGAAAGCCCATAGTTAAGGAGATGGATTAAATTAATTAAATGATTAGACTAGAAGCTTCCTTCCTTAATTATTTCTTCATGAGAGGCCCCAAGGGGTACATTGGACATTTTACAATTGCTTGGGGGAGGGGCTATGGCCGGCCTATTAAAGAGGGGGGAAATTTCTCTCTCCTCTCATCTCATTCCAAATCTAGATCTAGAATTCTCCCACTACCAAATTTCCTCCATTCCCAATCCAATTCCCTACCAAATTCATTCCAAATTCTTTTTAATTCATCATTAGAGAAGGAGGAAGCAAGGATCTAGAAGAAGGAAGCAAGGATCTACAAAGAGGAGCAAGGATCTACAATTTGGAAGCAAGTTCATCTCAATTGGAGGTTTCGTTGGGAATCCATCTCCCAATAGGTATAATTTAGATTTTCCCATTTAAATAGCTTCTAAATCTGAGATTTAATCATGTAAAATCAACCTATATGTATGTAGTACCCATAGGACTTTGTTTTGTGTTCATAGGAGACCCATGGAGAAAGTTATGGTGCTTTTTGTGTCAATTTTGTTGGAATTCCGAATTTATATTTTTTTGTGTGTGTCAATTGATCCTATAGATCAATTGAACATGAGATTTGTGTTTGAGGCTAGTGTCGTGTCCATATTGGGATACTTGTGGTTCGTATCCCAACTATTTAGTGATACGTGTCATTTGGGGGTTTTCCTCCGACACGGGGCTTTGAACATGTCGTATTTTGACACGGACACATAGATCTACTTTTGACGCTTTGATTTGTTCATAAATATTATTTGTGATTTGTTTGTGTCCTTCGGGGTGCATTTGGTTGTGTGTTGGACTCGTGTCGCATGCGTATCCTAGATCTAGTGGGATACGGTGAGATACTCTCCAATTGTGTGTATTTTTGCATAGATCTAATTAATTATGGTTCAATTCTTCATTTATAATTAGTATATATATATGGATATTAAATATTTATTTTGTGTATTTATTATAGTAATTATTGTAGCATAGATCTATATTTTGGGTGTGCTAATATAATGTACAATATAATATGTAGCTTTCTTGCATGTAAATATATATGTTACTACTTGTTAAATAATATAATTTATACATAAAATATTTTATAAAATATATTTGTATGTTTAATTGTGTAATTATATTATTTATAATTATTATGTAATTATTTGGATATTAATGTAAAAATTTTAGGTGTGCTTCTAGCCATGTAAATTATATGTTCTTTGTTAAATATTTGAAGGTATAAGTTTATGTGTATATTAATATATATTTATGTACATTTTTGTATTAATGGTTTATATATATATATATATATATACTGTTTTATATATTCTGTTTATATATATATATATATATATATATATTGTTTATATATTCTGTTTTTATATATATAATTATATATATACAACTTGTTTTAGTGACAGTGAATTAATGACAGTAAAAAACTGTCATTAATTAGCCGACTAATAGCAGCCGCTGTAGCCTTCGGGCAATTAATGACAAACCTGTCATTAATTGCAGCAGCGGGAAACAGCAGCTTTTCTGCGACGCTTTTCTGCGACAGTTTAACTGTCAGCGAAAACCAAAGCAGTGGCAGTTTATTATTTGGGTTTCGGTGACAGTCCTTCGGTGACAGTCCCGACTGTCACTATTTAAACTGTTTTGATTTAATCCTATTTTATTCACTGTTTTTCAATGACGCTTTGACAGATTTAATGTATATATTATATATTATAATTGTGTATATATATATGTATATATATATATGTGTGTTTTGTGAGGAATAATAATTGTAATAATATATTATGTTATTTATATAAATGTTGGGTTGTATATATATTATTTTAGGGTATATATTAATTATATTATTAGTATACTTTGTGTGAGTTCTTTTTGAATCTAATTTGATTCCTAAATTATTGTAGTTTATCTCTATATTATTTTATAGATGTCTTGTGAGGTTGACTTTGGGTTTGACCATGTTTGACTTTAGTGGACTTTAGAGTTGACCATAGTTGACTTTTGACTTAGAATTGACTTATTGACCTAGAAGTTGCCTAGTTTGACTTGTTCTCTTTCCGGGACCTTGTATTAATGTGGTATTCCATATCTAGGTCTTTGACGCACCGAGTCAGACATTTGTGAGACTGTTCATTGGACTTCAGGCGAGTACATTCTCTGATAGTTTCTCATTTATGATATCCTCTATGTTCGTTGTATCTAGTGTAGATATACATGTTCTCTTGACACTATGGTTACACGGATTGGTATATCCGGATCTCGTCATGAGATATTATTTCTTGGTATATGGTGTATATGGTGCAAGTATTGTTTCATTGGTTATCTTGTACATGTACAGACACCGATTCTCGGGGAGACTAGCTATCTTCTTGGGGAATCTAGTGCCATAACGTACCGTGGTTGGATCTATTATACCAGTCGGGGTGGGGAGTATTTTAGTGTAAATATGTGATCATATCCTCCTTGTGCATGTCTTGTTCCTTGTGAGTGTTGATCATACACCGCACGTATAATCAGCCAGGCCATTATACTCTTGTGCAAGTTCCTAAGCCGATCACATGTTAAAGCTAGTACTCACACACTTAGTCATTAGTATTCTTGTTCTATCAGCATATTGTTCATTATTGTATTTCTTTCCAGTACTTCCTTATTGTCTATATATTTCTTGTATCTATTTATGCATCTTGTTTATCCACAGCTACTTACTGTTACATAGTTTTTATCATTATTTGAGAACTGCTGTTAGGGTTGTACTCTGCTCTTTTTCTGACTGGATATATTTTTCCAGATGACACTGAGGAGTACCCTACCTATTATGGACCCCAGGATATTGTGGGTTTAGATTCTGAGACCCTGGCTCAAGTGGGACTTATCCCAACTGAGACAGTTGACCCTGGAGTTGTAGCTTTATAGTTTTGTAGTACTCTTTGTACTGGATTTGTCTCCAGCATATTTCTGTAATTTTCTTCAGACTCATTGATGTATTATTTTAGACTCATGAGTTGTATTGTGACTATTCTATTCTTATCTGATTCGTGTTCATTCTATCTTAGTTCTGTGATTGAGTACACTATCTTTTGGTGGTTCATTATATTAGATAGACTTTCTAGATAGCATTCTACCGCTGATTCTGCGGTGTAGGCTGGACGTTGTTTCCGACTAGTACCCTTACCCCGGGTGCGGGTCGTGACACCGATGGCACAAGTTTCGTTTCAATCCGACGTGTGTACAGAAAGTTAGGACATAATTCAGAAAAGGCGGATACGGGACGGTGTCCGCGGATACGTGTTGATCCCGGTGTGCACGCACACCCGAATCGGCTTCTGCAAAATCCCACACGTCCGTATCGACGACGCGCACGTATCTGTGAAGACCGCGCGCTACCAAGTCGTCCCGTTTGGTGGGACGTACCCAGTTCCGGGGTGAATCGGGTCGTTGTTTTTTCTGTTTTTGGATCGCGGTTCGCGATCGCCACAGGACGCGATGCCCCGAGCGAGTTGCACGGGCACCGAGAGGGTCATGCAGGCTACGCGTTGCAATTTACGGAATTGAAATTGGGACAGCGAGGAGAAAGTTACGAGTACCTGAACAGGGCTCAGAAACCGGGGCTTTACTGTGTCCGACACGATACGAGGACACGGTGTCATGTGTCCCGTGTCCGACCCTAGGGTTAGGGTTCAGGGCTTTCTGGCCGGAGCTGCGGCGGATCGGGCGGCTCTGCGGCGGGGAGGCCGGCCGGGGGCTAGGGCGCTGCACGGCGGCTGGTGGCGCGGAGGCGGCGGCGAGGTTCTGTGGCGGCGGAGGCTGCAGCGAGGTTCTGTCTGGACGCCGGAGGGGGCGGAGGAAGGAGGGGGAGAGGGGAGAAGGAGGAGGAGGCTGGGGCGGCTCACGGCGGCGCGGCGAGGAGGAGGGGGACGGAGCTGGAGGAGAGGAGGAGGGGCTGGCCGAGGGCGGAGGGAGCCGGCGAGGTCGGGAATGGAGGACGGAGGTGGAAAGAGAGGGGGTTTTAAAGGGGAGGGGTGAGGCTGGGATGGCCGAGGAAGGCGGAGGGGAGAGGGGGACGTGGCGAGGGGTGCGGGGCTCCGTGGCCGGCGTGGCGGGCGGCAGCGCCGGACGCGGGGGGGGGGGGGGGGGGGGGGCTGCGCGGGTCGTGCGGGGAGGGGGGTTGGGTCACGGGTTTGGGTTCGGGTGCTGGTCGGGTTCGACCGGGCGGACCTGACCCGACCCGTTAGACACGGGCTGGGCCGCGGGCCAGATTGGGCTGGGCCGGGTTTGGATATTGGGTTTAGGATTAAATAATTAAATAATAAATAAATAATTAATTAATAGTTTTTAGGTGTTTTAAAATAGGTCCGGTGCCCAATAAATTCCAGAAAAATTACCCTAAGTCCAGTTTTTTATTTTACACCCAAAAATATTATTTTTATACTATTTTAACATTATTTATTATCAATAAAAAAATCATTTAATAATTAAAACCCTGATTTTAATTACAGAAAAATTTCCAGAAAATTCTGAAAAATTGTGAAAAATCCCAGTTGAATATTGTTTGAAAATTCAGGGGGTTTACATATATGGTGGTTATTGAACGCACCCCTGTTTTCATTCTGTTTACTCACTTCTTATCTTTAGGAGTTTTGATCAGCTTTATATATTTTTTTCTAAAAATTAACCTATAAGTCTATACCTACAACTGAATTTTTGTATAGATAATAATGTCTAATTTAATAAGCTGATAGTCCATTCTTAAAAGGAATATAATCAATTTACACCTACTTAAAGTTGATAAACATGTTTTAAAATACTTTAAAAGCAAAGTTGATAAACATGTTGATAGAGATGTTTTAAAATATTTTAAATGTAAAATTGATAAACATGTTGATAGAGATGTTTTAAATGTAAAGTTGATAGACATGTCTATATTTTAAATTTATTTATGTAAATAGGCGATTATGTAAAGTTGATAGGCATGTTTACTCCTACATAAAGCTAATGCAATCAGTTTACTTTTCTACTTAAAGATGTTTAAAATTAACCATACATATTTTTACATAATGATCTTTACAAACATTTAAAAAAAATTAATCAAGTTACTTCTCTTCATCAGGATACATAAAGATAAGCATGTCTATCTAATAATTTTTCTTTTCTTTTCTAGAGAACGAGATAATTATTTATAATTTTCTTCCTTAAACAAATATTTGTTTCCTAAACATTCCTAAACATTCTCTAATTACGTACTAATGGTGAAAATGAGGATAATTTCGAAGCATATGACCAATAGTTGTATGGAACTTTGAAAGTTGAAAAATATATAAGTATTATCGACGAAGATGACGCTGATAAATTTTTTTAATAAATTTTATTCATTCATGTGTGAATATTTTGTACAACAAATTATATTTTAATAAATTATAAAATATAGGAATAAAAAAGAAGAAGATAAACTAAAAAAATATTAAAAAATAAATTTAATAAAGTAAAAAAAAACAGAATAAAAATATAGGTACATCTAACAACGCACTTATTAGATGTCCCCATCGTTTGTATAGGAAATAAATATTTTTTTGGACACTTGACGTGGATCGTTGGGATCACACATACTTGTGGTCGAAGGAGTAACTATCCGTATATTTGCTCACATGCTTAAGTCTTCCTTCTTCTCCAACTATAGTCCAGATTTTTTTTCTTGACGATCTGTAATCTAGAATCAATCATGAAGCTAGCTGACTCATTTAACACATTTTACAAATCCACCACGTTTGTGATTTTCTTATATTTCAAAATTTATTCCTATTATAAATAATTAGACTGGCTTCAATCAAATCAACTAATTTTTGGTAGCAAGCTTACGCCATTTCAGATAAGTATTTTTTTTAATTATTATATATTTCAAATATTTTAAGGATTATTTATAGTGACATTTTCTATATTTTATGTTTAAACATCTTATCTCACTTATTTTGTTCAATCTTTTGTCCTAATAAATTCAACCTTCTCACCACAACGACGACTCCTCAATCGACTACTTCTCAATCAGATCTCCCTCTTCTTCGATCTTGGATGACGAGTACTAAGAGCAAAGTGCGACTTTCTTTTAGATTTTTTGTGGACTAGCATCCCGAATATTCAACTTGTGCAATTTTTTTTTTTACCTCCACCCTTACCTCATATAAATTTTAGGGTTTAGAAAACCCTAAAAGTAGCCCACGTCAGATCTGGCCGTCCACCAACAACCAACGGTATAGATTATATCCCATTACCAATTATGGACGTTCAAATATGGTCAGATTAAATATTTGATACAAATTTGAAATATAATCAAATTAATGTAGATTTTTAAATCATATCAAATCAAATCTTTGACCATATTTGGCCTCCAAAATTTACCAAATCCAGACTAAACTCCAACAATTTTGAAACACGGAGCTCATCTATGTTTTATGTAAAGAATTATTACGTTAACCATCTTTATCTTGAAAATAAAACATAGGAGAGGTCCGTGTAGAAGCATAAAAAATATGCATCCATGCAACCCTACGCTCCAAAACAAAAACTCAGAAGAGACCAGGCCGCAGAGTCTCCCTGTGGCCAAGAAAGACGACATCCATGCGTCCCAATCAAACAAAGCAGCTTGGCCGCAGAAGGACCTAACATGGCGTCCCGTCAGCAGGATCGTCTCTGACACAGAATCCTGACGAAAATAATTTTCTGAACGCCTCAAAAGACGTGAACACACTAAACGACAGAAGTCTCACGTCAGCTCAAAATATCACTCTTGATGGGGTGCAATGCCACTTGGACATCACAACAAGGGCCTCATGTATCCCAGATCCATGCGTCCCATGCGTCTTTGGCCCCATGCGTCCCATGCGTCTCTGGCCCCATGCTTCCCAGGCTCCATGCGGTCCCATGCGTCTCTGGTCCCATGCATCCCAGGCTCCATGCGGTCCATGCGTCTTTGGTCCCATGCGTCCCATGCATCTTTGATCACATGTGTTTCAGACTCCACGAAGACCAAATCTTGCTGTTATGACAAGAGTGATTCTCTCCAACTAAGTGCGGACTATGTGTCAAGCTAACAAAGTCACGCCCACAAAGGACAAGAACCACCCAGATCTTTAGCAACATAAAATTCCAACAAGCGTTACAACTGCACCCTGTTAAGAAGGGACACGTGGCACCCTCTAGTATCCATGCGGCCCAACATATGCGCGCCCAGGGATGTCTATAAATAGCAAAGTACCACACCCATACAAGAGACGTGCTATCTGCGAACCTACACTCAAGCGAGAGGGAAGAGCTTCTGCATCGGATCGTCCACGGAGTAAAGAGAGTTGCTACACTCCTAACCCTCCATCGTCACCCCCCAGAAAATAAATTTGTACTTAGATTGTATTCTATGACTTCTCTGTACTTTCTTTAGTTTGTTAATCAAATCAAGTTCTTTTAGTTCTCCTTTTGATTTAATGGCAAACAAGATGACGACTCTGTTGGGGACCTCCTTCTCCTCTGATGAGAAGTTGGTAACGCAGTTCAATGAGGCCAAGCTCGTCTCGACGCAAAAGATGCTGGTAGTTTGTTTCGACCAGCAAGCGTTCGAGAAAATACTCTCGGAAGGAAGTGCTAGTCCTTCACCAAGGCTAGCCAAGCCCAAGAAGACCCGCAGGACGTGGGTAGCAAAGGCCGCTACGCCTTGCCCAACTACGGAGCAGACACTTCCCGTCTCTCACTCTATTGCTGATGATGGTCGTCAGGCGAACACCCAGGACGTCCACGTCTATGCGGCATCCCTGTCTAACGCAAAAACTGCTCAGCACCCAGACTCTGGGAGAGGAAAGCACTACGATGCCATACGTTCTGGTGCTGAGGCAGGTGCTATGCGACCATGAAGGAGGCCGCATAAGACTGACCATGCGGCACCAGCTCACATCCGGAGGCAGACGGCCGCATGCGGCCCTGATAGCAATAGAACTTCTATTTTTGACCGCATCTCATGCGGCACAGATCCTATGCGGCTCGCCGAGAATGGTGAAAGCCCAAACTTGGACTCTTTGTATTACTATTAGTATTGTGGTATTTATATTAAATGATTTCTTAATATTGTATTTAATTTAGATAATTGCATGAGGTGTGTATTTAAATATATTATATTATATACTGCGTTCTTAACGTCTGAGCTGGTAGACTTGACCTAGAGGCCACTAGACGAACACCTGATCGAATATTAGGGATTATGTATTTAATTGTTTTATTTTAGAATTATTTATTGGAGGTTGTATTTAATTACCGTAATTTATTTAATTTTTGCGCGCTACCGTTGCTTCGATATTTGGAGCGCTACCCTGACTTTTGCCCTCCAACAAATTTTACAACCTTGCCCTAGACATGCCCGCCTTTCATTCTGCTATTTTTGCAAACCAAAATTATGCTCTCTGTACCTTATTTTTTAGCCGCACAAAAATCGTCGCGGACGTTTATTTAATTCCTAAATAAATTCCTATTTTGTATCGTTGTGCGTTCCAATCAAAATTGGAGGCAATCTTGACCTATTTTTCGTACGACCCAAATTAGGGTAATATTCTGTTCTGAGTCTTCTCCATTAATGCTATTGATGACCCGACCTAATTTTGGCCCCATGTACTCCTAATTAATTTTTGAACACAGCTTGTATTTATTCCTAATTAAATTGAGGATACCATTTTAACCAATTTCAAAAATCTCAATTTAATTCCAGTGCCCTGCTATTTAAGCCCGTGCGACACACAACGCCCCCTCACCCTACAAAATGCCAGACACCGAATTGCCCGCCAAATTTTTGTCATTTCATACATCTGTGCAAATATCCAAATTTAAGGGGGCTAATTTGCAAATTGGCATTTGGTGTCAACACCTCATTCCCACATGAAAAATTTCATTCATGTTTAATCTTGGCCATTCATTAAATGGGTAAATCCTCACCCCTCATTCACAACACCCTCTCTCCTCCTTTCTTTTGTTTGCATTTTCTCCATGTTAAATCATGACCCTCCATTTAAGATGGAGTCATCCCCACCACACAACACCCTTAAAAATCCCTCAACACTCTTCCCAAAGCAACTCTATATGCAATTTGGCCGGCCCTAAATTTTTAGGGAGCCACATCACCCTCTCCATACAAAGAAACTCCTCCCTCCATTCTTCTTCTTCCCTACACCATCTTCTCCTTCCCAACCCCATTCCGGCCAATCCCCCACCTCCGGCGGCCAACGACGACGACCCCGGCCTGCCGTCAGCCTCGCTATTGCTCAGCCGCTGCTGCTCAACTGCTGCGCCGGCCGGCTACCCCAGCACCACCACCATCACCATTAGAACCGCCACCACCATCAACTCCCTCCCGTCGTCAGTGTCGGGTCGACCATGGCTCTGTGCGGTATTGACCGAAGTGTGGCCGACCTCATTGAAGATGACGACTCCTCATCCCTGCAACGAACCGCCAGCGGAGAAGAGGAAGTTCGTTGTGACATTCTTACAAACACTTGCTGATCAAGTTTGAAGCAAGGGACTTACCGATCCTGACTGGCGTTTGTCGAACGACTGTGTCGGAATCACGACAGTCGCCGGGGCTTCACCGGCGGGACGAGATCGATCGTGAGGCTGGCCGCTGGCCCTGGAGCTCGAGCAGATCCCACCGGAGCAGCGGCCGAAACTTTCATTCAGGAGATTACGACCTTTTTAGCAGGTTTGGTGATAGTATTTACACGAGGATGGAAGCTAACCCTTGTTATGCTATCAATTATACCACCCTTGGTACTCTCTGCTGCCACGCTGCATAGGTTACTAGCAAAGATGGCAGCCAAGGGGCAGTCAAGTTACTCAGAAGCTACAACTATAGTAGAACAAACAGTTGGCTCCATTAGAACAGTTGCATCTTTCACTGGAGAGATGCAAGCTGTGGATAATTACATGGTCTCTCTGAAGAAGCTTTACAAATCAAGTATCGTAGAGAGCTCGGCTGCAGGAATTAGCCTGGGATTCACATATTTCCTTTTATATAGTAGCTATGCTTTATGCATATGGTTCGGATCGTCGCTAATACTGAAGGATGGCTATAGTGGCGGAGATGTCATTAGTGTGGTGTTCATAGTTATCATCAGCTCCTCGTCTGCAGGTAAATTAGCTCCTTGTACAATTGCCTTTACAGCCGGGCAAGTGGCAGCCTCCATTCTATTTGACAAGATCAATAGGAAGCCTGAGATAGACGCATACGACTCCGGCACTCCCCCTCCACGTCGAGCCCGCTGCCATCTTCACCACCACCATTGTATCACGACCACCACCTCATCCCCTCGTTCCCTCCGGCGGCCTCCTGCTGCAGTCCGGCGAGCCTCCGTCGACCACCCCCTGTGAGCCTCTCCTTCTTCTCTCCTTATGTGTATAATGTATGTATTAGTGTAATTTATAGTGTATATATAGTTAGTATATATAATGTATGTATGGTATGTATATTAGTATAATGTAAATGTATTTAATAGTATATGTATGTATTTTAATTATGTATCATATAGTGTTAATATGTATATATGTATTGTATATTGTATATGTATATATTTAATAACTGATATACATGTAAATATGTATATATATAGTATATATAATTAATTTAGTATATGTATATATGCATATTTTGTATACTTAATATATTCTTAATATTTCTAATTGGTTTGTATATATGTATATATATTGGGTTATTTTTATATAATATCTATTTAAATAAAAAGTATATGCTAGTATAAATTTAATTTGGTGTATTAGTATTAGTATATTTAAATGATAATGTTGACAATATATATATCCTAAAATGTATTTTTGGCATATATATGACTATGTATATATAAGGTTCAACTAGTATAAATTAAATATGTATTTAAAAGGCAGATATATATATATATATATATATATATATTGTAAATACATTTAAATTGGTGCATGTATAAATATTGTAAGTATTAATAAGTGTAATGTTTTTTACGTATCTCTACTAGATGACCCTAGTTGACTAGAGCCATGCCCGGCATAGCCCTGAGGCCAGTGTATTTTTATTGTGTGTTAGTGTAGCATCTGATACAAGTGATATTATTATATGTTTATAGGACTGTCGGATTCTCCAGATGATACTCTGGGACAGGACATTGGTATTGACAGCTAAGGACCCAAGGCGAGTACATTCTCTGATTAGTTTCTAATTTATGATATCTCCTATGTTCACTGTATCTAGTGTAGATATCCATGCTCTTGACACGTTGGTTACACGGATTGGTATACACGAATCTCGTCATGAGATATTATTTCTTATTCATGGTGTAGCTTGTACAAGACTCGTTTCCTTGCTATCTTGTGCATGTACAGACACTGATTTCCGGGGAGACTTGCTACCTCCCTAGGGAATCCCGTGCCATAGCGTACCATGATTGGATCTACTATACCAGTCGGGGGTGGGGAGTATTCTAGTGTAGATATGTGATCATACCCAACTTTATATGCATCATAGCTCACCCCACATCTCACGTCGGGTGCGGCCTGACCATTTACATGCTTCATAGCTGTTACATGTGATTAGCCTGACCTCTACATGCATCATAGCTAACCAACGGTTAGCCTGACCTTACAAGAATCATAGCTAATCACATGTAACCAGCCTGATCAAGTTCCCAAGCCGATCATATGTTAAAGCTAGTACTCACACACTTAGTCATAGGTTTCTTGCTCATGGACATATCGTTTCTTCTCCTGCATTTACTTATAGTATTTCCAGTATTTCTTTTATTTCTCGTACCTATACATGCCTCTTGTATATTTCCATCTAGAACTGCTACATGTTTATATCATTAATATAGAACTGCTATTTAGAGATGTACTTTGCTCCTTCCTGACTGGAAAATATTTTCCAGACTGTGACCTTAGTGGACTTGTTTCTGACACTTGGGGATTGGATGTTACTGATTACAGGTATGACTATTTTGTCGTTAGATTTGTCTTGTATTTCTTGCTTGCCTTGATATCTCATCGTGCTTTAGTTTATGTGATTGAGTATTTCTAACATTATTTCATGATATCCACGTCTCCTTATGGAGTTGGGTATTCACGTGAGTTTGATTAGATAGTTACATGACCTAGACAGCGTTCTACCGCCGATGCTGCGGCGTAGGCTGGACGTACCCACGCACTCGTGCCCCTAAACCGGGTGCGGGTCGTGATACGTTTTTAGTGGTGGCCCATGCAGGTCTGACTTTGCAAGTTGTGCGATGTCGTGGTAGTGCGACGTCTTAGTTACACTACTGCGTGCCTGCTATAGAATATAGGACATAGGATACTAGGATGAGAGAGGATACTCAATCACAAAAATTCTTGAGAGATTCCTGGGATGACCCCTTGAGAATCTTATTATAATTTCTAATTTAAATCTTTTTCTTGTTTTCGTCCGCTCTCGCTTGTTGGTATTGAACTTGATTCTTGTTGATGAGTTATTAAATTAAAATCTTGGTATCATTGTTGAGTTTATTCTTGTTGACCAGTTGTTAAATTTAATTCTTGGTATCGTTGTTGAGTTAATTTCATATCGAGATGAATTTTACGGGATAAAATTTACGGTATCATCTGATGACATATATTGATGAGGACAGTGAGAAAGGTAATGTCTACTTTGGTTATGGAACCTAGAGTTTATCGCAGCCATATTAGCTGTCGTGACGAGAACGTAGGAACCTGACTTCGGATGTACATATCTTAGTTATGAATTTAGAGTTTCTTGCAGCCATACCGGTTGGCGTGGCGAGGATTCTAGATGACATGATTATAGAGTGCATACCTTAGTTATGGAACCTGTCGTTTATCGCACCTATGCTTACTGGCGTGGCAAGGATTCTAAGTGTCATAATTTCGGACAGACGTGTATGATTATCAGGTTGTATCTTAAATTAGTTCTTAAAGTATCATCTCAACACTTATATATTTCTGTTATACAAGACTTTATTCCATCGTTTCTTTTGGTTACTAGCAGTAGAAACACCTTCAGTCCTCAAACCAGACTCTTTGAGCTCCTATCCTTGAGGATTCCTTATTAAGTATGATAATTAGTGACTTGTAATTATGGCTGTGTCTTGAGTGTTAGTATTGGTTGAGTGTTGTTAGTGAGTTGTAAGTGTTTCTTAGTTGGACATGTGAGCAGTAGGCTTTAATCTAGAGATACCCATAGCATAGTACCTTGTAACAATGGTTCTAGGAGAAGTGTCATTAGAGACTGAGAGTAGGAGGAGAGCATAGAGTATCAGTGATAGTTCTCAGAGTTAGTATCAGAGCCAATATACCCGTCCTGGATAAGCATGATTATGTAATTGAGTGATCTATGTAAACGATTAGGTATCGAGGAATAGTGTTAAGGATTAATGGAGCATAACGTTCAATTTGATAATTGATATCGGCGTGTTAAAGGTAAAGAAATTTATATGCATGAGGAGTTATAATGAGGTGTCATGAGTAGAGAAATATCGAAATTTGTAATAAAAGTGGTGAAGCGTATCACAGATTAGTTTAACAGGCTGTAAAAGATTACAGGGAAATACCTACACAATAATCGAGATAAGGAACCATATACTTGCCCATGAGAATAAGAAATATGAGTGTTATAAAAGGTACAGCTAATCATGGATTCTAATAAGTTTGAGGAGATGATACAATAATGAAGCTTGCGATATCATACCAAGGGTACTAATGATTCTATAACGAGGATTTGTCGAGAATGATGATAATAACAGTAAGCACTCTGTGTGATGATAATTAAATGATATACCAGTTGACATAAATTGAAATCATGAACGAAATTACAGGTGATGATAACTTTGATCATTGGAGATAATGGTGCAAGTGATTCAGGCAGTACAATTTTAGTACACAGTTATAGACACTAGATGCATTGAGTACACCTTGAGTATCAGAGACCGTGAGCACTGATATGTACGTTTGTGGAGTTATAAATTTAAAAGTGGAAATAAAATTTTATTTTAAGAATTATTGAGGATTTGAGATTATGTCATTAAATTTTTTTGAGGATTTCAAATATTGATTCAATAAAAATGGTCAAGGCTACAAAGATTTTAGAAGTGATTAAAATTTTTATTTTGATGTTGAGTATCTGACTTTGAGGAGGTATATGTATTTATTTTAAAGTTGTTCGAGAAGTTAAACCTTGACGATTATTTTAGGATTAATTTTATGGTAGATGAGAGATATGAATATTAATATATGAGTAGATGATATACATGTGTAAGGATCTGATGACTTGAGCATGATTGAGGTAGGACCGCAGACTGACTTGGGTGTCCATCTAGAGTTGTATTAGAAAAGGTTTAGCACTTAGTATGGTGTGTTACACTTGGTGTGCACTTGAGTGATAAGAACAAATAGTATGGACAATTGTAGTAGGAATGAGAACTAGCTGTGGGTGTACTAAAGTAGAACAGGAAGTGTGGTACTAAAGGGGTAGAGGTATCAAACTTAGATGCATTATTGAACCATGGTTATATTAGAGAATTTTGGTATCAGATTTAATTATTAATAAGCAGGTGTATGCAATGAGGATGTAATCATGGATGTTGTGGACTAAAGGTTAGTTGATAAGGATATCAGTGTACAGGAATAGGAATTAGTTAGTGAATATACTAGAGTTAAGTGTGTGTTAGAGATAAGGGATACTGCAAGTAATATGTTAGCAGGTTCTTTCTTTCCCTCCTAATGATTTCTTCTTCCGTCCTTCGATTGATTGATTTTTCTAATACTGTAGTTCGTATTCATGATTTTCTTGTTAGGATATAACTAGTAGTACACCTTAACAGAGACTGAAATACCATGACAAAAGATACATGACCTATATTTTCTTAAATTGCATGGCTGTAGGTAGAGTTTTCTTAAACCGTGATCATTAGGGTTTTGACCATAGCAAAGATCTATGACAAGGTTATGACTGACAAAAAGGGACAAGATGATTAAAAATTTATGGGTAAGCATTAATTTAAATAAAAAATTAAGGGCTTAATATAACAGAATTGATGGATCATTGATTTTACGAAGATCGAGGTATGATTGAAACTCGAGGATAAAACATTAACTTAAAAGGGAGAGTTAAGAAATTTACATGGCAAAATCGAGGAGTTATTAATTTTAGTAAGGTTATGATATGATAGAATTGGTTATTAAAATTTGAGAAAATTAGGGAAATTATCGTTTACCTATTTGATTGCAAGATAGGATTTTTTTAAATTTTATTTTTATATTATGAATGTTGCATTTGAAGATTCCGTAAGTATCGCCTCGTTGAGTATTCTGAGGAAAAAAAAGGGGGAAATCAGAAAATAAAATATATTAATGGGATAGTGTCGAATTCGATTCTCGGGATGAGGATTTAGATTTTGAATATGCATTGATTGGGTTTAAATTAGGGAGTAAAAATCATTAACGGATTGGTGTTTAAATTCAAACTTTTCTGATGACAATTCCAATTTTATGAATGTAGTGGATTAATTGAATTGAAGGGTTGGATTTATGGATTGCGTTTTAGATGGGAGTCTTAATGTTCATTGAGTGAATTAGAGGATGGGATGTCAAAATTCTGAGTACAAATTTTTTATTCAATTCAGCGGAAATTATGAGAAAATGGGAACTGATTTTATTTTCAAGGATATTGCAGGAATACAGTAATTTCAGAAATTTTTGAGATTGTGAAATGGCAAGGTGGATTACTACCTGATTTTGTGATTGATAAATTTAACCGTTGATGGAAAATAATATAATAAATAAACACTACTATGAGGACGTTAAATTTCGAGGACGAAATTCTTTTAAGGAGGGTAGACTTGTCACTACCACATTATAAAAACAGGGATATTTTTGACTTTTTTTTATAATTATTAGTATTGTGGTATTTATATTAAATAATTTCTTAATATTGTATTTAATTTAGATAATTGCATGAGGTGTGTATTTAAATATATTATATTATATACTGCGTTCTTAACGTCTGAGCTGGTAGACTTGACCTAGAGGCCACTAGACGAACACCTGATCGAATATTAGGGATTATGTATTTAATTGTTTTATTTTAGAATTATTTATTGGAGGTTGTATTTAATTACCGTAATTTATTTAATTTTTGCGCGCTACCGTTGCTTCGATATTTGGAGCGCTACCCTGACTTTTGCCCTCCAACAAATTTCACAACCTTGCCCTAGACATGCCCGCCTTCCATTCTGCTATTTTTGCAAACCAAAATTATGCTCTCTGTACCTTATTTTTTAGCCGCACAAAAATTGTCGCGGACGTTTATTTAATTCCTAAATAAATTCCTATTTTGTATCGTTGTGCGTTCCAATCAAAATTGGAGGCAATCTTGACCTATTTTTCGTACGACCCAAATTAGGGTAATATTCTGTTCTGAGTCTTCTCCATTAATGCTATTGATGACCCGACCTGATTTTGGCCCCATGTACTCCTAATTAATTTTTGAACACAGCTTGTATTTATTCCTAATTAAATTGAGGTTACCATTTTAACCAATTCCAAAAATCTTAATTTAATTTCAGTGCCCTGCTATTTAAGCCCGTGCGACACACAACGCCCCCTCACCCTACAAAACGCCAGACACCGAATCGCCCGCCAAATTTTTGTCATTTCATACATCTGTGCAAATATCCAAATTTAAGGGGGCTAATTTGCAAATTGGCATTTGGTGTCAACACCTCATTCCCACATGAAAAATTTCATTCATGTTTAATCTTGGCCATTCATTAAATGGGTAAATCCTCACCCCTCATTCACAACACCCTCTCTCCTCCTTTCTTTTGTTTGCATTTTCTCCATGTTAAATCATGACCCTCCATTTAAGATGGAGTCATCCCCACCACACAACACCCTTAAAAATCCCTCAACACTCTTCCCAAAGCAACTCTATATGCAATTTGGCCGGCCCTAAATTTTTAGGGAGCCACATCACCCTCTCCATACAAAGAAACTCCTCCCTCCATTCTTCTTCTTCCCTACACCATCTTCTCCTTCCCAACCCCATTCCGGCCAATCCCCCACCTCCGGCGGCCAACGACGACGACCCCGGCCTGCCGTCAGCCCCGCTATTGCTCAGCCGCTGCTGCTCAACTGCTGCGCCGGCCGGCTACCCCAGCACCACCACCATCACCATTAGAACCGCCACCACCATCAACTCCCTCCCGTCGTCAGTGTCGGGTCGACCATGGCTCTGTGCGGTATTGACCGAAGTGTGGCCGACCTCGTTGAAGATGACGACTCCTCATCCCTGCAACGAACCGCCAGCGGAGAAGAGGAAGTTCGTTGTGACATTCTTACAAACACTTGCTGATCAAGTTTGAAGCAAGGGACTTACCGATCCTGACTGGCGTTTGTCGAACGACTGTGTCAGAATCACGACAGTCGCCGGGGCTTCACCGGCGGGACGAGATCGATCGTGAGGCTGGCCGCTGGCCCTGGAGCTCGAGCAGATCCCACCGGAGCAGCGGCCGAAACTTTCATTCAGGAGATTACGACCTTTTTAGCAGGTTTGGTGATAGTATTTACACGAGGATGGAAGCTAACCCTTGTTATGCTATCAATTATACCACCCTTGGTACTCTCT
Organism: Iris macrosiphon; assembly: GCA_036927795.1. Taxonomy (NCBI): domain Eukaryota; kingdom Viridiplantae; phylum Streptophyta; class Magnoliopsida; order Asparagales; family Iridaceae; genus Iris; species Iris macrosiphon. The sequence goes on from JAYESA010000004.1 coordinate 205,348,550, forward strand.
GCTGCCACGCTGCATAGGTTACTAGCAAAGATGGCAGCCAAGGGGCAGTCAAGTTACTCAGAAGCTACAACTATAGTAGAACAAACAGTTGGCTCCATTAGAACAGTTGCATCTTTCACTGGAGAGATGCAAGCTGTGGATAATTACATGGTCTCTCTGAAGAAGCTTTACAAATCAAGTATCGTAGAGAGCTCGGCTGCAGGAATTAGCCTGGGATTCACATATTTCCTTTTATATAGTAGCTATGCTTTATGCATATGGTTCGGATCGTCGCTAATACTGAAGGATGGCTATAGTGGCGGAGATGTCATTAGTGTGGTGTTCATAGTTATCATCAGCTCCTCGTCTGCAGGTAAATTAGCTCCTTGTACAATTGCCTTTGCAGCCGGGCAAGTGGCAGCCTCCATTCTATTTGACAAGATCAATAGGAAGCCTGAGATAGACGCATACGACTCCGGCACTCCCCCTCCACGTCGAGCCCGCTGCCATCTTCACCACCACCATTGTATCACGACCACCACCTCATCCCCTCGTTCCCTCCGGCGGCCTCCTGCTGCAGTCCGGCGAGCCTCCGTCGACCACCCCCTGTGAGCCTCTCCTTCTTCTCTCCTTATGTGTATAATGTATGTATTAGTGTAATTTATAGTGTATATATAGTTAGTATATATAATGTATGTATGGTATGTATATTAGTATAATGTAAATGTATTTAATAGTATATGTATGTATTTTAATTATGTATCATATAGTGTTAATATGTATATATGTATTGTATATTGTATATGTATATATTTAATAACTGATATACATGTAAATATGTATATATATAGTATATATAATTAATTTAGTATATGTATATATGCATATTTTGTATACTTAATATATTCTTAATATTTCTAATTGGTTTGTATATATGTATATATATTGGGTTATTTTTATATAATATCTATTTAAATAAAAAGTATATGCTAGTATAAATTTAATTTGGTGTATTAGTATTAGTATATTTAAATGATAATGTTGACAATATATATATCCTAAAATGTATTTTTGGCATATATATGACTATGTATATATAAGGTTCAACTAGTATAAATCAAATATGTATTTAAAAGGCAGATATATATATATATTGTAAATACATTTAAATTGGTGCATGTATAAATATTGTAAGTATTAATAAGTGTAATGTTTTTTACGTATCCCTACTAGATGACCCTAGTTGACTAGAGCCATGCCCGGCATAGCCCTGAGGCCAGTGTATTTTTATTGTGTGTTAGTGTAGCATCTGATACAAGTGATATTATTATATGTTTATAGGACTGTCGGATTCTCCAGATGATACTCTGGGACAGGACATTGGTATTGACAGCTAAGGACCCAAGGCGAGTACATTCTCTGATTAGTTTCTAATTTATGATATCTCCTATGTTCACTGTATCTAGTGTAGATATCCATGCTCTTGACACGTTGGTTACACGGATTGGTATACACGGATCTCGTCATGAGATGTTATTCCTTATTCATGGTGTAGCTTGTACAAGACTCGTTTCCTCGCTATCTTGTGCATGTACAGACACTGATTTCCGGGGAGACTTGCTACCTCCCTAGGGAATCCCGTGCCATAGCGTACCATGATTGGATCTACTATACCAGTCGGGGGTGGGGAGTATTCTAGTGTAGATATGTGATCATACCCAACTTTATATGCATCATAGCTCACCCCACATCTCACGTCGGGTGCGGCCTGACCATTTACATGCTTCATAGCTGTTACATGTGATTAGCCTGACCTCTACATGCATCATAGCTAACCAACGGTTAGCCTGACCTTACAAGAATCATAGCTAATCACATGTAACCAGCCTGATCAAGTTCCCAAGCCGATCATATGTTAAAGCTAGTACTCACACACTTAGTCATAGGTTTCTTGCTCATGGACATATCGTTTCTTCTCCTGCATTTACTTATAGTATTTCCAGTATTTCTTTTATTTCTCGTACCTATACATGCCTCTTGTATATTTCCATCTAGAACTGCTACATGTTTATATCATTAATATAGAACTGCTATTTAGAGATGTACTTTGCTCCTTCCTGACTGGAAAATATTTTCCAGACTGTGACCTTAGTGGACTTGTTTCTGACACTTGGGGATTGGATGTTACTGATTACAGGTATGACTATTTTGTCGTTAGATTTGTCTTGTATTTCTTGCTTGCCTTGATATCTCATCGTGCTTTAGTTTATGTGATTGAGTATTTCTAACATTATTTTATGATATCCACGTCTCCTTATGGAGTTGGGTATTCACGTGAGTTTGATTAGATAGTTACATGACCTAGACAGCGTTCTACCGCCGATGCTGCGGCGTAGGCTGGACGTACCCACGCACTCGTGCCCCTAAACCGGGTGCGGGTCGTGACAATTACGCGCCTGCAGGTGCTAAGTCAAAGAAGCCCGGGGCAGTACGAGATCATCAGGCTCAAGAAACTATCCAGTTAGCTGACCGTCAGCAGGCACCGTTAACCGTTACACGAGCCCCTGATGGGAAGCTATATAAGACCGCCTCGTGCGTCCAGCTCGCAGCGACAAACGGACAACGTCGGTCTCAAAAGTCTTCCGCTGACGATCCGAGGAAAGTTATTGTACGAACCCCAGATCAGGGAACAAATACAAAACCTACGCACCTGTGCGCTCGGTCCTTCCGGGCCCACAAAGAGGGTACAAAGGTGGAATAATCCTTGCTTGACTTGCGTAATATGATCAATCACAAGCGCAAGGCAAGAAAAAAAACTATGGCCGGTGAAATATCCTCTCCAGTGCATCACTGTGCCAAGATTATTATCAATTGTTGCTGCAACAAAGTGGAAACACCCACAAGCAGGCAGTCGGCCTTCCAGTGACTACACCAGAAAGAACCTATCCGGCAACCCGGAGATCAGGTGCAAGTACCAGAGGAGGAAGAGCTTTCCTTTGCCTCATACTACTCGACTCGGAAGCTTTCTGCCACCAAGGGAGGAAAGAAGTCGGGTACCTCTAGTCCGTCGCTCTCTTTGCGAAGGCGACTACCAGGAGGACCAGCAGCGGGACCTGCAGAAGGTATTTTCCAGAGCACCCACTCAAAGAAGAAGCTCCCAGCCGCTGGGGGTAGTTCTTCCTCAGAACTACTGGGGGTTGCGCAAGCTGGGGGTGCTAATCCCCCGGACCTATACAAAAATATAGCATTCCGAGGAGCTAGCGATTCCCATAGAACAGACACCGGGGGTAGCCACCCTCACCAAGGAGACACAGCCTCCTACGCTGGGGGTAGTGTTCCATCAGAGTCCGAAGATAATACAACACTACTAGCTCTCTCCGACGACTATTCACCGCAAGAGTCCGAGGCAAAAAGTATTACGTCAACCGTCCCTTCCTACTCGCCTCATGAAAGAACGACACATATGGTAGAGGACGACCACGAAGGCCCGAGTGAAAGGCAGTGCCTCAAAACCCTTGAAGCTATGATGCATATTATGAGCGAGTCAATGCAAGCCTTGACCCAAGAAGTGCTAGAAATCAAGGCGACTGTAGCCTCCCAACCACCAAGGGCCTCAGGACAAGACCTTGGAACTAATACAAATTCAAATACAGCCGCTCCCCCCGTTGGCGGCCTTCATGCTCTACCAGGGTCGTCTGCTCCTCCCGCGACAGATGAAGCTAGGAAAGCATGAAGGAGGTCCGAGAACTCCGAGGCCGCCTGGATTCCTTGGGCAATCGGAACTCACTCTGCGATCTCGGAGTGCGGCAACCATATACGCTAGAATGGAGGGATATACCATATCCTCCCAAGTACAAATCTTTCAATATTAAAATATTTGACGGGAAGTTCTCCCTCCGTCGATACACGAGCTACTTCGAGACCTCAACGGGGCATCTACCCCGCAATGATGCTATTCTCATCAGGCTCTTCACCGAGGAATTGTATCATACATGTACAGTCAAGCGTCGAGAGCGTCAAATGCCTACATTGTGATCTCTACAGTATCTTCTCGGCGGATGATATGTTCTGGATATGAAGGGTATTTGGCATCCATTTGAGATACTCAGCGAGATTGCACAAACGTTGAGTCTACTTTTGTTGTGGTAGAATTTTTTGATATGTTTCCAGAAGAGTTGCTTGGCATGCTGCTCGACCGAGAGATATAGTTCACTATAGATACATTTTCAGAGACTCGACCGATTTCCAAAGCTCCGTATGGAATGACCCAGGCAGAACTAAAAGAGCTAATGGTCCAGTTACATGAATTGTTAGATCGTAGATATATTCGTCCGAGCTTGTCGGAACCGCTCGATATAATTTCGTGTAAGCTCCCTTTCCAAATCTCATCGTTTGAAGATCTCAAGAGTCTCTTCCTCAGAAGATTCTTTGAGGCAAAAAATGATATGACGATGTCCTCCCTGATGGATGTCACCTAGGGGGAAAGGGAGCTTGCACAAAATTATATCGAGCGATTTCGACAAGCTGCGCTGAGGCTGTCTCCTGGCAATCCCGAGACGACGATGATGGAGATGTGTCGGAGAAACCTACTTCCGGCCGTCAGCCTCTGGATGGGTGATAGCCAGTTTAAAGATTGGACGACGTTCATCAAAAGAGCCGTCAGCGCTGAGAAGAAGGTCAAGGATGCCCGACTCTTGGGAATACAGATCCCTGTCGCCGATGATAGGGGAAATCGTTCTCACAACAACAACAACAATAGCGGCAATACCAGCTACGACGAAAAAGGAAAGCAGGCTATGGCCGCCAACGTAACCAAGAGGCCTAAGCAAAAATAGACGGAGGCTCCAAAACCAAAGGAGACCTACTCTTTCGAAGATGATGATGTCATGCCCATATTTGACATGCTGATACATGGAGGTAAACTTTGGCTCCCCGACGTCAAACGCCAGCCGAAAGCGGCAAACATAAATAACCCGAATTACTGTCACTTCCACCAGTACGTACACCATGCAACGCGAGATTGTTACACATAGAAGCGGTACATCCAGCGCTTGATCGATACCAAAGCTCTCTCCTTGGACTTCGACGAAGTAACAGTTGCCGCAAACGTGGTATACCTCCAGTTCGACAACTTTCCCGCAATGGAAGCCCAGGACGGAGTCACATAGATCCCAAGGGTAACAATTGAGGTAGTCAATCTTCCCCTAGCTCGCGACCAAGCAGCCGGACTGACACCTCTTACTGCACCTTGGGGCAAAATCATGTGGGTCCTCCCGGATCTTGTCCCAGACTTGACGCAGCAAGCAGCGCCTTCCGCCATCAGGCCTAAAATACGAAAAGTCAAGTCCTGCCACATGATGTCCCCCACCACCGAGAAAGCCATGGCAAGAGCAACCCGGTCAGGACTCACCTACCAGCGGGATTATAATACCCCGACGGCCATACTCCTACAGTACCTACGGCCTCTGAGCCAGGTCTATCCCAGCCTCCCGCGACAGACAAATCTAAGCAAAAGTAAGTTCGCTTCGACACAATCGCTCCCCTTTGTAATGCCCCATAACCGCACGGTGCATTACGCTGAGTCGGATTGAATGAGACAATAGCTGGTTATATTTAATTTGTTGGATTTGGGAGCAAGTATTGATTTGAGTTGGTTTCATGTGCAGATCGTAAGCGAAGTTTGATGGAATCAGGTGTTCGTTCAAAGCAGTATTGGGATAAAAGAATTTGGAGCGATAATGCCGTCTTTCTTAGTCCAATCGGTCGGATAATTTGGAGAGCATGGCCTGCTCGCACGGTCATACCAATTGAGTAGATTGTGCTTTGCATCGGACCACGAGTTAAAGGGATCGGCCGTATCGGCAAGGCAGAGTGCTAGCGGAATCAGACTTGGTGAGTGGGCTCTGTCCCTTCTACTATACTCCTTGATGCCTAATAATATGGAACACACATAATGGCTTGAACACTTGGACTGGAACTTGGAAATCACTACACTTTGGCGTGCATAGAATGTGCGTCGTTTGGTTGGATATGCTTTGTGGCTTGAGTTGGTTTTACATTTGGGCAGTTGGAGCTTGAGTGGAGCATCTTGGTTGGAATATCGAGGTACTTCGGGCGGGTGATAAGCGTGCATCCGTGCACGAGTATCAAGTTGGGCGCTTTGTCAAGCAAATCGTACAATAGTGGTTCGAAATCGGACAACTGCATCAGTGAGGGCATTGTGCCACGGAGCTTTCTGAGCGAGGGGTATTGTACCAATTTGAGCATTGTGTCGAGAAGCAACATAGTGCCTATGGGGATAACTTGAGATGGTGCCTTGGGCTATAGTTCGATAATGGTTATGGATAGTTGGTCGGATTGAGGCGAGTATCGTTTAGTGGGGCGAGAAGGCTCGATTCTTTCGTCATACCTACTTGGTATTTGCATTGGTCACAGACAACCTGTTGCGCACAAGGTTTGGTTTTCTCGAACGGGATATGCTCTGGGGCACCGGGACCATTTGACCATGGAGAAGACAAATGGTAATGTGCCTTGGGCATGGTTCCGACAGTTCGATACGACCAGGTGGGCTAGCTACTCAGCGCTGGATCGGGTAGAACTGTAGTTGATTAGTCCTTTATGGCTTGGACATTGACTTCAAATAGATAAGAGATGGTTTTCTTTGATTTGGTTTGTGCTTTTCGTGTATGCGGCAACCACCTTGCCTCAGACAAGAGAGTGCATATCGATGATTGGATTAGTAAGACTTGGATTATGGCATGGTTTGAGGATAAATATTATGGCTTGGATTATGGTTCGATAGGTTCACGCGTTGCTTGGGTTTGAGTAAAACGGTTTGCATGCTAGTTTTCTTTTAAGTTGGATATATCTGTTTTATATTTGCTTGAGTTGAATGCTTGCATGTTTAACATGCTTTACAGTTTTCCTTAACATGTCATATCTCTGCCATAAAATAAATCTAGGATTCAAGTAGAAAGATCACCATATAACTGTTTGTATTCACTATTCTACTTAGTATCGGTTTAGACGAGTGGGTTATCCCGCTCACCAGTATAACTGTGTACTGACCCACATTTGTGGGCATTATTTTAAGTACGCAGGTATAGTGGCGCTGTTTGGATATACGAGACATGATGTATGGAACGGTAAGTACCTTTGTGGGTAAGAGAAAGAGCAAGAGTATTGTATCGCCTTTGTGGCATTCTCCTTCGTGGCATTTTTATTTGGACCCTATCAAGAACTTCACTGCATATACTCTGATGTGTGCTTGGTACACAATACTTGCCTTTCACTGCAACTTGGTTATTTCGATGATAACTTTGATGTTTGACAACATCGTCTTGTGCGAGCGAAACTCCAGGCTCGCACAATATCACGTCCCGATGAGAATAATTATCCCGCAGGAGCGCTGCAACGTGGTGATTCACATTCAGCAAGGATGATCGAGCTTGCGGGAGATTGGGGTATAACAATTTGGTATCAAAGTGCCCGGTTCATTTTCTCGAACTTTGTCCTTTGCTTCATCACAAACTCTAAATAGCTTTCGCGTGTCGTTTGGCTCTTGGCTCTACTCGGTGCCGTATTGGATGTTTCATGCAGTAAGTCTATATATTTGTTGGTTGTGGGTGAATGTTGTTCTTTGTTGTGTTGTCTTTAGTTGGTTTTTGATAGATCGCTTAGTATCGTTGGGTGTTGTTGCATTCGTGCAGCAAGTTGTGTGGCATTGTTGTATTTATACAACAAGTTGAGAGGTATCATTGCGTTGATTTGGCTTATAGTTCGGTGAGATTTTTGGTTGCATCAGTGGATCAGTTGGTTGGCAGACGAGATTGGTTATGTGGTATGTTGTGAGTAGAAGCATCGGATAAGAATGAATTATTGCACGAATTGCTCATGTAGCGAATGTATTGGATGAAGTTTGATTTTTGGCTGGGAATATCCGGAGAGCGTTGCACGAGTTGCTCATGTGGCGCATTGGTTGAGCATATTTGAGTTTGGCTTGGAAATATCAGGAAAGTATTGCACGAGTTGCTCGTACAGCAAATGTGTGGAACAATTGGGTATTGGGTTAGATTAATTGGAAGAGATCGATGCACGGGTTGCTCGTGTAGTAAAAGTATCAGACGGTTTGAAAAATAGTTGGAAGTATTAAGAATAGAACATGGCACAAGTTGCATAACGAGATTGACAGCAGAGTTAGATGGTTCATGCATTGGCTGAGTTTGGTGTTAGACTTTGATTTGGAATGGCATGATCATGCGTAATGGATGGTTCGAACGGATCTTGGATCAGTGCAAAAAATTATGATGCGAGTAGTGACTTGATTCAGAGTGGTATATGGTATACCACATAGTGAGCGGGGCATTAAAATATTTTGGATAGACATTAATGGAATTGCTGTAATGGACACGGATAACTGGAATATAAGTTGGTTGGTGCACATCGGCTGAGTTAGTAAATGGAACATGGAGCAAACGAATATTTAGTTGCGATCGACAAGATCACCCCAGAATAGTCGGTTTGGAATAGACGTTCGTCGACGCAGAGTAAGCGTAAGAGCGACTATATTTCCAAGTGGTATATGGTGCAATAGAATCTGACTCAGCTATTCTTCGATACGTTATACTTGAGCGATCAAGAATGGACTTGTGCAAATGGAAGTATCGTTGGACTTGAGTGATGGACGAGAACGGAATAAGAAATGGAAAGATTGTTTAAAATTTGAAGGATTGATGCAGACCAATTATTAAAAATTAATTAAGATCGATCAGATGGAAAGCTGAATATCAGAGTTCACTTGCACGATTTGGAAGTTCGGTGGAGCATTCATGGATGCAAAGAGAGACTTGAGCATGAGGAATAAACAGTTGGGATACGCTTGAGCGAGCGATGGTAGACGGATTCTTCGGAAGACATGAACGGGCATGGGGCAAGTCTAGTTGATATTAAGTCAGATTAGAATTTAACACTTGCAGTACCGAGGCACATAAAGGCAATAAGTAAAGACAATATGGATTTGAGATTGTGTTGGAACTTGTGCACGAGTCATTGAGAGTGTGTAGACTAATCGAAACATAGAGAAATCAAGACGGGTTAAGAAATGGAATACGAACAAGATTGTAGCGGATGGACTTTTGAAGATAGCTAAATGAGAGAACAACGTTGTAGCAAATTACTATACTGCTCGAGTAGGTTGGACATGCACTGTAAAATTGGCATACGGATAAGAATCGCAGCAAGTCTATGGTTTTAAAAATTATTGCAAGTGGTAGTGCGAGAAGTCGAACATGGCAGTTCAGAAATCTTGATAGATTCAGGACAGAACGGCGGAGTGATGGAAGACAGTTTCTGCGATTACAGTTTGATGATTTGTGGCTTGGATAGATAGTGAGACTCTAGGTGGTTAAGTAACGTTGGGTTGACAGATTCGTCAGAGGTAGTACATGAAGTGCTCAGATTTAGAAGTTTATTTGGATTGGATGGTTGGATTATGGCTCAGATTTACAGAGGAGATATAGCATGGTTCATAGTAACTGTCCATCATGATGACTTACAATTATCAAGCGTAGCTTCAGGACAGCTGATCCTAGCGACTTGACCTTCAAATCAGAGATGAATATTGTAGAACCATAGAATGACCCTTGCGGCAACATATTTAGGAATGCGTCGAGGGTGGATGTGAGTGGTGTATATTGTAGATTGGCCTTAGTGACTGAATATTGGATTTGAGAGATCCTTGGGATAGCCTTCAGCTGAAGATGCAGCCGGAAGATCGAAGCGATGGTAAAAATAGCCTAAGTCAACTGATGAGATTCAGAGTAGCATATTTTGAAGATGTCATCGCCTCTGACTCATTGAGCCCCGGAAGGGAATAACATTCATATGAATTGACGACTGTGAAACTAGCTTGTGAAGTTAAAGCAACGGCTTATTCAGATCAAATCCTTGTAATATTGGAAGGGACAGATGTGCCTCAGATCGACAAGATACATCAGAACTTAGTCTGGGCTGCGTACTCGTACAGAAGGTGAATGTGATATCCTGTGCTTCGAGGCAGTGGAAGTAACACGAAAAACTATTCCATGTGCGACTTAGAAATTGTGGAGAGTGTGTCCACGTTAAAATTGTGGCCACACTATCCCTATGACGTGGCTGCAAAATCTTCGTGGATCACATAAATCTCAATATAGATGTTCACCTAGTGAGGTATTGATATTGAGGAAGAGGTATTGGGCTGAGCTGATCTAAGAGCATAGTTTGATATTTGGGTAAGTCGCCTAGCTGGGGTAGTATCAGTTATGATGATCGTTCAGAGCATAAGATAATATTTGAAGATGGTGCTTGCAGAATATTATACGATTGGAGTCATGTTAGAGTTTTGTTGGTTAAGCTTGGACGGTGCTAGTATGGATTCAGAAATACTCTGATGGATTGAGTTGGAACACGAACTGATTTGGGTCAAGTAGAGAGATCGTTAGTGGAAGATCATCGTATTTGAGAATAGCGCTTGTGCGAATGTGTTGGGATGAACGTTATGATTGGTTCAGTCAGGAGTAAAGCGAATGAATGTCTCAAAAATAAAGATACCCTTGTAACTTGTCCAAATTCACTATCGCTAAGCTCGACTGAAATACATGTATTTCAGGGATGCCCTAAATATGTGGATGATCCAAACTAAGCGATATGTGAAATTCAAATTGAGCTGCAAGAAGGGTGTGGGAATATAAAATTTGTGCGAGTGTTCAGCACGAGCGAGATGTTGAGTCTGGATTAGGAGAATGTGAGTTGCATCGAGCAGAGTTATGAATTGGGTAAGTGACATGCGAGTAAAAAATGTATACTGGTTTGGTTTGAGGACGAACCTGATTCTAAGTGGTATATTATGTAATGTCCCGCAACCTCACGATGCATTATGCTGAGTCGAATTGAATGAGGCAATAGCTGATTATATTTTGATTTATTAGATTTGGGAGCAAGTATTGATTTGAGTTAGTTTCATGTGCAGATCGCAAGCGGAGTTCGATGGAATCAGGTATTCGTTCAGAGCAATATTGGAATAGCAGAATTTGGAGCGATAATGCCGTCTTTCTTAGTCTGACCAGTCGAATGATTTGGAGAGCACGACCTGCTCGCACGGTCATACCAATTGAATAGATTGTGCTTTGCATCGGACTACGAGTTCAAGGGATCGGCCGTATCGCCAAGGCAGAGTGCTAGCGAAATCAGACTTTGTGAGTGGGCTCTGTCCCTTTTCCTCTACTCCTTGATGCCTAATAATATAGAAAACATGTAATGGCTTGAACACTTGGACTAAAACTTGGAAATTACTATACTGTGGCGTGCATAGAGTGTGCGTCATTTGGTTGGATATGATTTGTGGCTTGAGTTGGTTTTGCGTTTGGACAGTTGGAGCTTGAGTGGAGCATCTTGGTTGGAACATCAAGGTACTTCGGGCGGGCGAGCGAGCATGCATCCGTGCACGAGTATCAAGTTGGGCACTTTGTCAAGCAAAACATACAGTTGTGGTTCAAAATTGGATAACTGTATCAGTGAGGGCATTGTGCCACTGTTGGGGCATTGTGCCACGGAGCTTTCTGAGCGAGGGGTATTGCACCAATTTGAGCATTGTGTCGAGAAGCAACATAGTACCTATGGGGATAACTTGAGATGGTGCCCTGGGCTATAGTTCGATAATGGTTATGTATAGTTGGTCGGATTGAGGCGAGTATCGTTTGGTGGGGCGAGAAGGCTCGATTCTCTCGTCATACCTACTTGGTGTTTACATTGGTCACAGACAACCTATTGCGCACAAGGTTTGGTTTTCTCGAACGGGATATGCTCTGGGGCACCGAGACCATTCGACCATGGAGAAGACAAATGGTAATGTGCCTTGGGCATGGTTCCGACAGTTCGATACGACCAGGTGGGATAGCTACTCAGCGCTGGATCGGGTAGAACTGCAGTTGATTAGTCCTTTATGGCTTGGACAGTGACTTCATATAGATAATAGTTGGTTTGCTTTGATTTGGTTTGGTTTGTGCTTTTCGTGTAGGCGGCAGCCACCTTGTCTCAGGCAAGAGTGTGCATATCGATGATTGGATTAGTAAGGCTTGGATTGTAGCATGGTTTGAGGATGAATATTGAGGCTTGGATTGTGGTTCGATAGGTTCACGCGCTGCTTGGGTTTGAGTAGAACAGTTTGCATGCTAGTTTTTTTTGAGTTGGATATATCTGCTTGTATATTTGCTTGAGTTGAATGCTTGTATGTTTAACCTGCTTTACAGTTTTCCGTAACATGTTATATCTCTGCCATAAAATGAATCTAGGATTCAAGTAGAAAGATCACCATATAACTGTTTGCATTCACTATTCTACTTAGTATCGGTTTAGACGAGTGGGTTATCCTGCTCACCAGTACAACTGTATACTGACCCACGTTTGTGGACATTATTTCAGGTATACAAGTATAGTGGCACTGTTTGGATATACGGGACATGATGTATGGAACGGTAAGTACCTTTGTAGGTAAGAGAAAGAGCAAGATTGTTGCATCGCCTTTGTGGCATTCTCCTTCGTGGCATTTTCATTTGGACCCTATCGAGAGCTTCGCTGCATATACTTTGATGTGTGCTTGGTACACAATACTTGACTTTTGCTGCAACTTGGTCATTTCGATGATAAATTTGATGTTTGACAACATCGCTTTGTGCGAGCGCAACTCGAGGCTCGCACGATATCATATTCCGATAAGAACGATTGTCCTATGGGAGTGCTACAATATGGTGATTCACGTTCAGCGGGGATGATCGAGGTTAGGGGAGATTGGGGCATGACACCTTTGTCGTGAAACTGAACAGGAAGGCACCCGAACCTTTGGTCATCCACCTTCGCATGCCGAATTAACTATCAAAGGAAGGCCCAGGACTGTCTACAACATTCGAACCTCTGGTTGTTCGCCTTCATAGCCCGAATCATCCACAGAGGGAACATCCGGCGCCGTCTACGCCTATGGTAGTTCACCTTCGAAGACCACCAAGGGAATCTCTTACACCTCCTACAAATTCTAAACCCCTGGTGGTAAAACTGCACAAGAATCCACCAAAGCCTTCGCTCGCGCCGGGGATAGCCCTCGAGAAAGATAAACTGGAGGAGTGCATGGCTGCTCATGCTAACGTCCCTTCTCTCGATGATGTAATCCCCGAAGAGAAGTTACCTTATTTTATTAATAAAGGATTATCTTTGAACTACTCCGAACTTGCACATATAAGCACCTTGTATTCCATGGAGCACGGTCTAGGCCTTCATCTGCAAACATAGGTGACTACCACTTATGCAGTAAACCAGATCTTCCCTAGTCAAGGTTCCTACTTCACGGTTCCAGCATGGAGGAGGGGAGACAAACCCATCATCTTCGGTAGGGTTGAATGCCCCTGATCCTTCACCCCGGAGAACCCGACATCGGCAAAATATAACTCTACCGGTTCAGCGGTCAAGCTAAACATATCATCCAGAAGATGGGTTATGATCTTAAAAATAACCGAGGTTTAAACTACGGCAAGGGCCGACGGCTGCCACTGCGTCTACCTGCTCCCACAGGCAAGTCCGAGGATTACTACCATAAAACCAAGCATGGATTAGGGTACATAACGCCTCCCACAACCCCTGAAGGTTCAGATGAAGAAGATGGGGTATGCTCAAGCAAATATTGTCTGCTAACATGGTGTCAGCTAACCCTGAGGAAGACGACGAAGATCCACAGGAACTCTTTGAAATAGAACCGTGGGCCCAACGCCTAGACGCACAATGGGAGACGCGGTTCGAACAACGTGAACCTCCTACCGAGGACGAAGTCGTACAAGTCAATATGGGCGACAAATCCTCCCCTAAACCTATCTTCATCAGCAAAAGTCTGTCCGAAGAAGGCCGAGAATCACTGCTACAGCTCATCAGGGAATACATTGATGTCTTTGCTTGGAGCTACGAAGACATGCCAGGACTGGACCCCCAAATTATGGTCCACAAGGTCAATATCTTGCCGGATGCTAAGCCTGTCAAACAACAGCAATGTCGGTTCCGCCCGGATATCATTGTAGAAGCATGAAAAATATGCTGAAAAATTATACGCGTAAAACCCTTAACATGTAGGAAGCCGCGTAAAACAGAGTTCCAACACTGGGTGACGTAAGACATGACTTCAGAGCCACTGGCGTACAACAGAGCTTCAACACTATTCAGCATAAAATATAGCTCCAGAACAACCCGCGTAATACAGTATTTTCAGACTGCTTCGGCGTAAAAATATTACTACATCGCCACTTTGGCGTAAAACCTATCTGCTTTTAATGCAGCGAGAAGATTGTACGAGGAACTCTTCGTATTCCTCGAATGAACCTGTCAGATCATGCAGTGAACCTGACTCCTGACAAAGAGTACTGCACAGCGATCGAGAGGACGGCTGTAATGATGATTCTGCACAGAGCCCCAGACTGTCGTCTAGTGACATAACCCTTGATATAAGACGTCATTTACGCATTCAAGGAATACGCTGCCTATTCCATACAGGCAGACATGAGCTTTTACGCTCAGGATAAGACGAAACCAACCGCCACGTCAAAAGCTGCTCTTCGTATAGAACTCAAGGCACGTCTCTGCAGTTAATGCGCGTGATGGAGGCAGATCTCTGTATTTAATGCACGAGATTTGGTTCTACTTTTAATGATTGGGTGAGCCATAATTAGGGCTAATACGTCCACATCACCATCCATGCACATTATGCCATCAAGACTATTTTCAGCTATAGGAGCACACCGTATGCTATCTCCTTGAAATACGCCGACCTGGCTATTTTTAACTATAGGAGTACGCCGTACGCTATCTCCTCGGAATATGCCAACTCTGGCTATATTTGCAAAGGTGCGTGATAAGGCTATTTGGTCCAGAATAAGCTCAAGATCTCGGTCAAGGAAGGATAATCGATTATCTTTACGCTGGCTACCTATCCATGCAGCATCAGGCTTCTACGCCGACTTGGCTTTTATGCCAACTTGACAGCTATCCGTCTTCTACGCCTACTTAGCTTCTATGCCAACTTGACAGCTATCCGGCTTCTATACCTACTTGGCTTCTATGCCAACTCGATAACTATTCAGGCTTCTACGCCAACAAGATAACTATTTGGCTTTTATGCCAACGAGACAGTTATTTGGCTTTTATGCCAACTTTCTCTACGCGAGGGGCAGTTACCTACGTGGCTTGCATGCCGTGATCTTCGACGAGCAGTTATACGCATTACCTCATAATGGGACACGCGTCACACGCCAATTCAGAAGATCATTTATACGTGGGTGGCAGTTATTATAACCGCCGCGTAAAAGGTGCAACATTCTCCGCTGTTCGATTTCTACGCCGATTGTGCCTGAACCCTATAAATAGAGACCTCCGCCCACGGAGGTCAAAGGTCAGAAAAATTTGAGAAAAGGGGTCAAAGTGTGGATAATTAAAGTCAAGAGAGCACATATAGAGAGCTTTGGCAACAAGAGTTCAACCCTTCCTGCAGTCTTTGAAGCTTCGTTTTCGTCTTCTACAGCACTTCTTCGTCATCGTGTGGTCCAAGGGACAAAGTGATCGACCGCAGATCAGACTCCTATAGCAATATTTTTCCAGAATCAAATTTTTGTTCTTAACATCCTCGTATAGGATTAATTATACTTTTTTTTTTCTTGTTTGTAAACCAAAGAAAGGGTTTCGTATAAACCTAGTTTCAATTTTTTTCGTTTATTATCAAACACAAGATGACGACTCTGCTGAGGACTACTTTCTCATCTGACGAGAAAGCCATTGCTCAACATGATGCTGTATCCGTGGGATCAACGAAGAAGACCTTAGTCGTCCAATTTGACCAATCAGCTTACGAAGACATGCTTCGAGCATGGGGTAGCTCTCATTCCCTCTCTGTCCAAGACAGTAGGAAATTGCGTAAAGTATGGATGCCCCGGACATCCTCTACCCTTCCTGCGGACTCTCTTACTCCGACCAACAAGGTTGTAGCACCGCAACCTCCGCGCCTTGCGCATAAAACTTTGTCTCCCGTCCGTGGCGTGGCAAACAAAACTTCTGGCAATGCCTTAGTGCCAATCCAGAAGTCTACTCCGCGCCTTGCACGTAAAACTCTGTCTCCCGTCTGTGACGTGGCAGACAAAACTTCTGGCAATGCCTTAGTGCCAATCCAGAAGTCTAATCCGTGCCTCGTGCATAAAACTCTGTCTCCTGTCTGTGACGTGGCAGACAAAACTTCTGGCAATGCCTTAGTGCCAATCTAGAAGTCTACTCCATGCCTTGCGCATAAAACTCTGTCTTCCGTCTGTGATGTGGCAGACAAAACTTCTGGCAATGCCTTAGTGCCAAAACAGAAGTCTACTCCGCGCCCCGCGCGTAAAATTCAGTCTTCCGTCTGTGACGTGGCAGACAAAATTTCTGATAATGCCTCAGTGCCAACTCAAAAATTCCTAACGCGCTCTACGTGTAAAAATATAGCTCCCCTCTACAATGAGGCAGATGGTCCCTGCAACCACCGCAAGGGAAAACAAGTGGCGGATTTCCCGACCTCTCGACTTTTACGCCATCAAGAGAAGAATCTGTCCGCTCTTCTGATTACGCGAAATACTGATGGCCGATTGAGGACTTCCTCAGTTTTACGCCAACCTGTGCAAAATTCCAGATTACACCAGGACAAGCCCTTCAGCGTAAAGAAGGCCCAGTTTGTGGATAGATACGCTCCTCAGGGATCATGTACTACTTACATGGCTGAACTGCTCTACTCATATGACAGAGAAAGTGTTCTAGTTGCTAATCTCTACAGGCCCAATATTGTAAAAAGGCAGAGTAAGCCTTCCTCTTCTATTAATATCATTGATTTGCTTAATTTTCTGATCCAGAAACGCAAAGACAGGGGTCAAAATCAAGATTTGGCGCCCCTAACTTCCAAGCGTGGGGAGATCCTATGGGAAGATGAGTCAACATCTAATGTCGTCATGACATATGGGCCACATGAAGAGTCTATTTTTATTCTTCCACCTACTCGCGACGATCATCATCAAATAATCTTTGGTCGAATGCGGAACAGACCGATTGTACAAGAAGACTCTCACGAATCCGATGGTGGAAAAATACAAATCCACAGATATAGCCCACAGGCTTTAAGGATTATGCAAAACATGGGTTATAATTTGAAGTTGAAACAAGGCCTCAACTATGGAAAAGGCAGACGAACACCGTTGCATGGTGATCCTTACTGTCAACGAACTCGTTTTGGGTTGGGGTATATTGCATCTCTTGCAAACTCCAAACCTCCAGAGTCTGATCTTGTAATACCAGAGGCAGGTCCTTCTAAATCAACTTCTGTGGACAAACGCCACGACATGTCTGGGGGTAGTCTACCTCGACAAAATAAGGCAGCATCCAAAACTGGGGGTAGAATTCCCTCTAAGTCCGAAGATGATGCAACGATGACCATCTTCCTGGAAGACCGTAAAACTCAGGCATCGGGAACCCGAAGGCGAAAAGGAAATTCCTCCTTCAATGAAGATGACATCATTGAAATCTTCAATATATTGATGAAGGAACGCAAACTTCAGCTACCCAACATTAGATACCCTGAGAAGGCTGGCAAAGTCGATGACCCAGATTATTGTCTCTTTCATCGGTACATTCATCACCCTACAAGGGCGTGCTACGTACTGAAAAGGAGAATCCAGGAGTTGATCGACGCCAAAGTCGTCACTTTGTATTTATAAACGAGGGAACAATCACTGCAAATTGATTTCACTCTAACGTAACAATTTGCTCCCTCAAGAAAATACCGGATGATGAGTCCCTAAAGTTTTTCCAGCGGATTCTTCAGGTCTATCCCCACTCAGGAAAAATACTCCACAGTGAATTCTTCGAACATGAGTTCACGTCCATATTACCTCTGAACTATTGTCCAAATATTTCTTTATTTTCCCAGCTGAATTTGCCATGTCCAAGTAACCTCTGAGCAAACCTTCCAGTTTGTGGCTATAGATCAGTTCACGTCCATATTACCTCTGAACTACGTCTCGTCACTTTCTCCAGTAGAGTAAAACTATCACCACAAAAGTTTGTCATGTTCATATTACCTCTGAACAAACTTTCTGAATTTTTGGCTATCGATTATCATGTCAATATTACCTCTGATATCGGTTGTTATCTCAACTTAACACCCGTATTTAACTCTAAGTACGCCAGTGGTGTTAGGTCCACAAAAACTGCCACGTCCATATTACCTCTGGCAGGGCTTATCCTAAACTTATTACTTGTACTTTCGTGCACAAGAAGTAATAGGTCCACCAAAAACCTCCCTGTGGAATATCCGCAATGGAAATGAATTGTTCATGTCCATATCACCTCTGAACTATCCTCATTTTCCCCAGTAAGGAAAGAGTCTGTCCATGACCAACCGCCACATAGTCATATTTTACCGCAGCGATATTACCTCTGATGGGGCTTGTCTCAAACTTATTACTTGCACTCTCGTGCGCAAAAAGTAATGGGTCCACAAAAAATCCCCTAGCAGGATGTCTTTACCAGCCACAAAACCTATCACGTCCATACTATCTCTGATAGGGCTTGTTTTGAACTTATTATTTGCACTCAACGTGCGCAACAAATAATAGGTCCACCAAAGATGCCCCAGTGGGATGTTCTCAACAAATCAAAGTTCGCACAAACAATCATAAAGAAATGGAGGGCCCTTATATGATTGCAAATGGTGCTTACAGATTATCCAAGCCTAATAGAAATTTGGCAATGGCTCCTATCAACGGCAAATTCCTGAAGAAGTACTTTACTTGGTCTCCTTTGCTTAACGAAGTGTGATGAAGATCTTATTCTGACGATATCATGCACAAATATTAGCTGGATCATATTCTATCTGATTCGTATGACCTCTTAATGGATATGCTTAACTAATTTGTAAACCTATCATGTTCATATTACCTCTGATAATGTTTAGTATACAAATTTAGTTGGATTATATTCTATCCGGTTCATATCACTTCTGAATAGATTTACATTCAGCAAAACCTTAACGAAAGTATGTCATGTTAATGATACCTCTGATATCACTTTCATCTTAGCCTATCATGTTCTAAAGTGATGGGTCCACAAATTCAGAAATATGTCTTTATTATCTCCGAAAAATTACAGGAGAAACAAGAAGGTACATCATTAGGGAGGAGCAGTTAAATCCCTAATCTGTCGTGCCAAAGCAGCCATTCTATCATTCCTGGAGTTTAAAATATGGTTGTGAGCCTGTTCCAGCCTTGCCTTATCATCGCTCAAGCGAGATAGCTCCGACCGAGCATCAACAAAACTGTCATGGATGACACCAGTACGCGTCAAGTTCTGCTGAGCTATCTCCACTTGGCCCTTAAATACATCATGAGCTGCCGATGTCTTGAGAAGCTTCTCCCTGGCCTGAGCGAGTTCAGCTTTCAAATCTTGAACCCTCGCTTCATCTCCCTCATATTCGGCCTGGTACTTAGTTAGCTGAGGAATAAAATCCACCAAGACAGCCCGCTCTTTATCCATCTCCTACTGCTGTTCCTGGATGGATTTGTTCAAAGTTTCCATTTGCCCAGCAAGCTTTGCAGTCAAGGAATCTTACTCGGCCTGAATCATATCATCGATATTGCCCCGAGATAATTGTAAATATTCGTTAATGGGTTATTCTAAACCATTAACTATTTGCTCAAGCGCATCAGCTCTCCCAGCGTCGTTGAAATTTCTGATCGGCGCTATCGCAAGCTGGAAGGACATCTTCAGAGCCTCGAAGCCTAGATTCTTCTCCAGCACCATTGATATCAGCGTTTTCAAAGTGATGTAGAAAATGCTAGTATATTGCTCAACCAGCATGGCAAAATTCGAATGGACGCTAGGAGTGGCTGCGATATCGACAAAATCCTCTCCAGGAATGACTGCAAAGGATGTTGCCACAGTCGTTGCCTCCACAAATGGCACTACAAAAGAACAAGCACCAGCAACGGTTGAAGTGGCTGGCGTACTCAACAAAGGAGGCATAGTCGTGATAACAGGCTCATCCTCCTCTGAAGATATCTGGACTATATTGGGCAAGATAGCACCCGAAAATATTGCCTCTCTAAGGTCGAACACCGCCGTTTCATCGGCAGGAGCCGCAACAAAGTCAAAAGTTGCGTCGATGCCGCCCTCCCCTGAGATGTCTTCCTCTGAAAAAAAGACAAGAGAAAGTTAATATCAACTCGATGTTAATTATCCTAAAGGAGACATAAAAGACGATATTTACCCATGGCCGATGGTATATATGTCGCGTCCGCAGCCAGTACAGCTAAATCAGTTCTTAATGAGGCTAAGCGAGCTGTCATACCTAGAGAAGGGGGTGCACTAACTGACACTGGCGGGTGGCCTTCCCAGTCTTCACCAAGATCCAATCGAGGCTCATCGGGTGAAATCTCGCTAGAAATACTTGTCACTACCACGTTCCGAAAATAGGGGTATTTTTGACTTTTTATAATATTATTGGTAGTTACAATTTAGTAATTGCGTGATAGGTATATTAATTTAAATAATTATGTGAGATGTGTAATTAAATATAATTATATGCAGTGTCCATTTATTTGAGTTAGCAGACTTGACCTAGAAGTCCAGTAGATGAAGACCTGTCCAAATTATGGAATTTTTGTATTTAATTATTTATTTAGAATTTAATTCTTGGAGTTTGTAATTAATTACCGTATTTTATTTAATGATTGCGCATTGCCTTTGCTTCGATATTTGGAGCGCTACCCTAGCTTTTGCCTCCCAACAAATTTCACAATTTTGCCCTAGATATGCACGCCTTCCATTTTGCTATTTTTGCAACTCATAATTATGCTCTCTGTGCATTTTTCTAGCCGCACAAAAGATGGTCGCGGACGTTATTTAATAAATTCCTATTTTGTATCGTTGTGCGTTCCAATTGAAATTGGAGGCAATCTTGACCTATTTTTCATACGGCCCAAATTAGGGTAATATTCTGTTCTGAGTCGTCTTCATTATTGGTATTGATAACCTGACCTGATTTTGGCCCCATGTACTCCTAATTAATTTTAGAACACAACTTACATTTATTTCTAATTAAATTGAGGATACTATTTAAACCAATTCGGAAAATCCTAATTTAATTCTAGCGTCCTGCTTATTGAGCCCATACCGATCATACAGTGCCCCTGACCTTACAAGACACCGGACACCGAATCGCCCGTCAATTTTTTATCATTTCATGCGTCTGTGCAAATACCCAAATTTAAAGGGGCTAAATTGCAAATTTGTATTTTTGTGTCAACACCTCATTTGTCTAAATCAATGAGGGAGCCTAATAATTATTTAACTAGCCCTCACCCTCATCCCCACATGAAATTCATTCCTGTTTAATCTGGACCACCCATTTAATTGGGTGCATCCTCACCTTGGATTTACCCACACCCTCATCTATTTAATGTCCTATCTACATCAAACCCTAATCCCTAGAAAACCTAGGTAGCACACCTCCCCAAGCCCCCAAACCGTAGCTCCTATTCTCTTCTCCACTTTTCTTCTTTTTCTTCTCTTCTTTTCCTTCTTCCCTTCTTCTTCTTCTTCTTCTTCTTCTTCTTCTTCTTCTTCTTTCCTTTGTTTTTTTAAATTTGGAAGGGGGGAACCATCTTCACCACCCCATCATACTGCTCCGGCCACCCGGCCAACCCCGGGCGACCGAGTCCCCCGTAGCCCTCCCTGCTGTGTCCAGCGGTCCACTGCAGTCGACAATAGCCCGGCCTCTGGCCTGTCCCCGAGCACCTCCGCTGGCCTGCTGTCTCGACGCACCCCGGCCGCTGACTGCAACTCCGGCGGACTTCCCAACTCCCCATTCCCGCCGACCTGCTGCCCGCTACTCCTCCCACTGCTCTTCTTCCTCCGGCGGATCAGCCAAGCAGCCGACCCGCACGGCCTCCTCCGACTCCCTGCTGCATCCACTCCGGCGGCCGCTGCACCGCTCGCTCAACCCGACCGGCGACTGAACAACTCCTCCGCTGGCCTGCTCACAGTCCCCTCCGGCCTGTTCAGCCCGACACCCGACGAACCGCTCCTCCATTCCTCCCCTCGCCGCTGCTGTTCTTCCTCGAGCACCCCTCAGCGACCAAGCTCCCCTCCGGCCGGCCGGCCAGCCACCCCGACAGCCGCTGTGAGTCTCCTTCCTCTCTCTCTCTTCCTTCCTTTATATATATATGTATATATATATATGTATATATATATATATATATATATATATATATATATATATATATATATATATATATATACATACGTATATACGTATGAGTATATAAATACATATATAAGTATAGCATTTATTAAATTAATGTGAATGCAATGTGTATATGTATTTGTATATATTAATGTATAGGTATGTGTATAGTATTATTATTAATTAATGTTAATACGCTTGTATAAGCATAGTATATATATATATTTTAGTATACATATATATATAAACGTATTTTGGTGTATATGTATATGTATATACATTTAATATGATTTATATATATATATATATATATATACATATTTAAATGAATATGTATATGTGTATTTCCCTTAATATATATATGTATGTATTTTGGTATAAAAATATATAATGTTTGGTATATGTATATATATATTTTGTATATACATGTACTTAATATATATTTTCAAATATGTATAATTAGTATAAATGTATATATATGTATCTTGTACATACAATTAATGTATTGTATATGTATTTAATGTGATGTACTAGTATTAGTATATATTTTAATAATAACATTGACAATATATATATATATATATATATATATATATATATATATATATATATATATATATATATATATATATATATATATATATATATATATATATATATATATATATATATATATATTTTAAATGTATTTTTAGCATATGTATGAGTATACATATATAATGTTCAACTAGTATAAATCAAATATGTATTTAAAAGGCATATATATATATATATATATATATATATATATATATATATATATATTGTAATACATTTAAATTGGTGCATGAATAAATATTGTAAGTAGTAATAAGTGTAATGTGCTTTACGTATCCCTACTAGATGACCCTAGTTGACTAGTGCCCTGCCTGGCATGGCCTTGAGGCCAGTGTTTTGACTGTGTGTTAGGGTAGCACCTGATGCAAGTGTTTGTGATATGTTTATAGGACTGTTGCTTCGTCCAAGGGATATTCTGGAATAGGACACCAATAATTACCAGCTAAGGACCTAAGGCAAGTACATTCTCTGATAATTTCCAATTCCTTGATAATTTTTATAAATTAAATAATCATGAAATATTATATCTGAATCCTTGACACTGTGTTACACGGACTAGTATAGCTTGGATCTGCAGTTATGAGATATTACATTGATTATCGTTGACATTGTACACGATATGTATATTAGACATCGTACATGACAGATTGGACTTGCTCGTGTATCGTGACGTGTCATGGTTGGATCCACATTACTAGTTGGGGGCGGGGAAGTAGTTAGTAAGAAATGTGATCATAACCTCTTATTGTAGTGTAGAACAATGTAAGTGTTAATCATGCTCTTCACCCATGATTAGCCAGGCCCTGTAGCTATCGTACATGTTCCCAAGCCGATCATATTTTGAAACTACTATTTCAAACACTTAAAATAGATTACAGTTCCCTATTATAAATTATATACTACATCACCCGTATATGATGCTGTTCCTTGTTCTTTTCATTTTCATACATGCACTGACTATATCATATTGCCTATTGCCTGTCTCTTTACATTGCCTGTCTCTTTTTAATTGCCATTGCATTTATTTCACTGTCTTCTCAGAAGCTAGCATCACATGTTTATTGCTTTATAGTCCTTATCAATTAAATGGAACTGTTATTTGAGATTTGTACTTTGCTCCTTCCTGACTGGAAATATTTTCCAGACTATGCCTTAGAGGACCGCTGTCCGACACTTTATGGACCATATGGTGAGTAGCTGCACTTGGGTTTGATAGTTAGTTGTGATTCCGGGAGGTCTAGCCAGAATCACTAATTTTTCTAGTTTTCTGATTAGTTCTTTTAGCAGACTTTTGGTACCGGATTTGTCTCCGGCAATTTTTGATGACTGGGTTATTTGTTGAGTTAAGTTATTACTTTTTGGCTTGTGTTGTAATTAATTTTGTTTCGCTATCTTATCGTGCTGTAATTCTGTGATTGAGTATGTGTTCATTTTATTTGTGTCATTCCTGCCTCCTTATGGAGATTGGATGCTTGTGTGAGACTGGCTAGATAGTATCAAGACCTTGACAACGTTCTACCGCCGATGCTGCGGCGTAGGCTGGACGTACTCGCGTACTCGTGCCCCAAATTCCGGGTGCGGGTCGTGACACGTTTTTAGTGGTGGCCCATGCAGGTCAGACTTCGCGAGTTGTGCGATATCGTAGTAGTGTGGCATCCTTGTTATACTACTGCGTGCCTGCGATAGGATCTAGGACATAGGATACTAGGACGAGAGCGAATACGCAATCACAATTCCTTGAGAGATTCCTGGGATGACCCCTGAGAATCTTGTTAAAATTTCCAATTTAAAATCATTTCCTTGATCCGTCCATTCTCACTTGTTGATTGTTGATTAGGTATTAAATTAGGATTTAGGTCTCATTGCAGGTTTGATTTCATATCAAGATGAATTTACAGACTGATTTATGGTATTATCTGATGACGCATGACGATGAGGACAACGAGGAAGATTAACATTAGAGCTATTGGACTGCAGAAGGTGGATTTAAATCTTTAATTGAAGATTAAAAAAATAAATTGTAAATTTTTGAATTTTTAGAAGTTGCGATGTTATTAAAAGATTTACTTTGAGGAATTCAGATTCAATTTGATGAACCTAGACAAGTCTGTAAGGATTTTGTGATTAAGTTTTCATTTCAGTATTTAAAAATTAACCTTTGAGGAAGGTATATGCATTATACTTTAAATTATTCGAGAAGTTTCGAGGACCTTGTTTGGAGAATAAAATCTTATAGTGAGAGAGATATACTAGTATATAATAGATGAGATGCATATGTAAGGATATGTTGGCTTGAGCATGATTGAGATTTCACTGCCAACTGACTTGTGTGTTCATCCAAGGTTGTATTAGAGAGTGCAGTACTTAGTATGGTGTGTTGCATTTGATATGTACTTGAGTGATAGGAATAACTAGTATCAGCAATTGCAGTAGGTAAGGAAGCTAGTAGTGAGTATGTTTCAAGTAGAACTGTGGTACCTTAGAGGGATAGAGGTATCAGACAATGGATGCATCTTTGACCTGTGCAATCACAACTAGGATTTTTCTTTCAACCTATTTATCTTGAATGTTGCTTCTCTAGAACTTTACTGTCCTTCCTTGATGATATCGCATTTTGCCTTAATTGATTCTTTGGGATCTGTCTTCAGGATGTCGCCGCAGACACGATCTATGAGAGCGGGAACATCAGCTTTAGAGGGGTCTGCCACCTCTCCACCTGAGGGACAGACAGCCGTAGTTCCCCCTACATCTTTGGTGCATGTAGGAGTGTCTGCACTTTTCGGGGATCCTCCTCCCCCACCTGTTCAGAATATTGCCGCAGCTGTGACGGACAACCTTCCACCTCCACCGACTCCGACTCCCGAAAGTTTGCCCATTGACGGAACGCAGATGTTTACCTTGATCCAGGGCATGGTAGATGCCCAGAAAGTGACGGCAGATGCTCAGCGAGTTCAAGCTGAGGCTCAGAGGGTGCAAGCAGAAGCGCACCAGGCACAAACCAAGCTGATGAGAGAAAACATGGAGAATGCTCATCAGGTGACTCTCCAAGCTTTGGAGAGAGTAACACAGTACCAACAGTTTCTGGCCAGCAGCAACAGAGATCAGACACTATTGTGGATTTCAAAAGGATGATGCCTCGAGAGTTCAAAGGCACCGAAGGGATACTCTACGCTGACGACTGGCTAGAGGATATAGAGAGAAGCCTGCGATTGACCCAGATTCCGGAGAACTTACAGATAAAAGCCGCTGGCAGTCAGATGTTCGATATCGCACTCACGTGGTATCGCACGGAGCCGAGAATTACTGCGCAAGGACTTACTTGGGAGACCTTCAAGGACCTCTTCAAGGAGAAGTTCTTTCCCGACGTGGCATTGGGAACCTTGGAAAGTCAGTTTCATGACTTGGTTCAAGGAAACATGTCGGTCGACGAGTACGCTGCAGAATTCTGTAGATTGAGCCATTTTGCATCGTCTATGATTCGGGACCCAGGAGATCGATCCCGGAAATTCAGAAAGGGGCTGACAAGAGAGATTAGGTCGCGCACTTCTGGTCGTCGTACCGCTACCTTTGAGGCTATCTTGATGGATGCTCAGATTGCAGAAGAGGATCTGGATCTCAGGCCTAAGAGGAGTCACAATACTCTTGGAGATACGAATGGTAGCGCAGGACCGGCCAAGCATTCCCGTATTCAGCACCAACAGCAGTACCAAGTACCATTTCATATTCAGCAACAACCATGGACAATTCAGCATCCACCGCAGTACCTAGCACCAGTTCCTATCCAACAACATCCATGGGCATATCAGTATCAACAACAGTACCAGGCACCAGTCCGTGTTCAGCAGAATCAGCAACAGCCTTCGAGAGAGACACAACAGATCTATCATTTCTGTAAGAAGCCAGGTCACTTTTAGGAGAGCTGTAGAACGAGACTAGGACTTTGTTTGCACTGCGGCGCTGCGGAACATCGATTAAGGGATTGTCTTCTAGCCCCTTATCTTCTCGGCCAACGCGCAGCTTCAGATTATAGAGATCCAGTTAGGCTACCTGTGGAATCGTATATTGCTCAGCACCCGCGAAGGGAACCACCCCAGCAGGGCGGGGCATTTGCGATGACGGTCGAGGAGACCGATACTACAGGTAATGTGTTAGCAGGTTCTGTTCTTCCTTCCCTCTGTTCCTATCTATTTGATTGATTGACTGATACCTTAGTACCGTAGCTTGCATGCATGATTTTCTTGTTATAATGTAGTTAGTAGTACCCCTGATATAGAGACTGCATTACCATGACAAGACACTATGACTGTACATATTCCCCTTGGGTTGCATATTGTATGATTGTAGAAAGATTTTCGTAGACCATGATTATCGGGGTTTGACCATGACGAAGATTCATGAAGGAGTTATGACTTGACAGGAGAGACAAGATGATTAACAAGATGATTAAAAATTCGAGGATAAACATCGATTTAAATAAAGGGCCAAGAAATTAACATTTTATAATTGGTGGTTTATTAATTCCAGGAAGATTATGATGTAATTAAATTGGTTATTAAAATTTGGAAATTTTTGGGAGACTATCATTATATTTATTTGGTTGCAAGTTATGAATTTTAGAATTTTATAGTTGGATGTCGCATTTGGAGAATCCTTAAGTATCGTATTGTTGAGTATTTTGAGGAAGAGGAAATTGAGAAATAAAAACTTTTGATGGATAAATGTTTGAATTTAAACTTTTTGGACGAGATTACATTTTATATGTGCATTGATTAAAATCAAATTAGAGGAGTGGATATTAAATTCCGAGTATTGAATTGTTAACTAAAAATTTTGGGGAAAATTTTGATAAAAATGGACTTTGATTTTTCCGAGGATTTTCAGGAATGCAATAATTTTAGAATTTTTGAAAATTGTGAAAAGACCTTGTGGATTATTAACTAATTTCGTGGCTGATGAATTTAAAATTGAGGGAAATAATAAGGTGTATGATTAAATGCTACTTTGAGGATTTTGAATTTCGAGGACGAAATTCTTTTAAGGAGGGTAGACTTGTCACTACCACGTTCCGAAAATAGGGGTATTTTTGACTTTTTATAATATTATTGGTAGTTACAATTTAGTAATTGCGTGATAGGTATATTAATTTAAATAATTATGTGAGATGTGTAATTAAATATAATTATATGCAGTGTCCATTTATTTGAGTTAGCAGACTTGACCTAGAAGCCCAGTAGATGAAGACCTGTCCAAATTATGGAATTTTTGTATTTAATTATTTATTTAGAATTTAATTCTTGGAGTTTGTAATTAATTACCGTATTTTATTTAATGATTGTGCATTGCCTTTGCTTCGATATTTGGAGCGCTATCCTAGCTTTTGCCTCCCAACAAATTTCACAATCTTGCCCTAGACATGCCCGCCTTCCATTCTGCTATTTTTGCAACTCATAATTATGCTCTATGTGCATTTTTCTAGCCGCACAAAAGATCATCGCGGACGTTATTTAATAAATTCCTATTTTGTATCGTTGTGCGTTCCAATTGAAATTGGAGGCAATCTTGACCTATTTTTCGTGCAGCCCAAATTAGGATAATATTCTGTTCTGAGTCGTCTTCATTATTGGTATTGATGACCTGACCTGATTTTGGCCCCATGTACTCCTAATTAATTTTAGAACACAACTTACATTTATTTCTAATTAAATTGAGGATACTATTTAAACCAATTCTGAAAATCCCAATTTAATTCCAGCGCCCTGCTTATTGAGCCCATACCGATCATACAGTGCCCCTGACCCTACAAGACACCGGACACCGAATCGCCCGTCAATTTTTCATCATTTCATGCGTCTGTGCAAATACCCAAATTTAAAGGGGCTAAATTGCAAATTTGCATTTTTTTGTCAACACCTCATTTGTTTAAAACAATGAGGGAGTCTAATAATTATTTAACTAGCCCTCACCCTCATCCCCACATGAAATTCATTCCTGTTTAATCTGGACCACCCATTTAATTGGGTGCATCCTCACCTTGGATTTACCCACACCCTCATCTATTTAATGTCCTATCTACATCAAACCCTAATCCCTAGAAAACCTAGGTAGCACACCTCCCCAAGCCCCTAAACCGTAGCTCCTATTCTCTTCTCTACTTTTCTTCTTTTTCTTCTCTTCTTTTCCTTCTTCCCTTCTTCCCTTCTTCTTCTTCTTCTTCTTCTTCTTCTTCTTCTTCTTCTTCTTTCCTTTGGTTTTTTAAATTTGGAAGGGGGGAACCATCTTCACCACCCCATCATACTGCTCCGGCCACCCGGCCAACCCCGGGCGGCCGAGTCCCCCGCAGCCCTCCCTGCTGTGTCCAGCGGTCCACTGCAGTTGCCAACAGCCCGGCCTCCGGCCTGTCCCCGAGCACCTCCGCTGGCCTGCTGTCTCGACGCACCCCGGCCGCTGACTGCAACTCCGACGGACTTCCCAACTCCCCATTCCTGCCGACCTTCTGCCCGCTACTCCTCCCACTGCTCATCTTCCTCCGGCGGATCAGCCAAGCAGCCGACCCGCACGGCCTCTTCCGACTCCCTGCTGTATCCACTCCGGCGGCCGCTGCACCGCTCGCTCAACCCGACCGGCGACTGAACAACTCCTCCGCTGGCCTGCTCACAGTCCCCTCCGGCCTGTTCAGCCCGACACCCGACGAACCGCTCCTCCATTCCTCCCCTCGCCGCTGCTGTTCTTCCTCGAGCACCCCTCAGCGACCAAGCTCCCCTCCGGCCGGCCGGCCAGCCACCCCGACAGCCGCTGTGAGTCTCCTTCCTGTCTCCCTCTTCCTTCCTTTATATATATATGTATATATATATATATACATACGTATATACGTATGAGTATATAAATACATATATAAGTATAGCATTTATTAAATTAATGTGAATGCAATGTGTATATGTATTTGTATATATTAATGTGTAGGTATGTGTATAGTATTATTATTAATTAATGTTAATACGCTTGTATAAGCATAGTATATATATATATTTTAGTATACATATATATATAAACGTATTTTGGTGTATATGTATATGTATATACATTTAATATGATTTATATATATATATATATATATATATATATATATATATATATATATATATATATATATATATATACATATTTAAATGAATATGTATATGTGTATTTCCCTTAATATATATATGTATGTATTTTGGTATAAAAATATATAATGTTTGGTATATGTATATATATATTTTGTATATACATGTACTTAATATATATTTTCAAATATGTATAATTAGTATAAATGTATATATATGTATCTTGTACATACAATTAATGTATTGTATATGTATTTAATGTGATGTACTAGTATTAGTATATATTTTAATAATAACATTGACAATATATATATATATATATTTTTTTTTTTTTAAAATATATTTTTAGCATATGTATGAGTATACATATATAATGTTCAACTAGTATAAATCAAATATGTATTTAAAAGGCATATATATATATATATATATTGTAATACATTTAAATTGGTGCATGAATAAATATTGTAAGTAGTAATAAGTGTAATATGCTTTACGTATCCCTACTAGATGACCCTAGTTGACTAGTGCCCTGCCTGGCATGGCCCTGAAGCCAGTGTTTTGACTGTGTGTTAGGGTAGCACCTGATGCAAGTGTTTGTGATATGTTTATAGGACTGTTGCTTCGTCCAAGGGATATTCTGGAACATGACACCAATAATTACTAGCTAAGGACCCAAGGCAAGTACATTCTCTGATAATTTCCAATTCCTTGATAATTTCTATAAATTAAATAATCATGAAATGTTACATCTGAATCCTTGACACTGTGTTACACGGACTAGTATAGCTTGGATCTGCAGTCATGAGATATTACATTGATTATCGTTGACATTGTACACGACATGTATATTAGACATCGTACATGACAGATTGGACTTGCTCGTGTATCGTGACGTGTCATGGTTGGATCCACATTACTAGTTGGGGGTTGGGAAGTAGTTAGTAAGAAATGTGATCATAACCTCTTATTGTAGTGTAGAACAATGTAAGTGTTAATCATGCTCTTCATCCATGATTAGCCAGGCCCTGTAGCTATCGTACATGTTCCCAAGCCGATCACATTTTGAAACTACTATTTCAAACACTTAGAATAGATTACAGTTCCCTATTTTAAATCATATACTACATCACCCGTATATGATGCTGTTCCTTGTTCTTTTCATTTTCATACATGCACTGACTATATCATATTGCCTATTGCCTGTCTCTTTACATTGCCTGTCTCTTTTTAATTGTCATTGCATTTATTTTACTGTCTTCTCAGTAGCTAGCATCACATATTTATTGCTTTATAGTCCTTATCAATTAAATGGAACTGTTATTTGAGATTTGTACTTTGCTCCTTCCTGACTGGAAATATTTTTCCAGACTATGCCTTAGAGGACCGCTGTCCGACACTTTATGGACCATATGGTGAGTAGCTGCACTTGGGTTTGATAGTTAGTTGTGATTCCGGGAGGTCTAGCCGGAATCACTAATTTTTTTAGTTTTCTGATTAGTTCTTTTAGCAGACTTTTGGTACCGGATTTGTCTCCGACAATTTTTGATGACTGGGTTATTTGTTGAGTTAAGTTATTACTTTTTGGCTTGTGTTGTAATTAATTTTGTTTCGCTATCTTATCGTGCTGTAATTCTGTGATTGAGTATGTGTTCATTTTATTTGTGTCATTCGTGCCTCCTTATGGAGATTGGATGCTTGTGTGAGACTGGCTAGATAGTATCAAGACCTTGACAGCGTTCTACCGTCGATGCTGCGGCGTAGGCTGGACGTACTCGCGTACTCGTGCCCCAAATTTCGGGTGCGGGTCGTGACAATACTTACAGATGAGGTAGGGGTTACTCCCATTATTGGTCTGGATAAAGGTATTCTTA
This sequence comes from Iris macrosiphon, assembly GCA_036927795.1. Classification (NCBI taxonomy): domain Eukaryota; kingdom Viridiplantae; phylum Streptophyta; class Magnoliopsida; order Asparagales; family Iridaceae; genus Iris; species Iris macrosiphon. The sequence continues at coordinate 205,380,421 of JAYESA010000004.1, forward strand.
AAATGCTCGGCCTTGGAGGCAATCTCGTAGCACTACCTGAAGCAGTAGTAGCAGCAGCGATCTCGAGCAAAGAATCTCTAGCACTGCAGGCCGGAACTATGAAGGTTCCCTCTCTAAACGACGAAGGACCTTTAATCAATAAAACATCCCCAACCGGGGAAACAACAGTTTCGCTCCTAGAAGCCTCCCTGGTAGAAGCCCTTTTCGGACCTCTGACAATCCTCTTCTTGCGGGAAGAAGGTTCTTTCGGAGCAGAAGCCTTCCTTTTATGGGGGATAACGAGAGGCTCTGCAGGCGGAGCTAGTACGCCTCTCGGTATTGTCGTCAAGAATTCGTCTGCCCCAGTGGTGTCTTCATTCTCATCCGAGGAAACAGACGGAACATCCTCCCTTCCAGTTGACCTATGGGAGGGCATCCTAAAACTTCCATGCATATCAAAATTGCGATGGAAGGTATTGATGGATGCATAGAACTGCGCGTACGAGTGATGCATGCGTAGTTCCATGGAAAGAAAAGTCGCGGGCACCGCAAAAGTAGCACCAGTGCATCCCGCGATGAAGTACCGCCACCCTCTGGCTCCATCAATAAGTCCACCTCTGGACTTGAAGCTGGTAATAGAATTTTCCATATGCAATTGGTTATACCCAAACTGCCTGGCGAACCGACTGGGCAGATAGGGCTCCAAGAAGCAATGATCATCACTCCTGTATAGCAAGTGGGAAGGTCTAATGCAGACCAACCAATAGAAGGCTTCAGGAGAAAGAATGGTTCTCCCATAACCTTCATCATTGAGTTTCCTCCCCTGTTGATTGATGTGTACGGGGGGAACGATACAAAAGATCTTTCAGCTGTGGGCTACGTTTAATGCCCGCCGGCAATCTGTGACGGTCACCACGTTCCAAGAGGAATTCTTGTAATCCAGCAAGAAATTATTTCCTGAACTGTTGGCGGAACCGGGAGACATCACTCGGGCATTGTGAAGAATTAACCATCCCATCAACTATAGGAATGGTAATTCCACCCTAGGAAAGCTTTCATGCTGCGTCTCATCAGCGAGCAGCCCAATAGTAAGGGCCCTCAGACCTGCTTGTATTCTACATACCATAGCAGGAAGCAGGCCCAGTCTTGCTCCGAACACCAAACGCACTGCGGGCCATAAAGTGTTACGATGGATGCGATCAGCAGACGCGATATCCGGCACTACCCAGCGGCGTAGCCAGACGGAGAGAAAGCCAGCCAATTGAGCTTCCTTTGATAGAGGCTTCCGACAATACCTCATATAACTGAAGGCTTTTGTGCCTGCAGGGTAACCCCCTATCCCCTCGTCAAAAATATGATCCGGAGCCCCTGCATCTTCAATGAGGTCGTCGACCATGTCAGCATTGAGCATGCTCAGGAGGTTCAAGGGCCTATCTTGGCTATCTACCACCTTGTCCGGCTTAGCATTTCTGGCCTGGTGGAAGAAGAGGTATGTTGCCCACTTGTTGATGTGAGCCAAATTAGATGGCTCCTTGTAGAAAGTGGTGCAAGCAAGGTAGTGGCTCATCAGCTCCTGATACACCGCCACCGCCCGAGGGTTTGTATCCCTCAACTCCTATTTGTAGGGACGTAATCTTCATAAGGAATGTCCCCCAGTGGCATCCTTGAAATCTCTGCCATCTCACGAAGGGCTAAGCCCAACCCCCCAGCGGAGTGGCGAAAGTTCCAGTGAGCAAATTGTATCGCTCCATCAAGGCTAAGAACAAGTTAGGGTTGACAGGCAACCCAACACTTGTGGCACTCACGGCCGCGAACAAGCCAATACTTTTCAGCTCTACCTGGAAGTGCTTTAGGGCCCATGCAGTCAAACTGGCCCATCGGAGATTCCCCGGGCTAAGCCATCCACTGGTCCGTGGGTTGACTCTGGGGTACATTCCTCCCTGTCCCATGAAGTCATTGCAGAAGGTCGATATCTGAACCGGCTGGATCAGCGACGTATCTTCAGTCGGGACACTACCCGGCAGTAATCCCCTAAAGGGCATAACAGGGCCCGAAGGACGGCTCATATAGGCCCCCCGGTCGCCTCCCTTGTTGTATAAAATCTTCCCCGGTCGGCCGTGAAGATCGGGAGTTAGCACCCACATCATCTTCCTAGGATTTGTGGCATGAAAGAAGGCCGAGATGGGGTAATCCCTGGGCATCATCGGCAAATACATGACCGTGCCCTCAGCAGTGAATACCCAGTCCTCCTTCTTGGGCTTGGTCTGAGATTGCTTGTCAATAACATCCCCAAATAAGAAACCCGGTTTCTTATACTCCGTCCCGTCTATGTACTTCAGGGGCTCTCCACTGATCATATTCAACAGCATGCGCTCTCCTTGGAACGATATCAGGGTTCCCCTCTCTTCAGGGTAATTGGCTCCAGAAATGGGGAATGTCACATGCGACAAATCCTCCAGATAATTCGAGTTCAGCATCCCGGCGGCAGAGCCCATCACCTCAGACAAAAGAGGGATCTGCAAGTCTACTACAAAACGCAAGAGAACAAGTCAGTTTCTACACTACACTCTTGCAGTTTGCTCCAAAGGTTACCCGTCTGTGCTTTTACGCCAAGACTGCAAAAACTTGATCTTTTACACCGGAACCTATTTTCGAGGCGTAAAATTCAAGGTTGGCAGTATACGTCAAAACTTAACAGTCTGTACTTTTACGCCAGACTGCCAAAATTTAAGTTTTTTTCGTCGGAATTCTCATCCAGCGTGTAAAACTCAAAGTTTGTAGTATACACCAAATTTCGACAACCTGAGCTTTTTACGCCAGACTGTGAAAATATGGTTTTACGCTGACACATTAGAAATATGGGCGTATTGGTTCGCATACACGTACAACGTGTGCGAAAAGTCCTCTATTCTCCCTCGAAGTCCTTTTACCTATGACATCCGAGCACGGCTCGACGGCAGAGCGCTGCGTTCCGATCGAGGCTCATTCAGCCTAATGGGAGTTGCTCGCGCTTGAGTAGAGGATCGAGAAGAGGAAGAAACCTTCTTTCCCTTAGCAGTGGAAGCTTGTTTAGGGGCCATGGCGATTCTGAGTTCTCAAAGAAGAAACGAAGAAGAAGGGTTCTTGAAAAGCTAGGGTTTTTGTGAAGACAGATAAAAGTTTTCTCTCTCAGGACCTTGGGCTATTTATAGAGTTCGGATAACTCTTCGAATTCCTAACCAAATCCGATATTTAATATTCGATTATGATTTGGAGACCACGTCAGCCTATCATTTAAAAGAAGAAGACGGACAATCAGTGGATCCAGAATTTACGCGCAGAGCAGATCTATGATTTTACGCTCAGGAGCTTTTACGCTCAAGAGGCTACAAATCTACGGTTTTACGCTCAGAGGCTACAAATCTATGATTTCACGCTCAGAAGCTTTTTACGCTCAGAGGCAACAAATCTACGATTCTACGCTCGAAAGCTACAGACGGCCAATTTCAAGGGTTTACGCAGAAGATGCTCCTTCTTGGCCAGAAAACATTTCAAGTACCCAAAACATACAGAGTTCAGCATTGAAGATGACTCTTCTTCTTGGGTCGATTGGAAGTTCATCCAAAGTCCAGTCAGAATTCTTTCTCAAAAGTTCAAGTATGGCCTGGTCGACAGACATTTCTCGCCCTATTTTAAGGGATTTTCGGTAAATCATTCTTGAAGATGATGGTCTGAACAAGAATTCTTCATATCAGGGAAGTGACAGTTCAGAAATTCTACGCAACTCCTCGTTCAAAACAGCATGACAGTTCGGATATTCTACTTAAATGCTAAGCAGCTTTCTACGCGTCTGCTGTTACGCGTAAAAGATAAGACGAGATCAGATATTCTTTTATCAGAGTCGGCGTAAAATTATTCAGACATATCGAAGCTGCACACTATTCAGACTTTCTCACAGCAAATATGGCAAATCATCAGATGCGTAAAAGAAGACAATTTTATTAATCATGATTACATATGATGGAAATCCAGTCTACAAAGGGTTTTTTATCTTCATGATTACATATGATGGAAATCATTTTTCTACAAAGGGTTTCTTATTTAAGATCATACCGAGAATCTGTTCTGCCAGGTTATCATATTGGTATAGATCTTTTTCGTCTTCTACAGCAGTTAATCGGCTTCCGCGGCCGATTAACAAGAAAATGATTAATGGCAGGAGGATACACAACTGGGCATGTATCAATTTTGCAAGCCCACCCTCCATACGCCATGGCAGGCATGCCCTAGGAATTGTGTTGGGGGTTCAGATACTGGAAGACAGGGCCAAGCTGTCTGCCTTTGTCCAGCGCCATGATGGAAGAAAATACAGCTTGCAAGCTGTGTAGTCCAATACGACCCTTCCTCTCTCCTAGACGAATCGCCATATGAAATTGCTGATTATTCCGAGCAAAGGAAGCTATGATATCCTTCCATGATCCATCATTGCAGATGACCTTTGCTTGAAGATGCCTCTTTTTACGGCTCCTTACATGCTGGAAGAACATGCTCTTCTTCTTCAAGTCAAACCGATGAAGCTCGGCAACCATCTCTGTGTGGTGAAGGAAGTGTAGGAAAAATAGGTTAACTCAGTCGCCTTTATATAGGCAGAGGAGATCACACCAAATCCCAATAAATTCCTAAATATTTGTCGAGAAATCAGCCTCGCAGAACGAGTCAAACTTGACCGTTTCATGCTTTATTCAAAGTGTTTCAAATTACGAGGAATTTGAAAACTTTGAAGGGGGTCTTGTAGAAGCATGAAAAATACGCTGAGGAATTATACGCATAAAACCCTCAACATGCAGGAAGCCGCATCAAAAAGAGTTCCAGCACTGGGTGGCATAAGACATGACTTCAAAGCCACTGGCGTACAACAGAGTTTCAACGCTATTCAGCGTAAAATATAGCTCCAGAACAACCCGCATAATACAGTATTTCCAGACTGCTTCGGCGTAAAAAGGTTACTACATCGCCACTTTGGCGTAAAACCTATCTGCTTTTAATGCAGCGGGAAGATTGTACGAGGAACTCTTCGTATTCCTCGAATGAACCTGTCAGATCATGCAGTGAATCTGACTCCTGACAAAGAGTACTGTACAACGATCGAGAGGACGACTGTAATGATAATTCTGCACAGAGCCCCAAACTGTCGTCTAGTGACATAACCCTTGATATAAGACGTCGTTTACGCATTCAAGGAATACGCTGCCTATTCCACACAGGCAGACATGAGCTTTTACGCTCAGGATAAGACAAAATCAACCGCCACGTCAAAAGCTGCTATTCGTACAGAACTCGAGGCACGTCTCTGCAGTTAATGCGCGTGATGGGGAGCAGATCTCTGCATTTAATATACAAGATTTGGTTCTACTTTTAATGACTGGGTGAGCCATAATTAGGGCTAATACGTCTACATCACCATCCATGCACATTACGCCATCAGGACTATTTTCAGCTATAGGAGCACGCCGTATGCTATCTTCTTGAAATACGCCGACCTGGCTATTTTTAACTATAGGAGTACGCCGTACGCTCTCTCCTCGGAATACGCCAACTCTGACTATATTTGCAAATGTGCGTGATAAGGCTATTTGGTCCAGAATACGCTCAAGATCTCGGTCAAGGAAGGATAATCGATTATCTTTACGCTGGCTACCTATCCATGTAGCATCCGGCTTCTACGCCTACTTGGCTTCTATGCCAACTTGACAGCTATCCGGCTTCTACGCCTACTTGGCTTCTATGCCAACTTGACAGCTATCCGGCTTCTATGCCTACTTGGCTTCTATGCCAACTCGACAACTATTCAGGCTTCTACGCCAACAAGATAACTATTTGGCTTTTACGCCAACGAGACAGTTATTTGGCTTTTATGCCAACCTTCTCTACGCGAGGGGCAGTTACCTACATGGCTTGCATGCCGTGATCTTCGACGAGCAGTTATACGCATTATCTCATAATGGGACATGTGTCACACGCCGATTCAGAAGATCATTCATACGTGGGTGGCAGTTATTATAACCGCCGTGTAAAAGGTGTAACTTTCTCCGCTGTTCGGTTTCTACGCCGACTGTGCCTGAACCCAATAAATAGAGACGTCCGGCCACGGAGGTCAAAGGTCGAAAAATTTGAGAAAAAGGGTCAAAGTGTGGATAATTAAAGTCAAGAGAGCACATATAGAGAGCTTTGGCAACAAGAGTTCAACCCTTCCTGCAGTCTTTGAAGCTTCTTTTTCGTCTTCTACAGCACTTCTTCGTCATCGTGTGGTCCAAGGGACAAAGTGATCGACCGCAGATCAGACTCCTATAGCAATATTTTCCCAGAATTAAAATTTTGTACTTAACATCCTCGTATATGATTAATTGTACTTTTTTTTCTTGTTTGTAAACCAAAGAAAGGATTTCGTATAAACCTAGTTTTAATTTCTTTCGTTTATTATCAAACACAAGATGGCGACTCTGCTGGAGACTACTTTCTCATCTGACGAGAAAGCTATTGCTCAACACGATGCTGTATCCGTAGGATCAACGAAGAAGACCTCGGTCGTCAATTTGACCAATCAGCTTACAAAGACATGCTTCGAGCAGGGGGTATCTCTCATTCCCTCTCTGTCCAAGACAGCAGGAAATTGCGTAAAGTATGGATGCCCCAGACATCCTCTACCCTTCCTGCGGACTCTCTCACTCCGACTAACAAGGTTGTAGCACCTCAACCTCTGCGCCTTGCGCGTAAAACTCTATCTCCCGTCCGTGACGTGGCAAACAAAACTTCTGGCAATGCCTTAGTGCCAATCCAGAAGTGTACTCTGCGCCTTGCGCGTAAAACTCTGTCTCCCGTCTGTGACATGGCAGACAAAACTTCTGGCAATGTCTTAGTGCCAATCCAGAAGTCTAATCTGCGTCTCGCGCGTAAAACTCTTTCTCCCGTCTGTGACGTGGCAGACAAAACTTCTGGCAATGCCTTAGTGCCAATCCAGAAGTCTACTCCGTGCACACCAACCCGAACCAAAACTACATGACCGCCTCTGAAGAATGGGTTATTACTGGCCCATAATGGTAGCGGATGCCATTGACTGTGCAAGGAAGTGCCAAGCGTGCCAAATCCACGCAGACTTCATCCACCAGGCATCGGAGTTCCTACACCCAACGGTGGCATCCTGGATGTTCGAGTCATGGGGAATGGATATCATCGGACCAATAAGTCCACCTTCATCTAAGGGGCACTGGTTTATCTTGGCTATCACTGACTACTTCTTCAAGTGGATGAAAGCAGTACCACTCGCGAAAGTCAAGACTTCCAACGTGATCAAATTCGTCGAGCATCATGCCATATACCGCTTCGACTTGCCATGAAGGATCATTCATGATAATGGTCCATAGTTTACAAGTCATGCATTCTACCGGTTCTGCGACAAAAACCGAATTCAGAATATGGCTTCGACTTCCTACAACCCAGCGACAAATGGGTTGGGTGAGGCATTCAATAAAACTATCATCAAGGTTCTCAAGAAATTTGTGTCATCCAACAAGCGCGACTGGAACGAGAAGCTGGGTGAACATCTCTGGGCCTACCGTACAACGGTCCGGACAACTACAGGAAGTACGTCATTCTCTTTGGTGTACGAGAGCAAAGCAATCCTCCCCTTCGAGATCCAAATCCCTTCACTCCGAGTAGCTCTCTCCAATCAGCTAACCGTGGACGACAACCATCGCCGACGACTACAAGAGTTGGAAGCACTCGACGAGAAACGACTCTTAGCTGAGCAGCACATTGAGCTGTAGCAGGCGCGTCTCTCTGGAACCTTCAACAAACGGGTGAAGAAGAGGACCTACCAAGTGGGTGATCTCGTCCTAACCGTAAGGAAACCGATGGTTATGATCCACAAGACAACCGGCAAATTCTAGCTTAAATGGGAGGACCCGTTCATCGTGGAGTCCGTATTCTCCAATGGCGCCTACCGGCTCGCGAAATCCAACGACGACTTGCTCATGATGCCTATCAACGACAAGTTTCTGAAGAAGTACTATGTCTAAACTTGACTTGTACTCCCCTCATCACCAGCGGGATAACCCATATGTACATATCTACACTCTTAGTTCTTCACTCCCAGCAAGTGCCTATGTGCAACATTTTCCCTTTCTTTACAAATTCTTGTAAAAGCCATCATCGGTATCCAGGAGACCTGGATACGCAATAGATGATGGATCCCCAAAGTCTCCCCAGTGGAACAGTCCTCAGGTCCACATGTACACTCCTGCAGTGACCACTCAATCTAATCTCTTTAGACGCTAGCCATGTTCATATTACCTCTGAGCTATCGTCCTACCTCCCCAACGGAGCAACCCTCAGGTCTATTTTTATTTTCGGATAGACCACACTCAGCAAATTACTTTTCAACGAGTTGCCCGGACATCAGTTCACGTACATATTACCTTTGAACTACTATCCTAACATTTCTTCCCGACCGAGTTTCCCATGTCCATATTACCTCTGAGCAAACCTCCCGGGTCTTGGCTATCGATCATCACGTCCACATTACCTCTAATATAGTTGTCATTTTCACTTATCTCCCGTACTCACCAAGGTACGCTAACTGTGCTAAGTCCACAAAAGCTGCCACGTCTATATCACCTCTGGCAGGGCTTGTCTCAAACCTATTGCTTGTACTCAAAGTGTGCAAAAAAGTAATGGGTCCACAAAATCTATCACATCCATATTACCTTTGATAGGGATTATTTTCGAATTTATTACTTGCACTTTAGTGCGCAAGAAGTAGTAAGTCCACCAAAGGTCCCCCAGTGGGATGTCCTCAACGGAAGTAAACAACCATGTCCATATTACTTCTAGCTCGCTTCCTTTTCCTTACAAATATTGGGATCATACCTAATCTCTCGGTATAACTACCGATCAGCTCATGTCTACGTCACCCCTGAGCTATCGCCCTCACGTCCTCCCCCGAGAGTTTGCCATATACATGTGACCTCTGAGCAAACCTCTTCCTATGACTATCATCTGTCGTCATATCAACTTATCACCCATGATTAAATTTAGGTACGCCAGCGGTGTTAAGTCCACAAAATCTATCACGTCCATATTACCTCTGATAGGGATTTTCTTCAAATTTGTTACTTGCACTCTAGTGGACAAAAAGTAATAAGTCCACCAAAGATCCCCCATCAGAATATTCTTAAAAAGCCACGGTATTGTACTACGTTTATATTACCTCTAGTACGATACCTAAAGCTAACAAAAATAAATTGCATAACAGATAGGATCACTTTTATTTTTTCTCCGTAAGGAGGGATTAAAAGAAAGACTATATTTTGAGGGAGTATCAAGATCCCAAGCCTGAAGGCAAAATGAAGACACAAAAAGCAAAAGAGAACGACTGGTGCTATGAGTCAGAGCATAAATCTGCTATCCGCTCATGGAGACGAGCAATATGGCCATCCAGGCACCTCCGAGCCCAATGCTCAACTTCTTGGGCCATAACCTCTGGATCCTCGTAGCAAGCGTAGGACTCATGTCAGTCCTCTAGCTGTTGCACCAAAATCTCAACACCAGCTGTGTTCTGTGCTATATGGCTCGCCTCAGTACAAATGGCCTCCTCTTCCTGCTGGGCATTCCGTAGCCTATTCCCTATTGCATCGATCTCGATCTGGAGCAGTCTAATTCGCTCGATCATGTCCTTTTGCCGGGAAAGGCACTCCTCTCTGAGATCGCCCAGCCTGTCATGTCTCTCCCGCAAGATTTGTAGGTCGCGCTGCAAACACTCCATAGACGAAGCAAAGAAGGAATTCTCTGTCTTCACCTTCTTTGAGAACTCGTTATATTCATGGGAAATAAATATTCTCATGTCCACCTGCTGATACTGCAGCAACTCTGTGAGGCATTTCTCCTCCTCCTTCAGTTTATGGCCTAAAAATTGGCCATTTGCCGAAAACTAGGGATACCCCTCAGAGAGTGGACCTGGCCCTCGACAAAGTCCATTATCCAGGCAAATGATTTATTGCGCTACAATACGCCCTTGATCCCTTACTTCAAGAACATATGAAAGCTCCGAATCAAGAGCTTGACATTTTCGTCGATCTCTTCCAATATAGTTGGAGTCAGAGGCGGTGGGATTAAAGAAGAGGCCACATGCACATCGGGAGGCACAACGATGCTTGGAAACCTCGAAGGCGAAGCAGCAGTAGAGGAAAAACTAGCAGTCCTGTCGGCGATCCAATCTTTAATGGACGCACGAAGTTCCTGGATACCCGACAGCTGAACCATGGACGCCGGAGTAGTACCAAGAATAAGGACATGAGTAACATGTCGTTTTGCCGCATTGGCTCCCACCGGTATACTAATTCTAGACCGAGTTATGGCAGCTTCAGGAAGTTACCCAACAACCTCAAGGACCTCATCGCGGTGGTTTACTACCCCGCTATCCAGATAGGCTTCAGCCGCAGAACCCCCAACAACAATAGTTGGAAGAGAAGCTGCCGCGCAAGAAGGGCCTGAAATGACATAAACCTCCCCCGTCACAGCCTCAGTAGGGGGCACGACAGGATGTTCCTCGCCCCAAAAAAAGCGAAGATAGACTCCGACCATACCCTAACGATCTTACTACCCTCTTTTTTTGCGACCCCTTCCTCCGCAGTCATGTCCACGACCTTCAAGGGAGAGGTAGGGTCTATAAAACCAGAATGACCAACAATTAACTTCGCTCAGAGAATGTGAAGATGAAGCAGGAAGATCTCTTCCAGAGAAATGTTGCGAAGTAACATACCCGGAGAAGGAAATGGGACCTGACACTCGTCCAGTGCGGTCCGAACTTTCTCAGATCATTCAATTCCTCCACTGAGATGGGGGAGGTAGCTGGATCCACCACCGACTCCCCTAGAACATAACCACCGGAGCACTCATGAACAGACTCCGCGGCCTCAGACCCCAAAAAAATGATCTTTTCATCAGGCTGCGCATAGGAAACCTCGACGGCCGTAAACTGTTGAGGTCAGTCCCTCTCCTCATGTGTTTGCAAATGTTCAAACAAACCAGAAGAAAGATACTTATAGAGAGGACCGAGAATAATTAAACTAAGAGGTTGTATGAATACTGCCTCAGTGTCCGGAATAAGCTCCGGGTCAGATGCCACCAGAGCGAGGGGTCCTACCTCTTCTTCTTCTTCTTCTTCTTCTTCTTCTTCTTCTTCTTCTTCTTCTTTTGTTCCTTCTTCCTCATCCCCAGACGACACAGGGTACTTGACGGTAATTCGCTTCCTAAAATGCGGCCTCGCGGCCACTGATGGTTCCCGCCTTCTCTTCTTGGATGGAGGCTCTATACCAGGGAGGTCCTACTCTTCATTGGAGAGCTCACTAGAGGCGAAGGGTCATAGGAAGCATCCTCTTCCCCCATCATCGAGTCGGAGTCGATAAGAACAACCTTCCCCTTGCCTCTTTCCAGACTTTTCTTAGACTCCTTGCATCGGGGCATCAGCTTCGTACCTGCGATGAAGCTAGTGTCCCGGTCAAAGCCAGGTGGAGCCACATTCAAGACAACATAAAAGAGAGCCACTACATAGAAGATGTGCGTAGGGACTTTAGCATAAGGCAGGGTAAACCGAACCTGAGTATCAGTGGCAGAATAATAGTCCCAGGCTCGGGCTCCGTCAAGAACGCTACCTTCAAAACTAAGACATGGACTCGGGTTGCTCAACATGAGCTAGCTATAGCAAAACTGGCGAGCAAACCTACTCGACAGGTATGGTTCTAAAAAGACGAGATTTCAGTTCCGGTACACCAGATGGGAAGGCCGTATGGAATTTAGCCAACAAAGGAGCTTCGGGGACAGAACCTGACGGTCAACACCACCATCACACTAAATTCTATTCACTTCATCCTCTGTGAACTTCGAGACTGAGACAAAAAATGAATAATCCGCTACACGAGAAAGTACATGCCGACAGGTGGGAATCTCAGTATGAACCCAGGGCATCCTACTATACTGGCGAATAAAAGCATCAGCCTTTGTCGTCGTCCCCGCCACTCTAGGATGCATCAAAGACGGGTAGTGCATTATGACCAACTCAGTAGATAACGGTAAGGCATCTCTACCCGGTTGAAATCCCTAGGGCCACCATAAGCCATCACTTTTCCCGTAAAGGTACGGAGCCCGCGATGGATGCTGCAGACCATCGCTGGGAGTAAAGATAACTGATGGCCGAAAGCTAATTTCATAGAGGGGAGAATGAGATTGCGTCTAACCCTCTTGATCGACCCGGAGCCCCCGGGACTATACAAGTTCGCAGCCATATCATCAAGAATCCAGTCAGCACAGCCTTATCAGACAACGACTGGGTGTCTTGATAATAGTTGCTGAAGGTGTCACCAGAGCTACCAAATCCCTCACCGGATGCGGTCGTTCTTTTAGTACCGTGTACTAGGTCATCGATACTACTCGAAGTTTGAGGGCTCCGGACAATGACCCGACCCAAAGCATCAATATTGAAGAGGTAATGGATCCAGGCCTTGGTTTGGGGTAACGTCCCCTCAGTGCTTCTATCCATCTTATTCGGAAGCTACTGGCAAGGGCTATGATGGCACAATAACTCCCAGTAAACTGTAATAAACCCCGGATGCTGTCTCGCCAACTCCTCAAATTTCTTATTGTCAGGCGTGTAATTCTTATATAGCTTACTATCCCTGGGCAACCACAAAATATTGTATATCTCATAGAGAGCTAGTCCCATTTCTCCATCAGGAGTAAAGAAGTCCCGGTGCGACAGTTGTACATCTCGGCCAAAGCCACAAAAAAATTTGGGTTCTTCTCTAAACCGTAACAGGAACCTCTTATGGCGTAATAGTGGTTGGCCTCCTTCAGGGGTTGCTCGAACTTCTCTAACACCCACATGGTCAAATTTACCCAAGAAGACGAATGGTGCACCCAGTTGATCAAGCATATTTTTCGCTTGGGGTAGGACCCCTTGTTAGCGATCTGGTTCAGAAAAGTGGCAGCTTCGTAAATTCGAACATTCGGCCCCATCTCACTTGTGAAAGCGCCAAGTTCCAACCCACGAAGGGAATAAGAAAATAATTCCTTAGACGCCGCTTCCCTTTTCAATTTAGTGTAAAAACGAATGCGATCGACTTGGGATCCCTTTTGGTCTGGTGTCAGGGTGCCCAGAATCTTCCTTGGGAAAGATACCATGTTGAAGGTAGACAAAGGCAAGTGGCGCTCCATCGTAGGTATATGTATCTACATCCCGTCATAGGAAAAGGTCCACTTCTCCCATTTTTTCACTACCTTAGCATCCGAAATGGCGAGGGCATCCCCAAACAGGAAGATGGGCTTCAAATGAGAAATGCCCTTAGAACCCTTAATCAGCCTAGAGTTCAGTTGGCTAAGAAGATAGAATAAAGATTGGTCCATGATCAACTTCATTCTCACCTAAGATTGACCCTGATTTATCTGGGCCTGGACATTTGCCACTAAGTGGCCGAACCTTATGTCCAGTGCGGCCTGAGCACGACACACAAGCACCTCCCCTAACGGAGCCACACACAAAGTCACTACAAAACCAAAAATAAAAAGATAGTCCGAACCCTCGGGATGACATGTACACCAGAAATAAACTCGAGCGCACAAAAGGACACATATGATACATGCGGCCCAATCACGAATAGGACCTCTATGCGGCCGAGTCAAGACCAGTGCATGCGGCCAAAATAAAACCCGCGCATAAAGCATGCGACATGATCTAAATAATGCAGCGGACCGTATGCCAAGTGACTAGGCGTTTGTACTTGTCCCCCACCAAAACTTACCCTTGATGGGCACTTGGACGTCCTCGTGGAAAGAGGAAGAATCCTCCAGGGCATCGGGTGCGGAAGCCGGGCGCTTCCCCTTGTCAATCGTCTTCGCGACGGAAGCAGAGGACGAAGCTTTAGGGGCCATGGCAAATGACCAAACGGTCGGCGGCAGGAATACATGGTTGAAGAAGTGGGAAGGAGAAAGTTCTATCTCACCAACGGAGCCCCTATTTATCGGGGATGAAGGTGACCCTTCATCTCTCGTGCCACGCTAGCAGCCTTAATGAAACGACGGTCTCTCGGGCTGAACGTCAGGAGATGGCGCAGAATCCCAAAGGAGATCCACTACAAGATTAAAAGAAATCCGCTAGTTAATGACGATTTGACAGTCTGAAAGTGCCCGCCCATACGGTCCAAACGCCTATGCGGCCCAACGTCCATGCGATCCAAAGTCCATGCGACCTTCCAACCATGCGGCCAAAAGTGTTTCTTCCACCATGCTTCTTATTCAAAGTATTTCAAACTTATCAGTTTGAAAACTTTGAAGGGGTCTTGTAGAAGCATAAAACAATATGCATCCATGCAACCCTGCGTCCCAAAATAAAAAATATGCATCCATACAACCCTGCAGCCAAGAAAGACGAAATCCATACGTCCCAATCGGCCAAAGCAGCTTGGACGTAGAAGGACCTAATGTGGTATCCCGTCAGCATGATCGTCTTTGACACTGAATCCTGACGAAAAAGATTTTCTAAATGCCTTAAAAGACGTAAACACCCTAAATGACATTAGTCTCACGTTAGCACATATCATCACTCTCGATGGGGTGCAACGCCACGTGGATAACACAACAAGGGCCTCATGCGTCCCGGACTCTATGTGTCCCATATATCTCTGGCCCCATGTATCCCAGGCTCCATGCGTCTTTGTCCCCAAGCGTCATAGGCTCCATGCGGTCCCATGCGTATCTGTTCCTATGCGTCCCAGACTCCATACGGTTTATGTGTCTCTGGCCCCAAGCGTCTAGCCTCCACGCGTCCCATGCGTCTCTGGCCACATGTGTTTCAGACTCCATGAAGACCAAATTTTGCTATTATGACAAGAGTGATTCTCTCCAACCAAGTGCTGACTATGTGTCAAGCTGACCAAGTCATGCCCACAATGGACGAGAACCACCCAGATCTACAACAACAAACAATCCCAACAAGCGTCCACGTGGAAGCTCGACCTGCTCACGGTTACAGCTGTACCCTGTTAAGAAGGGACACGTGGCACCCTCCAGCATCCATACAGCCCAACAAATGCGCGCCCAGGATGACTATAAATAGCAGAGTACCACACCCATACAAGAGGTGGGCTATCTACGAACCTACACTCAAGCGAGAGAGAAAAACTTCTGCATCGGATCGTCCATGGAGTAAAGAGAGTTGCTATACTCCTAACCCTCCATCGTCACCACTCAAAAAATAAATTTGTACTTATATTGTCTTCTAGGACTTCTATGTACTTTCTTTAGTTTGTTAATCAAATCAAGTTCTTTTAGTTCTTCTTTTGATTTAATGGCAAACAGTTCATGTAATTATTTTAAAAATAAAGGAGATATGTATAATATTGTCACGTTCCAGAACCAGAATACTGGAGAGCGAAGGAAGACAAAGTCAGCCACGTACACCAGAGTACTTAATACTTTGAGATAGGGTCACGAATGTCTAGACATGTGAGGGTTTAATCTACAATCCAGCAGTCATTCTTGGGTCAAGAGTCCTACGTGTCTCAATATCAAGCAAGCAACAAGTAACAAGATGTATGATCACCAAACATATAATAGTAAGACGTTCCAAACTATACATACACAGATGATCATGAATCTAGTTACAAAATAAAGAACTAGCAAAAGTACAATATTACATGATCAACTCTAGTTATAGTCTAGAATATACTTTACATGTAATCTCGTAGGCCAGAATGTCAAGTTCTAAAATACGAGCTAAACAAGTGCTCAGTGGCTAAATACCTCAAAAGTATAAGTACTAGATCAAGTGGGTGATGAAGAAGAAACTCACTCATGTACTCGGGTACTCCTGGTGTTCACCATCTTGAGGTGGGAAGTACAGAAGATCCTGTGGTCCTGTTCCAAAATTTGGCTATACAAAACCAGTGGGGTCAGACCCCAAAAATCAACTATCACAATAGTGCCAACTTAGGAACTAAAACCAGCATGCAGACAAATCAGTAAGAAATAACACAAAGAATAGTTAAATAAGTGCAAAAAGTAAAATAACAGTTAAACAGTTCTGGAGTATTTAAACAAGGATATCTGAAATCAGTACTCATGTTACAGTCTCCGGATTAGTTGTTAAATAAATCAGGACATGACTAGATTAGACTGGAAATCAAGCAATCACGGCCAATCATGCCCTACGGCTTGCTATCATTAGCTAACTAGGGTTATCACAGTCCTAGTTACTAACACATTCAGTTTAAGATTACATACAGCCACATGCCCTGCAGACTATCCAGATTATCCAGGCGTAAGGATACAGAGAATAGATTATATCAGGTATAGTAATTTACATGTAAATATAATACTCGACGGTGTGCTGGAAGTGTGTCCCCTCACGACGGAGAGCTCCAAATTCATCAGGTCTCGCTGGGATACCGGGATTGCATATAGCCAAGAAATCTCTCTAGATGCTTATAATTTATTATTCTAGTTGTTGTCCTGGGCAAGTTATAAGGAATTTCTGACCGTGGTGCTCAAGAATTTATCTTAGATATGATGCAGGACAGGACATGACAGTAGCTTGACAAGTACATTCAGGACAGGAACAAGCAAATCAACTAAGAAAATTTATCTTATCAGTACAAGCATTTCAGTTCAAAAAATTCTAGCATGTCAGAAGTGTGCTTCGTCGAGCCACTATCAGGAATATTGGTACATGTCAGGTTAACTCGATACGACGAGCTATTATCAAGAATATTAGTGCAAGTCTGGTATCGAAAGTTCAAGATTAACAGTGTCAATTCAATCAATGTTCAATTCTAGCATGTTAGGAGTGCACTTCGTTGAGCCACTATCAGGAGTATCAGTACATATGAGGTATCGGGAGTTCAAGATTAACAGTGTCAATATAATCAATGTTCAGGGAATTCCAGGTTCTGACAGGTTGTCACAAATCAGATTATAAGAAATTTAGAGAAAGATTGCATTCATACCAATTAAATAGAATAGGCTAAACAATGGAAACCGTTAAACCATAAGAGAACAAATTATAAGAAGTTAAGCTACTACAAGTATCATAGGCGCATATGGTAAGCTGGTCGTGTAAACCCCCTCAACCAAAATTTAGGTCTACTTAGCTTAAAGAGAGACTAGGGTTAGTTTGGAGCCATTTAGAATTAGAACATGGTGTTTTAAATTAATGTACAAAATTTTGTATCACTCGGTGCACCTTACCGTTGTCTCGATATTTGGAGCGCTACACTAGCATGTGCTTTCAAACAAATTTTACACACTTGCCCTAGACGTGCCAACCTTCCATTCTGACCTCTGTGTAACTCATAAATACCCTCTCTTGTGCTTTATTTTAGGTACACAATATTCGTTACAAATATTTATTTTTAAATTCAAATAAATCCAACTTTGCATCTTTGTCCGTTCCAATCAAAATTGGAGACACAACCTCGACCTATTTTGTGCAACCTAATTTATGACAATAATCTACCCTGAGTCTTCTACGTCCATGACACGTGTGTCCTACCCAATTTTAATCCTATGTACTTCCAATTAATTAAAGAACACTTTTGATACTAATTTTAATTAAATTGGTGCAATGACTCAACCTAACCCAAAACTAGATCCAACACTAACCCAAACCCCCACTCACGCACTCATGGTTCATACAAAATACCACACACCATTTTAATCCACTATAACACACCAAACATGATGATTTTTCTCATCCAATCCCAATTCTCCTTTACTTGAAAAATTTCTAAATTGTTGGAGGCCTTTGTGCAAATAAGCAACTAGGAGACCACCTCCCATTGGAGCAAAACAATGAAGAAAGCCCTCCTTCATGCTTGATCGGTCACCCACTATTTTCCTCCTATTTTTGTATGTACAGCACAACAACTTTTCACCTACATCCAATCCCAACCCTCCATTCAAATGTAACATCCATCCAACCACTCATTCCCTCAGGAAAATCCCTCCCCCATCCCTAGAAATAGGTATATAGCTAGCCCTAATCCCTATGCTCACCTTCTCCCTCTCTCCTTCATTAACTCACTCTATCTCTCTCTCTCCAAAGAATTCAGCCATCACCACCACCTTCCTCAAACCAAAACCTTCACCTTACTACCTCCTTTTTCTCTTTTTCCCCCTAACAGCCTCCTCCTCCGACAAACAACCACCATCCTCACCTCCACGACCACCCCACTGCCGCCACCTCCTCAACCTCCAGCAACCCGACCTCCCTCGCCCGTCGGACCACCAACGACCACCATCCGAGTCCTCCTCCTCCATTCAATAACCACCACCATCAACTACCCTACCACCATTATTTGCCTCCAACCACCTCCTTCTTCCTCTCATCTTCTCTATCAGCCGATCACCACACCACAATGATCTCCGCCGCCACCAGCAACCTCCACCACCATCGACAACCACCTCCACTCAACCGAAACCAACCACCACCATCACCTCATTCTTCCTCTTCTCTTCCCCATCAGCCGACCACCACCACCACCACCACAGTCCCCTCACCATCACTTCACGATGACCTCCGACCATCGACCTCCACCACCATCACCTCGCCACCACCTTCCTCTCTGTCAACACCAACATCGTCACCACCACCCCGAGCCAAGCCGCTGCTGCTGCTGTGCAGTTGTGCACAGCCGGAGCACCCCTCACCCGCAGGAGACAGGCCACCCACGGGCCACAGGCCGAGCACCCCCCTTCCTTTTCAGATTATTCCTAGGTATATATTCACCTCCTCCTATTTTTTCTTGTTGTTGTTGCATGAACCCATGAACATATAGTAAACCCTATTATCTATAATTTATATATATATATATATAAATATATATATATTGGAATAATATTTAGTGATATTAAATATTTCATGGGATAGGATGTTTAGTATGACACTTATATTTGTGTAGTACCTAGGTTCTTAGACTACTTTTATCATATTTATACCTTAACCTAATAGCTAGGACACGTGGTTAGTGTTTGTAAACTCCCTCGACCAGATTTCAGTAAATTAGGATTAGTTTAGAATAATTAGAATTATAGCAACTTTTTTAAACTTTTATTTATTTAATCTATTGATTGTGTACCTGTTCATTACACAATTAATTAGGACATCCCACTAACTGTTAAACCCTAAACAAATTTCACATACCTGCCCTAGACTTGTTAGATTATTTTTCTGTATTTTGTGCAACTTCCAGAAACCTTGTTTGATGCTTCATTTTAGTCGTACAAATATCGTTACAGACGTACGTATTTATTTCCTATTTAATTTTTTGCTCTTTACCCATCTCTGTACCCCTAGAGATTTGAGGACCAGTAGGCACCTGTTTTGCCCAAACAAAAATACGATAATATTCTAGACTAAATATACTATAATTAGTGTATTGACATCGTAGAGAAATTATGATCCTAATAGCCTCTAAATAATTAGTGAACACCGTGCGCAGTATTTATTAATTAATAAATACGAGGACCCGTATCACTAAAAAAAATCAGACCCTGCCTCTGCCCAGACTCACCCCACACTGTCCAAAACACCTTCCCCAGCTTTTTCCCCATTTTTTTACAATTTAGAATTTTGGGAAATCAGTATTTAAAATCAGGTAAATTATAAAATTACGCAAAATACCAAATTCATGCATTTATGCAATTATTGAAAAGTTATGGGTCTTTATGTAAAATTGCATGCTAGGTGGCCTAATCCTATTGGCTAGACCATAGGTGTGAGGGACCCACCATAAGAATCCAGAGAAATCATGTGAAAATATCATAAAATATTAAATTACCAATTTAACCCTAAACTTTCCCATAATTACGAAATTGCCATTCCCTCAATTCCTATATAAACCCAAACCCCTCCCTTACAAATCCCTACAACCCCTTCCCTCCGCCACCTCCGACCACCGCCGGCCACCCAACTCCGGCCAACCCTTCGCCTTGGCACCCTCTCCCCTCCGGCCAAGCCCCACCGCCAGCGCCGCCCTGCTCCGCCGGCCACAGCCTCCGCAAACACCCCACTCCCTCACTGCTACCCATAATCACCACCACCCGAACCACCTCCCCCGCCGTCTCCGGCCACCGTGCACCGCCACCACCACCCCCACTCGACTCGCCCCGACCTCCCTACCTACCACCACCACCTTACCTCCCCACGACGCCTGCTCCGGCCGCCCTAGCCCCCGCAGCACTCTCGGCCACCCCCAACCCTAACCTACCCTCTCTACTCCGGCCGCCCCTAGCCGCCACCACCACCGTCGTGGACCTCCGCCACCACCACCAACCTGACCGCCACCCTCCCCTCTGCCGAACCCACCACCTGCCCGGCCACCCCCGCCGCTTCTCCGCCGCCGGCAGCCCCCGCACAGCTACTGTTGCTGCTAACAGCTACTGCTGCTGTTCTCTCTTCTCCGGCTGCCTCCGGCCAGCTCCGCCGCCGTCCACCCGCCGTCGACAACCCCTAGGGCCCACCTGTCAGAGGGTATAACCCTAAACCCTATATATATGTAATTATATATATATTTGTATATGTATATATATATGTATATATATGTATATATATATGTATATATATAGGTATATATATATGTATATTTATATGTATATATGTATATTTATATATATATGTTATATACTATTATTTACAGTATATTATACTGTATATATATTATATATATATAACTATATTTTATACATATATATTTATATATGTAAATTGTATATATGTATATATATATATATAACTATATTTTATACATATATATTTATGAATGTAAATTGTATATATGCATTTTTAATTATGTTTTTACTTATATAATTATATATATGTAATATATATATATAATTATATGTATTCATATATTTATATAAATATTATGTTTATATATAACATATTATATATATGTTATATTATTACTATTATATTTATATATATGGTATATATATATATACTATGCATTTTTTTCTTTTATTTTATTTTTCTACACTTAATTTCCTGCACCTATTATATATGTTTATATATATATATATATATATATATATATATATATATATATATATATATATATATATATATATATATATATATATATATATATATATATATATATATATATATATATATATATATATATATATATATATATATATATCCAGCTGGATAATACAGCTTATATATATATATATATATATATACCTATTTTAAATTCTTGCAATGTCATTTTAATTTATTATTTATTATATATTACTGTGCTGGATAATACAGCCTACATATATATATGTATAATTTAAATTCTTGCACTGTCATTTAAATTCATTATATATATATATATATTATCTATATATATTATGTACTATTACATAGATATATATGTATTTATTTTCTGTCCTGTCATTTCAATTTATATATATATATACATCAGTGGATACACCCTGATATCATAATATTATTTATATATGGCAGAGGATATACCCTGCTACTATTATAAATTCTATATATACCTGCAATTTTTTTCTGTTCTGTATATACTATATATACTGCTATATATATTATATCTATATATATATATACATACTATATATATATAACTATATTATATATGTAGATATAAGTATATATACATATACTTTATATCACAACTTTGATATTCACGAACCCTGTCTATTTTAACAGAAACCAACTTCAGTACAGCCAGTGACCCCCAGTCACAAGCACCCTCAACCCTGACTGGGAGATCAGGTTTTCAGTACTATCAAGGAGTAGGCAAGTATACCTTGCCAAGTAAATATTCAAATTAAATTATTGATATCTGCTTTGTTCCTGAATTTTATATACCATGATTACCTGAGACTGCCTTGGGTACAGTCAATTGATACGTTGATATTAGCATATTTAACTTAGTCTTACAGACTCACCATTTGCTGTGAAAGTATTCTAATACTCTCCTAGACCCTATCATGGGAACACGCAACATGGTTGCAATGCATATTGGGATGCGAGCTGCGTAGTTGATTAGCTACCAGTACGTGTGACCCGCATCACGGATTAGAATAACTCAGGAAATGTACGACTTGACATTCATTAGGATGGGAAAGATAACTGGTAGACGTATGGGACACCCCCTCCATAAATGTTTTATACTTTCGTACCATGATGGTCGATTGCAGAGTTCCCTTGAGTCAGGGGGCATATGACACATATACTAGCCAGTCCCCACGATTGGTGAACTACGTCAGCATATGTCTAGCCGATACAATCCCATGCGTACTACAAGGTCTTTATTTGCATTTCACTTAGAATGATTAGCACCCTATATTTATTTTCTTTATTCAGTATTTACATACTTGACATATCATTTTTTGTATCTTGTTATGTCCCACTGAGGACCTGGTTCTCTGCCAGATCTAGACGAGGCTTTCTACCCCACTATGTACGGCCCTGATCAGGAGGCTAGATGTGTTACCGAGGAGGAGCTCGAGGAGACATCCTCAGAGAATGCTGACCCTAGAGGCCTGCCACTTGGAGATGGAGATATTTTGATCAGATAGACACTGCTTAGTCTATCTAATTTTTCTGCGCTATTATCAGTTTTTGTAGTAGGCTTGTAATCTCACCAGTTGTGTACTGTATCAAACTCAGTTTTATATATATTCAGCACTTGTTTTTCTGATATTTTGTTGTGGATGAGATAGTTTGCCTATGTTATTCTTGTAGTATCTTAGGACAGCGTAGCACGTCCCTATGGGTCTATTCAAAATAGATTAAGCCCTTAGTGACGTGTCAGCTGGCCAGTGATACGTGGCCTAGTTCCTGACATTTTGGGGCTGGGGCGTGACATGGTTTTAGTGGTGGCCCATGCAGGTCTAGTTTTATTGCTTGTGGTATGATGACATGCCCAGTAATGCCTGCAATAGGATAGAAATATTAGGTCTCATCCACACTGACACCATCTTTACAAATTCTATTATTGCATCTTGCTTGATTATTATTATTTATCTCCTTTGTGTTTTCTAATTATCCTATTTTCCTCAGAAATATGGACATACCCAGGAAACTTGCGAATAATGGGGCTGACCAAGAAATAGACCCTTCGCCAAGTGCCCAAGGAACTCCGTCCAATCACCAGAATTCTGGCCAGGAGACGACACCAATACCACAGGCGGAGACACCTTTGCCTCCACCTCCAGCCTTGCCTATCCTGATGCCACAACTTGAGGGTCAACCTCAAATGCTGCAGTTTCTCCAGACTATGTTGCAGAACCAGTGGCAACAGACTGAGGCCCTGAGACAGTCTCAGTGGCAGCAGACTGAAGCTCTGCGACAGACGTTGATGACGGCTTTGGAGAGAACTACTACTCCGACACCAGCACCTGTCCAATTAGCGGGCACAGTTCGAGGCTTCCGTCAAATAAGCCTGAGAGATTTCAAAGGCAACGAGACTCCTGAGGAGATCTTCGATTGGATCTCCAACACCGAAATGCTGCTAGAAGGATCGCAACTCACCCCCGACCTATGGATGACTGCTGTGAGGGGCCAACTTCTTGGCAACGCCCATCACTGGTGGGAATCCATAGAGCGCAGCGTCGGCAAAGACCAAACTTGGCAACAATTCTTGGAGCATTTCAACGCCAAGTACTTTCCAGCGACAGTCCAGAATGCCCTATACTCCCAGTTCCTGCACCTAGAACAGGGAAACATGACGGTAGATGCCTACGACGCAGAGTTTAGCAGACTAAGTTATTTCGGTGCTGATCTGATTCCGAATGAGCTGAAGAAGGCTAAAAGATTCTACCATGGCCTTAACTACGAGCTCCAGAGGTACACAACAATGCAGTCAAGAATCTCCTATAACGAGGTTCTTACAGAAGCCAGGGAGCAAGAAGCCATTGGCCGAGGAGCCAGACGCTCAAATCCAACCTTCCCGGCCAAGAATCAGCACGGAGCAGGAGGACCTATCCGTCGTCCACAATATCAGACGCAGCAGATAACGGGACCCTATCAGAAGAAGGAGCTCCCGACTTGTCACTTTTGTGGCAAGAAGGGGCATTTTGCCAATGACTGCAGAAAGAAGCTGGGATTATGCCTGCTATGTGGAGCTAAAAATCATATGGCCAAAGACTGCCCACAACGCAGAGATGCAGCACCACAGCAAGGGCAGAAGCCAGGAGCCCAAGCTCAGAAGATGCTTCCCTCCACATCAGGAGGATATCAGAGAGGAGCACCTCTGCCTACTCAGGAGGCCCAGTTCAAGGCCAGATAACAAACCGAAGGACAAAGGCACGGACAAGCCTTTGCGTTAGCTGCCGTTGCAGAAGAGCCTGAAGTAGAAACTATAACAGGTACCATTTTAGTTTCATCATTACCTGCAACTGTATTATTCGATTCTGGGGCTACTTTGTCTTTCATATCCAGTAGTTTCGTAGCCATGCACAAGCTATCCACTTCCCTGCTATCCAAGTGTTGGAAAATACTTACTGGAGGAGGTATTGTTCCAGTTACCAACATTATCGAAACCTGTCTGGTAGTTGTTTGTAGTAGAGGACTAAGAGCGCGATTTTTGGTACTTCCAATGCCAAATTTCGACGTTGTCTTAGGCATGGACTGGCTAAGCCAGAATAATGCTATCCTAGACTGTCGAAAGGGTAGTGTTATCTTTAGACCCCCAGATCACCCAGAGTTCGAATATATCCGAGGAACCATTGAGCAAGGAATATGCCAGACTCCTAGAGCTTACATGGCGATGGAGACAGTACTTCCCTCAATTATAGCAGAGTTCGAGGACGTATTTCCAGAAGAATTGCCAGGCCTACCGCCTGACATAGAAGTGGAGTTCATTATTGAGTTGATACCCGGAGCTGCACCAGTATCCTCCAATGTATACCGACTGGCGAAGAAGGAGCTTGATGAGCTGAAGCTTCAACTGGAGGAATTACAGATCAAGGGATTTGTTCGTCCTAGTGCATCACCCTGGGGAGCACCAGTGTTGTTTGTACCAAAGAAGGACGGAACATATCGCATGTGCATTGATTACAGAGACCTCAACGCTCTGATAATCAAAAACAAGTACCCCTTGCCGAGAATTGACGACCTGTTCGATCAACTAACAGGAGCCATGGTATTCTCGAAGATAGACTTGAGATCAGGCTATCATCAGGTCAAGGTACGGAGGGAAGATATTCCAAAGACAGCATTCAGGACTCGTTATGGTCATTACGAGTTCCTGGTGATGCCTTTCGGACTAACTAATGCACCTGCCGTATTCATGAACCTGATGAACAGAGTCTTCCACCAATATCTGGACCAGTTCATGGTAGTCTTCATCGACGACATTCTAGTATATTCAAAGAGCCATGAGGAGCATGAAGTGCACTTAAGGTTGGTATTAGAGACGCTGAGACGGGAGAGCCTTTATGCTAAGATGAGCAAGTGTGAATTCTTCCTTGATCGTGTCGCTTTTCTTGGACACGTTATCACAGGAGAAGGCATCTCGGTAGATCCAGCAAAGATCTCATCTGTCGAGACGTGGCCAACCCCGACCAACGTCTCAGAGGTGAGAAGCTTTCTAGGACTTGCCGGATATTACCGGCGATTCGTAGAAAACTTTGCAAGAATCGCAGAGCCGATTACTCGTCTTACCCGCAAGGAGCAGGAGTTCATATGGGCTGAAGATTGCCAGACAGCTTTTGATGACTTGAAGAAGAGTCTGACTACAGCTCCCATCTTGACTATACCATCTGGATCCGGAGGTTTCGTCATATATAGCGATGCATCCAGAAAAGGATTTGGTTGTGTCTTAATGCAACATGGGAAGGTTGTAGCTTATGTCTCAAGACAGTTAAGGACTCATGAGAAGAATTACCCCACTCACGACCTGGAGCTTGCCGCAGTCATCTTCGCCCTGAAGCTATGGAGACACTATCTATATGGCGAACGAGTGGAGATATTCACCGATCATAAAAGTCTGAAGTACGTCTACACCCAGAAGGACCTAAATCTGAGACAAAGACGATGGCTCGAAGTGATGGCGGATTTTGAAATTGATCTACAGTACCATCCAGGGAAAGCTAATGTGGTGGCAGATGCTCTAAGCAGAAGACCCTCGGCATTCTTTATGATCACCCAACCAGGCCTTCTGAGAGATCTAGAAAATTTAGGAATAGAGGTCATTATGCCAGGACTTGACGGCCAATTATCAAACCATCAGCTGTAATCAACCTTGGTAGAAAGAATCAAAACTGCTCTACCAACAGATGCAAGATTTCAGAGGCTTCGACAAAGAATAGAGGCTGGAATTCAGACAGGATATCGCATACACGAAGATGGGACTCTAAGATGTGGTGATCGTCTTTATGTTCCAAATGGAGAACTTCGTAATGAGCTGATGTCAGAAGCTCATAGCTCAACATACTCTATACATCCAGGAGGCACAAAGATGTACAGAGATCTGCGACAATATTACTGGTGGCATGAAATAAAGCGGGAGATAGCACGCTTTGTGGCCAAATGCCTGGTGTGTCAGCAAGTCAAGGCTGAGCATCAGAGATCTGCCGGTCTACTTCAACCCCTCCCAATACCTGAGTGGAAATGGGAACACATTACAATAGACTTTGTTACGGGCTTCCCAAGAAGTCCTAGTGGTCGTAATGGTGTATGGGTAATCGTAGATAGACTCACAAAGGCTGCTCATTTTCTACCTTTTAGAGTTGGACAATCTACAGAAGTCTTGGCGGACATGTACATGAAGGAGATAGTGCGTCTGCATGGAGTACCAGTCAGCATAGTATCTGACAGAGATACGAGATTTACATCTTACTTCTGGCGAAGTATGCAAGAAAGTCTTGGTACCCGCCTCAAGTTCAGCACCTCGTATCACCCACAAACAGATGGCCAATCAGAATGCTTCATCCAGACACTTGAAGATATGCTGAGAGCCTGCATGCTTGATTTCAGCGGATCATGGGAAGATCACTTACATCTGGTAGAATTTTCCTACAACAACAGCTATCAAGCGAGTATTCAAATGGCTCCCTTTGAAGCTTTGTATGAAAGGAAATGTCGTTCCCCAGTATGCTGGAGTGATGTTGGCGAGAGACAGATCTTGGGTCCAGAACTGATCATTCGTACGGTGGAGAAGGTAAAGAAGATCCAGGGACACCTACGAGCTGCACAAGACAGGCAGAAGCACTGGGCCAATATTCATCGCCGACCTCTCGAGTTCCAAGTAGGGGAGCATGTGTTCTTGAAGATCTCACCTACCAGAGGAACTATCAGATTTGGAGGAAGAGGGAAGCTAAGTCCAAGGTACATTGGACCCTTCGATGTGCTAAATCGCGTCGGAGAAGTTGCTTACAGGCTAGCTCTACCTCAGACCTTGGAGGGAGTACATGACGTCTTCCACATATCTCAGCTGAGGAGGTACATTCTAGACCCGAGTCATGTGCTGGACTATTCAGAGATCACCATCGGGCCAAGTTTATCATATCAGGAGGAGCCTGTAAAAATCCTGGACCGTAGCGAGAAAGTGTTGCGAGGCCAGACTATTCCTCTCGTTCGTGTTGCATGGAGACATCATGCACCAGGTGAATCCACCTGGGAACGAGAAGAGGATATTCGTCAGCGTTATCCCCATCTATTTCAAAACCAAGGTATGTCCAATATTTCAAAGTCAATCTTTCTTAATCATCATATATCCTTAATTAAATTTTTTCATTATATGATTGTTTTTATTTCGAGGACGAAATATTCTAAGGAGGGTAGATTGTAAACTCCCTCGACCAGATTTCAGTAAATTAGGATTAGTTTAGACTAATTAGAATTATAGCAACTTTTTAAAAATTTTATTTATTTAATCTATTGATTGTGCACCTGTTCATTACACAATTAATTAGGACATCCCACTAACTGTTAAACCCTAAACAAATTTCACATACCTGCCCTAGACTTGTTAGACTATTTTTCTGTATTTTGTGCAACTTCTAGAAACCTTGTTTGATGCTTCGTTTTAGTCGTACAAATATCTTTACAGACGTACGTATTTATTTTCTATTTAATTTTCTGCTCTTTACCCATCTCTGTACCCCTAGAGATTTGAGGAACAGTAGGCACCTGTTTTGCCCAAACAAAAATACGATAATATTCTAGACTGAATATACTACAATTAGTGTATTGACACCGTAGAGAAATTATGACCCTAATAGCCTCTAAATAATTAGTGAACACCGTGCGCAGTATTTATTAATTAATAAATACGAGGACCCGTATCACTAAAAAAAATCAGACCCTGCCTCTGCCCAGACTCACCCCACACTGTCCAAAACACCTTCCCCAGTTTTTTTCCCATTTTTGTACAATTTAGAATTTCGGAAAATCAGTATTTAAAATCAGGTAAATTACGAAATTACGCAAAATACCAAATTTATGCATTTATGCAATTATTAAAAAGTTAGGGGTCTTTATGTAAAATTGCATGCTAGGTGGCCTAATCCTATTGGATAGACCATAGGTGTGAGGGACCCACCATAAGAATCCAGAGAAATCCTGAGAAAATATCATAAAATATTAAATTATCAATTTAACCCTAAACTTCCCCATAATTACGAAATTGCCATTCCCTCAATTCCTATATAAACCCAAACCCCTCCCTTACAAATCCTTACAGCCCCTTCCCTCCGCCACCTCCGACCACCGCCGGCCACCCAACTCCGGCCAACCCTTCGCCTTGGCACCCTCTCCCCTCCGGCAAAGCCCCACCGCCAGCGCCGCCCTGCTCCGCCGGCCACAGCCTCCGCAAACACCCCACTCCCTCACTGCTACCCACAGCCACCACCACCCGAACCACCTCCCCCGCCGCCTCCGGCCACCGTGCACCGCCACTACCACCCCCACTCGACTCGCCCCGACCTTCCCTACCTACCACCACCACCTTACCTCCCCACGACGCCTGCTCCGGCCGCCCTAGCCCCCGCAGCACTCTCGGCCACCCCCAACCCTAACCTACCCTCTCTACTCCGGCCGCCCCTAGCCGCCACCACCACCACCGTCGTGGACCTCTGCCACCACCACCAACCTGACCGCCACCCTCCCCTCTGCCGAACCCACCACCTGCCCGGCCACCCCCGCCGCTTCTCCGCCGCCGGCAGCCCCCGCACAGCTACTGCTGCTGCTAACAGCTACTGCTGCTGTTCTCTCTTCTCCGGCCGCCTCCGGCCAGCTCCGCCGCCGTCCACCCGTCGTCGACAACCCCTAGGGCCCACCTGTCAGAGGGTATAACCCTAAACCCTATATATATGTAATTATATATATATTTATATATGTATATGTATATGTATATATATATGTATATATATAGGTATATATATATGTATATTTATATGTATATATGTATATTTATATATATATGTTATATACTATTATTTACAGTATATTATACTGTATATATATTATATATATATATAACTATATTTTATACATATATATTTATATATGTAAATTGTATATATGTATATATATATATATAACTATATTTTATACATATATATTTATATATGTAAATTGTATATATGCATTTTTAATTTTGTTTTTACTTATATAATTATATATATGTAATATATATATAATTATATGTATTCATATATTTATATAAATATTATGTTTATATATAACATATTATATATATGTTATATTATTACTATTATATTTATATATATGGTATATATATATATATATATACTATGCATTTTTTTCTTTTCTTTTATTTTTTTGCACTTAATTTCCTATACCTATTATATATGTTTATATATATATATATATATATATATATATATATATATATATATATATATATATATATATATATATATTATCTATATCCAGCTGGATAATACAGCTTATATATATATACCTATTTTAAATTCTTGCAATGTCATTTCAATTTATTATTTATTATATATTACTGTGCTGGATAATACAGCCTACATATATATATGTATAATTTAAATTCTTGCACTATCATTTAAATTCATTATATATATATATATATTATCTATATACATTATGTACTATTACATAGATATATATGTATTTATTTTCTGTCCTGTCATTTCAATTTATATATATATATATACATCAGTGGATACACCCTGATATCATAATATTATTTATATATGGCAGAGGATATACCCTGCTACTATTATAAATTCTATATATACCTGTAATTTTTTTCTGTTCTGTATATACTATATATACTGCTATATATATTATATCTATATATATATATATACATACTATATATGTATAACTATATTATATATGTAGATATAAGTATATATACATATACTTTATATCACAACTTTGATATTCACGAACCCTATCTATTTTAACAGAAACCAACTTCAGTACAGCCAGTGACCCCCAGTCACAAGCACCCTCAACCCTGACTGGGAGATCAGGTTTTCAGTACTATCAAGGAGTAGGCAAGTATACCTTGCCAAGTAAATGTTCAAATTAAATTATTGATATCTGCTTTGTTCCTGAATTTCATATACCATGATTACCTGAGACTGCCTTGGGTACAGTCAACTGATACGTTGACATTAGCATATTTAACTTAGTCTTACAGACTCACCATTTGCTGTGAAAGTATTCTAATACTCTCCTAGACCCTATCACGGGAACACGCAACATGGTTGTAATGCATATTGGGATGCGAGCTGCGTAGTTGATTAGCTACCAGTACGTGTGATCCGCATCACGGATTAGAATAACTCAGGAAATATACGACTTGACATTCATTGGGATGGAAAAGATAACTGGTAGACGTATGGGACACCCCCTCCATAAATGTTTTATACTTTCGTACCATGATGGTCGATTGCAGAGTTCCCTTGAGTCAGGGGGCATATAACACATATACTAGCCAGTCCCCACGATTGGTGAACTACGTCAGCATATGTCTAGCCGATACAATCCCATGCGTACTACAAGGTCTTTATTTGCATTTCACTTAGAATGATTAGCACCCTGTATTTATTTTCTTTATTCAGTATTTACATACTTGGCATGTCATTTTTTGTATCTTGTTATGTCCCACTGAGGACCTGGTTCCCTGCCAGATCTAGACGAGGCTTTCTACCCTACTGTGTACGGCCCTGATCAGGAGGCTAGATGTGTTACCGAGGAGGAGCTCGAGGAGACACCCTCAGAGAATGCTTGACCCTAGAGGCCTGCCACTTGGAGATGGAGATGTTTTGATCAGATAGACACTGCTTAGTCTATCTGATTTTTCTGCGCTATTATCAGTTTTTGTAGTAGGCTTGTAATCTCACCAGTTGTGTACTGTATCAGACTCAGTTTTATATATATTCAGCACTTGTTTTTCTGATATTTTGTTGTGGATGAGATAGTTTGCCTATGTTGTTCTTGTAGTATCTTAGTGACGTGTCAGCTGGCCAGTGACACATGGCCTAGTTCCTGACATTTTGGGACTGGGGTATGACAGTGTTACACGATATTTGGAGTTGTAAAAATGTATTGGTAGCATGGTAGCTAACTGACTTGTCGTGCACAATATTTGAGGATGTTTTTCATACTTGTGCATGGAGACCTAGATGATTAACACTATCAAACTTCTGTTGGAGAACAATTTAGCACATACTTGAACCTTAGTTGACCTTGGTTGTAATATTTGAGAAATGTATGTTCAGAGGGACCTGACACTTGTGCATTTTTAGACACTTGCACACTCGACCCTTCTAGTTGACCGATTATAACCCCTACTTACGTTAGCTTCTAAGTGCAATATAGTTGTACTTTTGTACATACTAGTATAATGACTGATGGCTATTATATTATATTATATATATATGATCGTTGGATCATTCGAACGAGGCTTCAGGAGCAGGATTTTGGCATTCACAGCTTGAGGATCCAGGCAAGTATACCTTGCCTTATTTACTATTTAATTCAAGTTGTTAAATATTGCATGCTTGGTTGTTGTAAATATTATTAATAACTATGCGCGTCAGAGAATGACTCGGGTGCAGTCGACGATTGCATCGATGTGTAGTATATTGACTTAGTCACTAGCAGACTCACCTACTGTTATGGAGATATTCTTATATCTTCCAAGACCCTAACACTTCTTACACTCATCACGATGACAAACTCGTATTGGGATACGAGTTGACATACCCGACTAGCTATTGGTACGTGTGACGTGCATCACGGTTTAGTGCGTAGTCAGGTTAGGCTAGTTATTTGAGACCTGACATGTTAGTTATGTAGTATGCACGTCGTGTATTCGACTTGTATATTTGCATTGGGCGAGGAGGATAGCTGGTAGGCGTATGGGACACACACATTAGTACCCGTAGTATCCATCGGAGCTACAGGGACTGATGACCTCTTTATTCAGATTCCACGTTTTACGGAACGATAAGGACGTTATACTATGCAGATTCTATATTTTACGAAACGATATGGACATTATACTATGCAGATTCTACGTTCTACGGAACGATATGGACATTACATATTTATGCCTTCACCTACCCATACGTACCAAAGTTGTCCTCATATTGCATTCACTTAGATGGTTAGTACACCTCCTTTACTTATTCAGTATTTATATTCGACATATATTTTTGTATCTTGTTATATCTCTCTGAGGACCTGGTTTCCTTCCACATTTGGACGAGGCGTACTATCTGACCGTGTACGGGCCTGGACAGGAGACGAGGTACGTGACCGAGGAGGAACTTGAGGTGTTACCTTCGGAGTTTTTCTGATCACTGGTAGGCCTTCCGCCTAGGGCTAGAGCATCTTTATCTAGTTAGTCGATGTTCTAGCCTAGTACTCTTATTTGTCCTTCCGTACCCTTATTTCAGTATTGTAGTGGGTTTGTTCCCATCAGACTTATTTGGATTATATTATGACATTCAGACTCCACACTTATTTCCAATATTTATTTTAGCACTTCTTATTTATATTCTGTGGATGAGATTATATATTTACCTGCTGCATATTAGCATATTAGACTTGATAGTATTTTAGGAAAGCGTAGTACGCTTCGTCGGGTCCATTAATTTGGAAAATCCTTCGAAGTCATATTAGCTGGCCATTGCTATGTGGCCTGGTCTCGTGTATTTTGGAACTGGGGTGTGATATAGTTTTAGTGGTGGCCTATGCAGGTCCTTATGTTTTTCCTTGTGGTATGGTATCATGCCCAGCGAACCTGCAATATGATAAAAATTATTAGATCTCATCCACCTTGACTACCATCTTTGAACCTCCTTCGTATTTAATTATTTGAATATCTACATCCTGTTTGTTTATTTTTGTGCTCTTTTAATGTAGTTATATCTCTTCTAGAGAGATAAACTTGCGTAGCAGACGCGAGGCATACGGTGCCATTGTGCCATCCGCCATCGTGCAGAAGGAGGATACATCCCAGGGACCACCCGGAGAGCAGCCACCACCACAGGTCCCGATGATACTACAGGCCCCGTTGATACACTGGCACCAGACTTCTCAGGATGATCCGACGCAGCAGCATTAGGGCCAGACTTCACAGACTATCCCGACACAATACCTCAAGGGTCAGACTTCGAGGGCCACGGCGACGCCGCAGCCCGAGAGCACGACGTTTCAGGAGACACCTACGACATAGCCGGAGGTACCATTGCCACCATTTCCACCTCAGATGCCATATCCAGAGGGACAACCGTAGATATTCTAATTTTTCCAGGCCATGATGCAGGCGCAGTGGCATCCGGCCGAGACTATAAGATAGAGCTTGATGGCATTTCTGGAGAGGATACTTATCCCAACACTCACACCTGTACCTGTTCAGCCAGCTGGTACTATTCGAGGGTTTTGTCAGATGGGCTCGGATACCTTTTTGGGCAGCGAGACTGCAGAGGAGATCTCTGATTGGGTTACCAACACGGAGATGTTGCTGGTGGCTTCTCAGCTGCCTTTGGACCTTTGGATGACCGCAGTGAGGGATCAATTGAAAGGCAATACTCATCACTGGTGGGACCAGATGGAGCGCAGCGTCGGCAAGAAGCAGACATGGGAGCAGTTTCTAGAATACTTCAATGTGAAGTACTTCCCAGCTACGTTCAAGAATGCACTATACTCTCAGTTCCTGTATCTGGAGCAAGAAAACATGACCGTAGACGCGTATGATGCGGAGTTCAGTCGACTTAGTAGATTTAGTGCCGCCCTGATACCCAATGATCTGGAGAAGGCCAGGAAATTCCATCATGGTATGACTTATGAACTACAAAGGTACACTACCACCCAGGCGAGGATCTCTTACGAGGAGGTTCTGACAGAGGCCAGGATCCAGGAGGCTATTGTTAGAGGATCGAGGCATCCCAGCATGGCCGTACCAGCCAGAGCAAAGCCTGGAGCGGGAGGACCGATCCATCGTCCCGGAGTGCAGCCACAAACGACGAGCACACCATATCAACAGAGGAAACTTTCATCTTTCTACTACTGTGGCAAGAGAGGGCATATTCAGAAGGACTGTCGAAAGAGGCTGGGGACATGTATGATTTATGGAGCAAACCAGCACCAGGCCCGAGATTACCCAAGTGCAGGGATACAGTACCGCAGATAAGACAGAGGCCAGCGGCACCAGTCCAGAGGATACCACCCCAGACAGGAGGTCAACGTCCACCTGAACCCGGTGGATTTCAGAGGGGACCACCCCTGGCACCACATGAGGCACAGTTTGATCGGGCCAAACAGCAGGCCGGAGGGCAGAGGTGCGAACATGCCTTTGCACTAGCAGTGACAGAGGAGGAACCAGAAGGGGTAGCTATCACATGTACCATTTTAGTTGCATCATTACCTGCGACTGTATTGTTTGATTCTGGTGCTACACTATCTTTCATATCTAGTAGTTTCATAGCTATGCATAGAGTAGCTACTTCCCCCTTACCTAAGAGTTAGAAGATTCTTACCGGAGGGGGTATCGTACCGGTTACCAGTACTATTAGAACGTGCTCGGTAGTCGTGTGTGGTCGGAAGATGAGAGCTCAATTTTTGGTATTTTCGATGGCAAACTTTGACGTTGTGCTAGGTATGGACTGGTTGAGCCAGTACAATGTCATACTGGATTGCCGGAGGGGTAGCATCATTTTTAGACCGCCAGATCACCCGGAGTTCGAGTACATGCGGGAGACTATCGAACAAGGAGTAGGCCAGGCAACTGGAGTTTACAAAGCTATGGAGACGACACCCCCCACTGATAGTTGTAGAGTTCGAGGATGTTTTCCCGGAGGAGTTGCCAGGCCTACCGCCGGATAGAGAGGTGGAGTTCACTATTGAGTTGGTACCTTGAGCAGCACCGATATCTTCAAATGTGTACCGGTTGGCAAAGAGAGAACTAGATGAGCTGAAGCTATATTTAGAGGAGTTGAAGATCAAGGGATTTGTCCGTCCTAGTATATCATCCTGGGGAGCACCAGTGTTGTTTGTACCAAAGAAGGATGGGACATTCCGTATGTGCATTGATTACAGAGCCCTTAATGCTTTGACTATCAAGAACAAGTACCCCCTGCCACGGATTGTTGATTTGTTCGACCAGCTGAAAGGAGCAGTGGTGTTCACGAAGATCGACTTGAGATCAGGGTATAACCAGGTAAAGGTGCGGAGAGAAGATATTCCAAAGATCGTATTCATGACTCGTTATGGCCACTATGAGTTCTTGGTGATGCCTTTTGGACTAACGAATGCGCCTGCAGTATTTATGAATGAACAGAGGCTTCCACCAATATTTAGACCATTTTGTGGTAGTCTTCATCGACGACATCTTGGTGTATTCAAAAAGTCAAAAGCAGCACGGGGAGCACTTGAGGATAGTGTTGGAAATGCTGAGGCGTGAGAGGCTCTATGCTAAGTTGAGCAAGTGTGAGTTTCTCCTAGACCGTGTCTCTTTCCTCGGACACGTTATCTCAGGAGATGGTATTTCAGTAGATCCAGCAAAGATTTCGTCAGTAAAGATGTGGCCGACCCCTACTAACGTCTCAGAGGTGAGGAGTTTCCTAGGACTTGCCGGATATTACCGGAGGTTCGTAGAGAATTTTGCGAAGATCACAGAGCTGATTACTTGCTTGACCTGCAAGGAGCAAGAGTTCATTTGGACAGAAGAGTTTCAAACAACGTTCGAT
This sequence comes from Iris macrosiphon, assembly GCA_036927795.1. NCBI lineage: Eukaryota > Viridiplantae > Streptophyta > Magnoliopsida > Asparagales > Iridaceae > Iris > Iris macrosiphon. The sequence goes on from JAYESA010000004.1 coordinate 205,416,649, forward strand.
GAACTGAAGAAGTGTTTGACTACGGCACCTATTTTGATTATATCTTCTGGACCCGGAGGATTTGTGATCTAAACCGATGTGTTTGGGAAAGGATTAGGTTGTGTCTTGATGCAGCATGGGAGAGTTGTGGCCTATGCCTCTAGGCAGCCGAGGACCCATGAGAAGAACTATCCCACCCATGACTTGGAGCTTGCCGTAGTGATCTTTGTCCTGAAGTTTTGGAGGCACTACCTATACGGAGAGCGGGTGAAGATATTCACAGATCACAAAATCCTGAAGTACGTCTATACTCAGAAGGAACTGAACCAGAGACAAAGACGTTGGCTCGAGGTGATGATAGACTTTGAGATTGAGCTACAGTACCATCCGGGAAAGGCCAACATAGTAGCTGACGCATTGAGCAGGAGGCCCATTGCATTCTTTTTGACTACCCAGTAACACCTATTGAGAGATCTGGAGAAGTTGGGTATAGAGGTCATTATGCCCGGAGCAGACAACCAGTTGTCGAGTTTTTAGGTTCAATCAACATTGGTTGAGAGGATTAAGGCTGCCTTGCCAACAGATGCCAGATTCCAGAGACTTTGACAAAGGACAAAGTACGGGATGCAGACATAATTGTGTATAAATGAGGATGGGACTTTGAGATGTGGAGATCGTCTCTATGTTTCGAACGGAGAACTTCATCAGGAGTTAATGTCAAAGGCGCACAGTTCAGCATACTCTATTCATCCAGGGGCACAAAGATGTACAGTGACTTGAGGCAGTACTATTGGTAGCAAGGAATGAAGAGGGAGATAGCCCACTTTGTGGCGAAGTGCCTGGTGTGTCAGCAAGTCAAGGCTGAGCATCAGAGGTCTGCAGATTTACTTCAGCCTCTCCTGATACCCGAGTGAAAATGGGAGCACATTACTATGGACTTCGTTACGAACTTTCCGAGGATTCCTAGTAGTCGCAATGCGGTATGGGTGATCGTGGATCAACTCACCAAGTCCGCTCACTTTTTACCTTTCAGTGTTGGGCAGTCTACAGAGGTATTAGCAGAAATGTATATGGGGGAGATCGTGCGACTGCATGGGGTGCCATTCAGTATAGTGTCTGACAGGGGTACGAGGTTCATATCTTACTTTTGGCGGAGCATGCAAGAGAGACTCGGTATCCACCTGAAGTTCAACACATCGTATCACCCGCAGACGGATGGCCAGTCCGAGCGCACCATTTAGACACTGGAGGACATGTTGAGGGCATGCATGCTTGATTTCAATGGATCATGGGAGGACCATTTACATTTGGTCAAATTTTCCTACAATAATAGCTATCAAGCGAGCATTTAGATGGCTCCCTATGAGGTATTGTATGGCAGAAAGTATCATTCCCCAGTATGCTGGAGTGATATGGGCGAGAGGCAGATTCTTGGACCAGAGTTGGTTGTTCGTACAGTAGAGAAGGTAAAGAAGATCCAAGAGCACCTGTGAGCAGCATAGGATAGGTAGAAGCATTGGGCAAACGCGCACCGATGACCCCTAGAGTTCCAGGTTGGAGATCATGTGTTTCTAAAAATCTCGCCTAACCGAAGGACCATCAGGTTTGGAGGCAGAGGAAAGCTGAGTCCGAGGTACATCGGACCATTCGATGTGTTGGAGCGCATCATAGAGGTTGCCTACATGTTAGCATTGCCACAGACATTAGAAGGAGTTCATGATGTCGTCCATATATCTCAGTTAAGGAGGTATATGTAAGATCTGAGTCATATGCTTGACCACTCGGAGATCACTGTCGGGCCGAGTTTGTCATACCAGGAGGAGCCTGTAGAGATTCTGGACAGGAGCGAGAAGGTGTTGCGAGGTCAGACTATCCCTCTAGTTCGTGTCATTTGGAGGCATCATGCACCAAGCGAGTCGACCTGGGAACGAGAGGATGATATTCAGCAGCGTTTCCCCTATCCCTTTGAAGGCCTAGGTATGTAGTAGCATTTAATTTTAGTCAAGAGTTTTTACCATATGTCTGTTTTAATTTCGAGGAAGAAATGCTCTAAGGAGGGTAGATTATAAACCCCCTCGACCAAAATTTAGGTCTAGTTAGCTTAGAGAGAGACTAGGGTTAGTTTGGAGCCATTTAGAATTAAAACATGGTGTTTTAAATTAATGTACAAAATTTTATATCACTCGGTGCACCTTACCGTTGTCTCAATATTTGGAGCGCTATACTAGCATTTGCTTTCAAACCAATTTCACACACTTGCCCTAGACGTGCCAACCTTCTATTCTGACCTTTGTGTAACTCATAAATACCCTCTCTTGTGCTTCATTTTAGGCGCACAATATTCGTTAAAATTATTTATTTTTAAATCCAAATAAATTTAACTTTGCATCTTTGTCTATTCCAATCAAAATTGGAGACACAACCTCGACCGATTTTGTGCAACCCAATTTATGACAATAATCTACCCTGAGTCATCTACGTCCATGATACTTGTGTCCCACCCAATTTTATTCTTATGGACTTCCAATTAATTAAAGAACACCATTGATACTAATTTTAATTAAATTGGTGCAATGACTCAACCTAAACCCAAAACTAGATCCAACACCAACCCAAACCCCCACTTATACCCTCATGGTTCATACAAAACACCATACACCATTTTAATCTACTACAACACACCAAACATGGTGATTTTTCTCATCTAATCCCAATTCTCCTTTACTTGTGCAATTTCTAAATTGTTGGGAGCCTTGTGCAAATAAGCAACTAGGTGTCCACCTCCCATTGGAGCAAAACAATAAAGAAAGCCCTCCTTCATGATTGACCGGTCACCCACTATTTTCTCCCCTATTTTTGTGTGTACAACACAACACTTTTTACCTACATCCAATCACAACCCTACATTCAAATATATCATCCATCCAACCACTTATTCCCTCATAAAAATTCCTCCCCCATCCTTAAAAATTGGTATATAGCCGACCATAATCCCCATGCTCACCTCCTCCCTCTCTCCTTCATTAACTCACTCTCTCTCTCCAAAGAATTCAGCCATCACCACCACCTTCCTCAAACCGAAACCTTCACCACATCACCTCCTTCTTCTCTTCTCCTCCCTTAGCAGCCTCCTCCTCCGACCAACAACCACCACTCTCACCTCCACGACCACCCCATTGCCGCCACCTCCTCAACCGCTAGCAACCCGACCTTCCTCGCCCGTCGGACCACCCACGACCACCATCACCATCATCCGAGACCTCCTCCTCCATTCAACAACCACCACCATCAACTACCCGACCACCATCATCAGCCTCCAACCACCTCCTTCTTCCTCTCCTCTTCTCTATCAGCCGACCACCATACCACAACGATCCCTACCGCCACCATCAACCACCACCACCATCGACAACTACCTTCCCTCAATCGAATCCAACCACCACCATCACCTTCTTCTTCCTCTTCTCTTTCCTATCAGCCGACCACCACCACCACAGTCCCCTCACCATCACTTCACGACGACCTCCGACCATCGACCTCCACTACCATCACCTCGCCACCACCTTCCTCTCCGTCAACACCAACATCGTCACCACTACCCTGAGCCAAGCCGCTGTTGCTGCTGTGCAGCAGTGCACCGCCGGAGCACCCCCCACCCGCCGGAGACAGGCCACCCACGGGCCGCACGCCGAGCACCCCCCTTCCTTTTCAGATTAGCCCTAGGTATATATTCACCTCCTCCGCCTTCTTCTTCTTCTTCTTGTTGTTGCATGAACCCATAAAATTGTAGTAAACCCTATTATCTAGATTATATATATATATATTAGAACTGTATTTAATGATATTAAATATTTCATGGGATATGTTGTTTAGTATGACACTTATATTTGTGTAGTACCTAGGTTCTTAGACTACTTTATCATATTTACACCTTAACCTAATAACTAGGATACGTGGTTAGTGTTACACCATATTTGGAGTTGTAAAAACGTATTGGTAGCATAGTAGCTAACTGACTTTTCGTGCATAATGTTTAAGGATATTTTTCATACTTGTGCATGGAGACCTAGATGATTAACACTATCAAACTTGTGTTGGAGAACAACTTAGCACCTACTTGAACCTTAGTGGACCTTGATTGTAATATTTGAGAAATGTACGTTTAGAGGAATCTGACACTTGTGCATTTTTAGACACTTGCACACTCGACCCTTCTAGTTGACCGATTATAACCCCTACTTACGTTAGCTTCTAAGTGCAGTGTAGTTGTACTTTTGTACGTACTAGTATAATGACTGATGGCTATTATATTATATTATATTATATTATATTATATTATATTATATTATATAGGATTGTTGGATCTTTCGGGCTAGGCATCGGGAGCAGGATTTTGGCATTCGCAGCTTGAGGATCCAGGCAAGTATACCTTGCCTTATTTACTGTTTAATTCAAGTTGTTAAATATTTCATGCATGATTGTTGCAAATATTATTGATAACTGTGCGCGTCCGAGAATGACTCAGGTGCAGTCGACGATTGCGTCGATGTGTAGTGTATTGACTTAGTCACTAGCAGACTCACCTACTGTTGTGGAGATATTCTTATATCTTCCAAGACCCTTTCACTTCTTACACTCATCACGATGACAAACTCATGTTGGGATACGAGTTAACGTACCCGACTAGCTATTGGTGCGTGTGACTTGCATCACGGTTTAGTACGTAGTCAGGTTATGCTAGTTATTTGAGACCTGGCATGTTAGTTACGTAGTATGCATGTCGTGTATTCGACTTGTATATTTTCATTGGGCGGGAAGGATAGCTGGTAGGCGTATGGGACACACACATTAGTACCCGTAGTATCCATCGGAGATACAGGGACTGATGACCTCTTTATTCAGATTCCATGTTCTACAGAACGATATAGACGTTATACTATGCAGATTCCATGTTCTATGGAACGATATGGACGTTATACTATGCAGATTCCATATTCTACGAAACGATATGGACGTTACATATTTATGCCTTCACCTACCCATACGTACCAAGGTTGTCCTCATATTGCATTCACTTAGATGGTTAGTACACCCCCTTTACTTATTCAGTATTTATATTTGGCATGTATTTTTGTATCTTGTTACGTCCCTCTGAGGACCTGGTTTTCTTCCAGATTTGGACGAGGCGTACTATCCGACCGTGTACGGGCCCGGGCAAGAGATGAGGTACGCGACCGAGGAGGAGCTTGAGGTATTACCTTCGGAGTTTTTCTGATCACTGGTAGGCCTTCTGCCTAGGGCTGGAGCATCTTTATCTAGTTAGTCGATGTTCTAGCCTAGTACTCTTATCTGTCCTTCCGTACTCTTATTTGAGTATTGTAGTGGGTTTGTTCCCATCAGACTTATTTGGATTGTATTATGACATTCAGACTCCGCACTTATTTCCAATATTTATTTCAGCACTTCTTATTTATACTTTGTGGATGAGATTAGATATTTACCTGCTGCATGTTAGCATATTAGACTTGATAGTATTTTAGGACATCGTAGTACGCTTCGTCGGGTCTATTAAATTGGTAAATCATTCGGAGTCGTATTAGCTGGCCATTGCCAAGTAGCCTGGGCCCATGTATTTTGGGACTGGGGCGTGACATGTCGCATGTAACAAGTTGGCCGCATGCAACACACTAGCCGCATGGGAGATACAAAGTCCACTCCTCGGGACAAGGTGAGTGACAAACAAAAAATGCAAAGTCAAGAAAGTGACTGATGTGACTGGCCGTGTCAGAGAAGTGACCGATGTGACTGGTCAAGAAAGGAAGTTAGAAGGAAAAGACAAAATCATGGAAAGTCGTGTCAAGGCGGTATTGAGTCATATGTTCAAAGGAAAGAGGAACATATAGCTTAGGGCTGCATGGACGACTCAGCCTCATGCTTCTCTTGGCCGCATACACACTAGGCCGCATGAAATTTTTTGAACTTAGAGAACATTCATTCGTTCAAGTTTCATGCATTTGGCCAATGGCGCATGTGCAGATTCAGTCATGCATCCAACAAGATGGCCGCATGCTGACTTGGAGCGAGAAGTTCAAGCCGCCTGCCAAGCGGTGCGCATGTGACTTCTTCGTCCCCGAACAACAAGTTTCAGCCATGAAAAATCTCCAAGTCTGAATACTTATTTTCTCCATGAAATTCTCATTTCAAGTCCGAATCCCGCAAAGTAAAGTTGAAAAACACAGAAAAACAAGGGCTCATCGACCTGGAACTACTAGTTTTGGAAAATATCAATTTTTAAGAGATCAAAATCAAGTAAACTCATGAACACCCAAAAACCTAGAATTCAGATCTACTCCTACCAAGGCATCCAAACCAAAAATAACAAGAAGTAAACATGCAGAGAAACTCATAGAGAACAATATAGAGCAATAAAATGCAATAAAGCTAAATAAGTGCAATATAACAAGTTCTTCCTCATTGGTAATATGTACTTGCCTAAACCCACTACTTAGCTACTACTACTACTACCCAAGGCAAGCTCCCGGTTGGGGCTAGGGTTCGGCCAAGGAGAGGAGAGGGAGAAGAAAATGAAGAAAGAGAAGAAAATGAAGAAGAATGAGGAGGGGAGAGAAATGAAAGGATATATATAACAAATGGTGACTAGCATTATTCACAATTCTAGAAATTACATGAAAATAACTAAAAAAATTCATAAATTACATGGGAAGCAATTATACAGCTATAACACACATATACCAGACAAAATACAATAATTCTAAAATAGTGAGACGGGTCTCACAACTTTTATCTTCTTAGAAAAATTTCGTCCTCAGAATTTCAACTAGGCACCGGGTCTATCAATGTATCTCTAGAGATCAGGCAGGTAATATAATAAGCAAGACCATACGAATTTCAACAAGGCACCGAGTCTATCAAGGTGTCTCACAAATATAATCATAAAACATAGAAAGTGTCAGTATAAATAACCTAATCTTTTTAAGAATACTTCTATAAAAAGACATATTTTCAAGTTGTTCTCTATATTTATACCTATTATTAAAGAAAATAAATATATAATGGTTTAGGAAGAGGATCGAGAAGATTTTTTTTTCAATTGGCAATATTTTTTTAGCGTAAAATACATATTTTCACTATTATAATGCGGCTTGGAAAAGGCTAAAAAATGACCCGTCCAAATCGTATGTATATCCTCCATTAAATAATAACAAAAAAAAAAAATTCTAACCACCACGTATGTATCCTTACATAGTCTACAAAAAATAAAATAAAATAAAATAATTCTAACCACTTCAATATATACTAATTCCTAAAATATATTTAATATTTAAATAATATTTAAAGTAATTATATGTTATTATCTAACTAAACACATATCTAAAATTCTAAAAATATATCTATAACAAAATAAAATTAAAATATATTCAAATCATATTTAAAATAATTTAAAAAATTTATATAAATTTTAATAATATTATTTCTTTTGTATGCAACATATGTGAAGGTAAAATTAGATAAATTTTTATTGTCTAATTTAAACTATATATAACATATCTAAATCTTATAACATTTTTTTTTACTATGAAGGGCTTATTACATCTTCCATCTTCCATAATATAATGAGGCTTAAAAACGGCTCAAAAGTGAGCGGTTTAAGCCGTATGTATATCATCATCAATTAATTTTTAAATTTTTTTAATATTACGTAAAAAAAAATTGAAAAATGTTAAATTTGTTATAAATAACAATATAAAGATTCGAAACTCAGCCAACAAGAGAGAATACTTCCCACCTTAATCACATAAATTAGAAGAGATGTTTGTTTATAATTAGATAATATTACGTAGCTAACCGTTTTCATGACTTTTTTATGAAAAGTAGAAATATATCCATAACTAATTATAATTAAAATATAATCAAATATATAACAAATTCTAATTAAAATTATATATATATATATATATATATATATATATATATATATATATATATAAATATAATAATAATAATAATAATAATAATAATAATATTAATAAATCTTAATTTAAATATATTTAATTATTCAAATAATTTTATATTAATTTCAAAAGGATAAAATTATTTTACGTGCAACGCGCCTTCCATTATATAAAGCGTCTTCTAGACGGCTCAAAAGTGAGCCGTCTAAGCCATAAGTAAATACCCAACAAATTAAATTTAAAAAAAATCCATAATATAAAACGGTTTATAGTGCCGTAAGTAAATACTCAACCAATTAAAATTTAAAAAAATTACTTACAGTAGATAAATAAAATCGTAAAAAATACTCAACCAATTTAATTAACAAAAAAAAAACCTAACTGTAGATTAAAAAAAAACAAAAACAAAATCTAAAACCAACTTCCTTATCATCATCCGTAACCTATTCTTTTCTTCCACCAAACCTAAATACTAAATTAAAAATAATTTAAATACTAAATTTAAAAGAAAAAAATTAAAAAAATTAAAATTGTTTAACAAATTTTAATTCAAATATATTTAAATATTTGAACTAAGTATATGATGTTATTTGACTCACATATCCAAAACTATAAAAACATATCTATAATAAATTCTAATTAAAATATATTTAAATTATATTTTAAAATAATTTAAAGTTTATATATTCTTCCATCATCACCACCACCACCACCACCACCACCACCACCGATGTTTATAAATAAGAAGTTTATTGTTACTTGTAATAACAACTTTTGCATGTATGACATCAATACACATTGATGCGGTATGCCAAGAACAAATGCGTTATATTGTTACACAACTTTAGAAGATCAATATACTACGGTTTTCAAAAGTTAGGGAAAGCCATGACCCCTCTCAGACCTTATAGTAGGTTAGTTCCTGTATGCATAACAAAAGTTCTGGATGTTGGAAAAAACATGTTTTTCGTCTTGTGATGAGATCAGATGAGAAGGAATTAAAAAAAAAAATTGTAAGAGAAGAAAAAAATAGAGATATTATACACACAAAATTTATCGAGATTCGATCCAATTTGAGTTCACGTCCTTGCACCATTTTTTCCGTTATTTTTACTATAATGAAATACAAGATTACAAGGATGCATCTCTCAAGCTAACAATGTTGATGTGAGAATTTTAAAAAACTTTTGTTGTTATGTTAACTTTCATCATCTCTCCACTATTTATTAGGAGAATGTGACTCTTGGATACCCCTCTTTCTATGAATGGAGAAACCCAAAAGCCAATCTTCCATCTCCCAATGCATGTAAATAAAATAAAATTTTAATGTTGTATGCACGCATGCAGAATGTGAACCGGTAAGTTATTTCAAATAATCATAACTTTTTCAATATAAGTATAAATGTCCTGATTCAAAGCTTGGATTAAAATTAGAACATTTTTCTACAACTTACTTATAGAAGACCAAACAAAATAATGAATGCAATATTTTCAAAATAACGATTTTTATGGATCAAATCTATAGTAATTCATCATGAGAATGGATCTGTTTCATAGTAACCATCATTAACCACTGTCAATTGGTTGGGTTTTGAAAATATTGGTATCATGCCTTCAAACTGTACATTGACTGTAAAGATGAAGATTCTCTAAATAGCAAGTGCAAGTCGTTTTCTTACCTATAATAGACGGGTTTATTTTGTTTGGTTGGTTGGCGAGAACAAAAACCCATTTGCAGAAAATCCATTTGCAGAGAGAACCTACCAAATCATTGGTTGGAAAAAAAAGTGAGATTACTTGAACTCTTAATATATACAATTAGATGAAATCTCTCTAAAGTTATATTATTTCACGGGGGCTCAAGCTTTCTCTCTTCCACATCATCAAAGAGGTTTAGGAAAGCAGACAACCCAATTATTTTTTACTACAACTAATGATACAAATATATAAAGAAAGACCATCTTTGAAATTTAAAAGAGAGCATTTAGAAATATCCTTCTCTAGAACATAAAAATATCCTTCTCCCAATCGGAAGAAATTTCAGTCGAGGTTCGAAGTGAAAGTACAAACCAGACACGATTCCAAAATAAAATTATACACTGAGCTTAATACAAATACAATCAATTTTTATGTAAAATTATGACAGTTTTTTTTTTCCAGGACAATCATTAAGGCAAGTAATGGGCCGGTCGGGCATAAATCCGCTCCAAGCCAGGCACGCCCTGATCAAACTCGGGCTTGGTTAGCCCATCCCATTCTTATATCGGGTTTGGACTGGATTTACCACCCAGGCCCGGATTGGCTCGATTACAAGCCCAATAAGAGCCAAAAAAAAAAAAAGAAGCAACAAGGGAATCTTGAACGGTAGGAAAGTTTACAATTTTCGAGCTAACCAATATGTCTACATTATTGTGGTGTTATAAGTATATATAAATAAAGTATACATAGTAAACTTTATTTTTTTTTTTAAAGTTTAACTGCACTGGGGCCGACCCAGACTGAAGCTATCCAGGTCTCGGTCCATGTTGGATTTAGATATTTAATCTAAAGTCCGGCCACTTCTCAAGAGTCACGACCGGGTTGGCTCAGTCGTGCCCAAGTCCGGTAAAACCCAACCAAAATCGGGCCCGAGTATTATAACCCATTTTTCATATGATCAGATATATTCATATTTTAATATTCAATAAACATTTTTTTACCATTTCTTTTAATCTTTATATTTATATAAAATCATAATATTTTTTTTACATATCTTTTAAACTTTTACATATAAGCCCTTAGTTAAAATATACAATTGCATAAATGTATAGCCACCTAAGTTAGGTTAGGTGTCATGGAATTGGATTGGATGGCATGAGGAAGAGCTAGGTGGCATTTCATGAGAGCCCAAAGGGGATTAAGGTCATTTTAGTTCTAATTAGTCATAATTGATGTAATGAATAAGAGCCTTTATCCCTCTCCCTCTTCTATGATAGTAGTTGGCCCTTTCTCTCAGCTTCATCTTCGTCTTCATTCTTCTTCTAATACATCACCTCACTGCCGCCTCTCCTCATAGCAGTCTAGCACCCATCCTCTCTTTATTTACGATAAACTCCATCCTCACCTTATTTTCCACTCCCGTAAGCTACACACCGAGCGCTCTGTCACGTCCCGATCTCCCGCAGGAATCGACCGTCCCCGCTAGGCGCGAATCACCGCGCCAGCGCTCCTGCGGGACGATCGTTTCCATCGGAACGTGATGCCATGCGAGGCTGGGGTTGCGCCCGCACAAGAAAATATCGTTAAAGGTGTAGTTATCATCGAATCGATCGAGTAAGCAGCGGAGGGACAGTATTGCAAACAATAATCCATCTAAGTAAACGAGCAAGATCGAGGCACGAGGTTCTCTGAATATAATGGCATCGTTCCATACATTATATTCCTATACAAAAGTAGCTCAAAGCAATCTATACGGCTCAAGGCATCGAAACCAGATTTTCGGGTCTTGGGGATAAGACACGCCTATCGCTTCCTCGGACGATCCAGCACCTGCGAACAAGAAAACTGTTGGTGGGTCAGCACTTTAGAGAAAGTACTGGTGAGTCTAAAATCAACGAACATAAGCAACACTCCCTGAAACCCACACTAAGTAAGCATGTGGCAAAATATTATATTACTCGTGATCTTGATACTTTTACCTATGTTCGTTACATGTAGTACAAGAACGGAGTCATAATACTTCTTATTTTTTGGAAATATCTTTAAAATCAGAGTTCATATTCGATATATAAGCAATCAGGCAAGACAAGCAGTTCATGTACGATAAGCAGATTCATTTACTATCTCTGGTGCGCAGCATGTCTCGTGAATCATATGCATTTCTTTAAAGACTCTAGCAAGCATCTAGTGGACTATCATCTTAGGATCTCTCTCTATGCATCTCTCTCTTACTCTTATCAATTAACATCTTATCGTTTGAACGAGATATAAGCATATACGAAAACAAGACTTCTCTATGCAAGCATTCAATACCGAAGACCATGTTCGATTGCATGAATATCACTTGTTCAGTTATTCTTACGCTTTTTGCCGAACGGTTATCCCTGTAGCAGACATACGAGTTAGAAATATATGCATATATATATAAATAAGATTCTCTTTTCCTGTCCGTCTCTGCATCAAACAGTTAGGTATGCAAGAAGGCTGAATCATAGCATGCGACCTAACTATATGATGGTCCATGAGTCTCCTTCCACAAGATTAGAAGCGGTGTTATCACGACCCAGCACTGCACTAATATATACTCGCTTATATACATAGCTGCTTTGACACGTGAACCAGCTATCTAATAGACATGAATACCCCTTGATCGAGAGGACTTCTTTGCCTCAAGTATTCCTTTGATCCCCCCCAGGGCGAACTGTCACGCCCCAATCTTCCGCAAGCTCGAATGTCCCTGCTGAACGCGTATCACCACGTTGCAGCTCTCCCGCAGGACAATCGTTCCCATCAGGACGTGATGCCGTACGAGCCTGGAGTTGCGCTCGTACAAGGCGATGTTGTCAAATACCAAAGTTATCATCGAAACAACCAAGTTACAGCGGAAGCCAATTTATGTACCAAGCACACACCAGAGTAATACACAGCGAAGCTCACGATAGGGTCCAAATGAAATGCCCCGAGGCAATGCCACAAAGGCGATGCCACGAAGACGATGAAATACTCTTGCTCTTTTCTCTAGCCCACAAAGGTACTTACAGTTCATACATCTTGTCCCGTATATCCAAGCAGCACCACTACGCCTGTGTACCTGAAATAATGCCCACAAACGTGGGTCAGTACACAACCGTACTGGTGAGCGGGGTAACCCACTCGCCTAAACCGACACTAAGTAAAAATAGTGAATGCACACAGTTAAATGGTGATCTTTCTAGTTGAATCCTAGATTCATTTTATGGCATATGGATGACATGTTAAGGAAAGCTGTAAAGCATTTTAAGCATGCAAGCATTCAACTCAAACCAAACGACAAGCAGTTATATATATCCGACCCATCTAACTCAATGCCATTGCTTGCACGATAACATATCGAACCAACATTGTCGCCTCAATATCTATCCTCAACCAAAGTTTATATCCCAATATCGAGTGCACACTCTTGCCGAGGCAAGGTGGCCGTGCCTACACAAAAGCCAAACCAACAAAAGAAAAGCAAGCAAACTCTTATCTATATGAAGTCACTGGCAAAGCCATAAAGGACATAATCCAAGCATTAACGGTGCGCCCTATCAGCCCGGGTAGCAAGCCCCGCTGGAGGTCCCGCAATACATCGTGACTAGCATGAATCAATATTTCCCTCCGGATCGATACGTTCCCAGTGCCCCGGAATACCGTTTCGAGGAAATGTCAAACCCTGTGTACACAGGTTATCCGTGACATGCAGAAAGTAGGTATGACGAGAGGATCGAACATTCTCGCCCCACCAAGCGATCCTAGACTCGTTTCAACCGAATATCCAACCAAAGCATCCATAACCATTCTTTTAACATATCCCCAAGGATTCCAAATCTCGACCTCAATATATATATTCCAAGGCACCAAAATACCAATATGCACAATCTCTCAAGTTGTGCCCAAGTTATGCCTACTTTTCACATTGCCGCTTCCCAACACAGTGTTTTACATTGGGTGCAACACCCCACACTCCGAATAATCCCGTGGCATAATGCCCCAACAGTGGCACAATACCCTCGCCTATGCAGTTGTTCGGTTTCGAACCACAACTGCTTGCTTTGTAAGACAAAGCGACCCAGTGATACTCGTGCACGGATGCACGCTCGCTCGTTCAAATTCCCGATATTTCCATTGTATCATTCCAACTTGTATAATTCCAACCGTACAAGTATATAATCCCAATTATCCAACCGACTGCCTCAAATGTATAACCCAATTATCGTACCAACTATCCAACGCGTAAATTATTTCAAGCCACAATCCTACCAAGCCAACGACGTACACTCTATGCACGCCTTAGTGTAGTGATTCCCAATGTTTCAGTCCAAGTGTTCAAGCCTTTTACGTGTTTCCATATTATTAGGCATGAAGGAGTAAAGAAGAAGGAAAAGAGCCCACTCACAATGTTTGATCCCGTTAGGCATCCTGTCATGCCGATACGGCCAATCCCTTAAACCCGTGGTCCGATGCAAGCGCGATCTACTCAACTGGTATGACCGTACGAGTAGGCCGTGCTCTACAAATCATCCGACCGATTGGATTAAGGAAGACGGCATTATGGCTTCCATTCAGCTATTCAGTAATGTTCTGAACGAACACCTGATTTTCATCGAACCCGCTAGCCATCTGCACATTGAAACCAACTCGATTAATCCTTCTTCCCAAAATCTAACATTTCAAATGTAATCAATATTTGATTTATTCAATCCAACTCAGCGTAACGCTCCGAGCGGTTGCGGGGCGTTACACGAACGGTCCCCAGTGCCCTAAAAAACTGTTCGTGGGATGATCCTTGTGCACAAGTTGTGTAAGACCAATGTATGAATGCAGCTCTATCAGATAAACTCTATATGGATGCATCGGTTCTTTTAACAAGCATATATGCAATCTCTTCTCTCTCTGTCTCTTGTCTTTGTACGGACATGCGGCTATTTCTATCTCTTATGCAGACTGGCTGCCATATTCTCTGATACCGTTCAAGCATTTCGATAACTTCTATAGAAACATATAACAATCTTTATTTAAGCAAGCAAGCATGGAAACAATTCTCTATCTCTTTAACTAAGCATGCAATTCTACTCTTTTTTAGCATATATGATGGAAACATATGAACATCTATTACTCTTATTTATTAGCATGGCAGCGGTTCGATCGATAGCGGTGTCCGTGTAACTAAGCATGCAACATCTTAATCTTTAACTACCATGGCAATGGTTCTATTTTTTTCTCTTTTTAGACAAGCATACAAGTTCTCTAGTTAGGCAGGCAGGTTCGTTTTAATGACAAGCTATGTGAGTTCTTTTATTAAGCATGCAGAGTCAGGTTCTATCATTCTTCTTATGAAACTATCTTCTTAGAACAAGCATTCAAAAACATAGATTCCTTATTAAGGCGTGCAAGAATCAGAGAATGAAGTTCTGCCCACTCACCTAGATCAATCGTTTTATGTTTCAATCGGGAACTCTCCGAGAAGGCTTCCGCTCGAGCCAGCAAAGCGATATCTCTTGTACATAGTTCCTACGTGGAGCGGGGCACTACACGCTCCCAGCACCGGCTTCCTTCCTCGGTGCCGTCTGAACATGTCCTCGGCACTCCGACAACCTCTACACACTCTCAGGTGACCGACAAAGCTGCACCCGGTCGACTACATTGTCTTTATGTCATCACTAAGAGCCACCTTTTCTTGTGCCTTCATCCTTCACCTGAGGTGAGCTTTTTGCCAATTTCTAAAGATTATGAATAAGGATAGCATAGGTAATCTATTTATCAATGTGTTGTGAAGGGCGGAGACCTGGAACCCGGTCCGGGTATGACTAGGTCAAATTCGGTCCGGGCCCGGTCAAATCTGGTCTGGGCTGGGTTAGAGGATCCGACCCGGTAGTACGGTCCGGCCTGGACCGTTGGCACCCCCGTTCGGGCCAGGTCCAATTCGGACTGGCCTGGTGCCCGGCTAGAACCGGCCAGGTTCGGGTCCGGTTCGGCCGATTTTTATTATTATTATTATTTTTGAAATATATCCGTTGGAGGATATTTTACTAAAATATCCCCATTTTAGTGGCATATTTTTGACCGTTTTAGGGATATTTCGGTCATTTTTTAGAAATGGCCAAAATATCCATTATAAAAACTTTTTTTAAGGGTATTTGGGTTCATTTGGCCTCAAAAAACTTCAATAAATAGCCCATAATTTATGAAAAATAAACACAATACAATTTCTTTCCTCTTACAATTTTTTTTCTCTTACAATGTTTAGAAATAAGGCAATTACAAAGTTTAGGAGTAAAGCAACTACTTGATTCAAGCTTCTTCCCTCTCAACACATTTTCTTGTGATTTCTTTTGGAGGCTTCTAGAAGATGTTACAAGTAATTTTAATATTACATAATAAGAATAAATTTTTTTCTGGGTTGAGATTTTTCTTTTCTCTCTTTTTTGGTAGAGAAATAATTAATTTTGCTCTAATTTTTTTGAATTTTTTTAAATATGGATGGACAAGGTTCAAACAAACCTTTTAAAAATTATGATCATTATAATAATATATTTGAAAATAATATTATTCCTGATTCTGTGCCACCGACACAAATATCATCTCCTAAAGTTAGAAGCATGACTACAGATACAAATGTTGACAAAAATATTATACAAAAATATTTGTCCCTAATAGTGAGGGCGTACCGGTTTTAGATCCAAAAGATCAAAAACAAATACCTAAGGCTGTAAAATATAAGAAATTTAAGCGGATTTACAAATAAAAAAAATGATGGCACATGCACTTTAAAAAGATACTACGAAAGTTGCTATGACAAAGACACACTGCGGGCTAGACAAACACAGCTAAGTACCGGTAGTCAAGGATCTTCTATATGTAACTTTACTTATTCTGATGCTCGTAACAAGACTGAGTTAGCAAGATAAATTATTTGTGATGAACAATCATTTATATTTGGTGAGAGAAATTTCTATTATAATTATGCAAGCAATACTCTTAATCCTTGTTTTATTAAAGTTTCTAGATCTACTGCTAGAACAAAGGCTCTAATTTTTTTTCAAAAAGATAAGGCTGTTTTGAAAGAAAATTTTATGCATGTTAGTAAATTAGCTCTAACTTCTGATATATTGACTACTAAGCCAAATTATGCTTATATTTGTATCACGACACATTATATAGATTCAAGATGGATGTTGCAAAAATATATTATTTGTCTAAGATCTATATAATTTTTACATACCGGCGCTGTAATCGGT
This sequence comes from Iris macrosiphon, assembly GCA_036927795.1. Classification (NCBI taxonomy): domain Eukaryota; kingdom Viridiplantae; phylum Streptophyta; class Magnoliopsida; order Asparagales; family Iridaceae; genus Iris; species Iris macrosiphon. The sequence continues at coordinate 205,433,558 of JAYESA010000004.1, forward strand.
GGCGCCATAATGCAATTTATGCTTGAATATGATATTCACAATAAAATATTTTTGATTTCTTTCGATTATACTAGTAATAACACTTCTTCTATTAATGTTTTAAAAATACAATTTACATCTATGTTAGAAGGTAGACTTTTTCATATTAGATGTGCTTGTCATATTATTAATTTGATTGTAAAAGAAAGTCTTGAATTCTTTCAACTAAATTTAGAAAATATTAGATTATGTTTATAGAGTTTGAACAATTCTGCAAGTAGACAACAAACTTTTAAATTTTATGTACACAATGTGGTGTTACTTTTAGATTATTTGTTAAGAATACACCACATAGATGAAATTCTACTTATTTAATGTTGAAATCTTCCATGAAGTTTAAAGATGTTATTACATATTATTGTAATGCTAATCTTAGTTTTGTTTATCAGATAACTGAGAATGATTGGTTAATTGCTACTTCTATTTTTAAATTTTTAGAAATATTTTACAATGCTACAACCATTCTATCTGGAGTTTATTATCCAACTTCTCCTTTAGCTTTAACAGAAAATTTTAACATGTCTCATTTATTTTGTAAATATAGAAATATTCTTGGTTTTTATTTTGTTGTTGCCAAAATGGAAGCCAAATTTAAAAAATATTGGGATAATGTACCTCTTATATATTGTTTGTCTTCGATTTTTGATCCTAAGATTAAATTAGATGGTGTATATATTTTATTAGACGATTTTCAAGATAATATGGGAGTTGACGAACGTAGTTTGAAAGTAGAAATTATGGATGTTTTAATAGTTTAATTGCTTTATATGAAGAAAGAGTTGTATCCACCCAACCCGGTACATCCGTTCAAGGTAGTAGCTCTGGTTTTATGTCTAATTAATCATATGCTAAAGTATACTGCAAATGAAGAAACAAAAATAATCTTCCTAACCTACGTAAGAATTTTTGTTATATCTAAATTCTCATGAAGAAGATGAATCTTTATCTTATTATTTAATTTTAGAATGGTGGAAGAGACACGAAAAAATATATCATGTACTTTCTTCTAAAGCTCGTGATATTCTAATTGTCCCGGTGTCCATGGTAACATCGGAATCTTATTTCAGTGTAGGTTCAAGGATGCTAAGCAAGAAGAGGAGTCGGTAAAGCTCGTGATATTCTAATTGTCCCGGTGTCCACGGTAACATCGGAATCTTATTTCAGTGTAGGTTCAAGGATGCTAAGCAAGAAGAGGAGTCGGTTACTGTCCGATATTTTGGAAGCTTGTGTCTGCGTTCATGATTGGACCCGTGACAAAAAGAACTCAAACTCAAAAGATGAAAGTGTCGATATCTCAGAGCTGAACTTTTAATCTCTTACTATGGATGACGCTATTGAAGGAGGAGCTGAGCAATAAACTTCAACGAAAGAAGGACGGGATTTTTTTTAAAAGACTTATACATTCTTTTAAAAGTTTTATGCAAAAAAAATATCATTTACAAGTTTCTTTTGTTACTTAATGTTATAATACATTTACAATTTTATATGTCATTAATAAAAGAAATTCAGCTTTTTATTACTTAATGTTCTTAGTTGTTTACATTTAATTCATTTATTTCTATATAAATAACTTCTTTAAATTTTAACTTATAAATTTAAAAAAATGATTTATATATTTTTTATAATATATTCAAAAATATTTTGAAAAAAATTCAACTTCTAAATATTTAGATTTTATTTTATACTTAAAGTTATATAAATATTGATGTAAATAAATCAAATAAAATTTTCTTACTTAATGTTTATATAAATTTTTACATAAATTATACAATTTTTTTTAACAAATAACTTATAAATTTTAAATTATACAAAATTAATTTAGTAGCAAAAAACCTATAAATTTTAACTTGAATTTATTAACATATAAGTTATATTATATAGATTATATATATATATATATATATATATATATATATATATATAAATTAATTAAATTAAATAAAACCAGGCTGGGCCGGCCCGACCGTGAACCGGTCCGGACTCAGATCGGTTCGACCGCTCCACCGCGGACCGGCTTAAGGTTCCGGGCTGGGTCTGGTGCCAATCCGACCGGCCTGGCTCGACCCGCTCTCTCTACCGGGTTGGGCCCGAACCTACCCGAATTCGGTCAAACTCAATTAAACCAGACCGCAGGCCAGGCCGGTCCGGCCCAATACCCAACTTTATCTATAGTCAGAATTCAGAACCATGTAGTACGAATTTATTCTATAAACCTTTTTATTTAAATAGCATGAAAGGTATATAACGTCGTACGACGACGGACATGGCCATGTCCCAGTACCGAAATACGGAGACGGATATGGCCAGCTCTGCCATACAAGGTATAGAATATCGTACGGCGGTCACGACTGTTGAAAGACAAGGGGGTGCATTCTACAATAAGTCGCCTAGGGTCTCAGAACAACCGTGTCTCAATCATTCAAACAAGTAACAACAACATAGAACATATGAGATAAAGCCTTAAGGCGTCCCAAACGCTCCATCAAAATGTTCTAGAGATCTAGCCATCAAAATATTAGGCTAGCAAAATGTCAATAGTTACACAATCGAGATCAACTGCAGTCTGATTATATTATAATTATGTAAAAAAGAACTAATGTTCTAGACAAACCGGCTAACAAGTACTGGTGGCTAAACACCCAAAAGAGTAGAATGTACAAGAGAGCAGTGATCAAGAAACTCACTCGTGCCCTTCAGCGACCATCCGTCTGGTATGCATCATCATAAGAAAAATAAGCTGGATCCTCTAGTGCTGGCTCTAAACCTGACCATACAAAACCAGTGGGGTTAGACCCAATATAGCAAGTACAACAAGGAAGCATGATTGAAGAAACCAAAACCAGATCAAGCATATAGTGCAAGAGCCAAGAATTATTGGCGTGTGCCCAATCTTTGGGATAACATGGCACTCCTTCACCAAATAAGGACAGAAAATGCCATGCCACCCAAGATAAGGTACGTCCCATGATTATAGTCAAGCTAGGATTTTGTGTCATAGTTTCGTCCATATTCCATCATAGCATAATGACTCAACTCTCCAACTAAACAAGGACAGAAGTTGAACACCATACTATAACAGTCCATATCCCTAAGCTACTAGCAGAATTACAATCACAACCAAGTAAGGTTAGAACGGCCAAACAATGTTACGACTTGTTATGTGGAGTCTGGGGTTATCCCAGATATAATAATAATAAGTATCCTCAGTCATGTCGAGCAGGACTAACCGAGGCAATATTATATAAGAAGAAAATTATGATCACACCAGTTTCCCGTAGGGTCATCGCGCTAATTATCGTACCCGTTTCCTATAGGTCCACCGTGCTAATAAATCGGTAACAGTTCCAACCTTTCTATAAAAAAAATGTTGGCTCGGTCTTAAATATAAAAAGATCGAATATTGTACTCCAATACATGTGGATGATATACAATATTCGTGGTAGCCAGCCTTGCACGTTATAAAAATTATCATTAGGTGGCCCATCACGCATGATCTCGGGATGTCGTTCCCTCCCCATGTTCTAATCAGCTTTTATGTTACCTAATTAACCCTACAGTGAAATGAAATTCTCTGCCGCGACTGTAATCACCTAAAAATTTTAGAATTTTAGAAATTAATTTTCTGAATTTAATTAGCATTTTCTGTATTTTTAAAAACAAATAAACAAAGGAAGTCTGATTTAAAATGAATTTTTAAAGAATTGAAATAATATTAAAATGAGATAAAAATTATATTTTCTAGTGTAAAATTAAAAACTGGACATAGGGTAATTTTTCGGGAATTTATTGGACCCCGGATGGATTTTTAAAGCCTAAAAGAACTATTGAATTATTTAAATTAATTAATTAAACCCAATAAAACCTGGTTTTCTTAAACCCAATGTTTGAACCGAACCGGACCGGCCGGTCTGCCCGAACCGGCCCAAACTCTTAACGGGTCAGATCCGGGTTAGACCCGACCCGCTAAGAACTCGACCCGACCCAAATTAAACCCTAACCCCCAAATTATTTCCCCCGACCCTTCACCTTGCCGGCGGCCGTTTCTGCCGCCGTGGCCGCCGGCGACCCCCCATCTTCATTTTCCCTGACCTGCCGTCTCTTCCTCTTCGACTTCCGGCCAACCCCCGGCGCTACCACTCCTCTCAAACCTCTATAAAACCGAGCCGGCCCTCCATACCCTTCCCCTCTCGCAGAATTCCGACGCCGGACCTCCCCTTCGTCCCAGCTAGCACCGGCGACGCCCAGCCTCCCGTAGGACCCGCTATCAGACCCGCGGTACCCCGCCGAACCTCCTCCCTCTTCTCCTCCCTCTGGTTTAGTTCCTCTAGGACCCGACACCTCACTTCTGGAACCCCGACACCGACTCTGGTGCCTTCCGCCGCCCTCCAACGTCAGATCCGGCCGCCTAGACCCGTCGCCAACCACTCCAGTACCGGCGCCGCCTCCGCCCGCACCCCAGGCCGACTTCGGCGAGCTCAGACACGACCCATAATCCGAGTACAAGCCAGGATACGGCTTGGACACAGTGCCAGGACACAAAAAACTAGAATTGGACACGTGTGAATCAGACTTTTTGAGCCCTGTTCAGGTACTCGTATCTCACTCCTCGCTACCCCGATTTTTTTTTCGTCAGTTGCATCGTGTAGCCTGCATGACCCCCTCGGTGCCCGTGCAAACCGCTCGGCGTATCACGTCCTGTGGTGATCGTGAACCGCGATCCAAAAATAGGAAAAATAATGCCCTGTTTCACCCCGGAACTGAGTACACCCCGCCAAACGGGATGACTTGGTCACGTGCGGTCTTCACTGATACGTGCTCGTCGTTGATACGGATGTGCAGGATTTCGCAGAGCTGATTCGGATGTGCGTGCACACCGGAATCAGTGCGTATCCGTGGACAACGTCCCGTATTCGACTTTTCTATTTGTCGTTGTAACTTGGTGTACACACGTCAGATCGAGACGAAACTTACGCCGACGGACTCGTAGCAATACGCTGGTCCTGTAAGCCAAGTTTGGTTCAATTTTGAGAACGTTGAAAAATTGCGTATCGTGGGTCCCACAGGCTCCACTTGACGGGCGATTTTGAGAACGACTCATCGGAATCAAATTCTGGAAGTTTCATTGGGTTCGTATCATTGTTCCTTACTTGTTGACACTAAGTTGGACGAATTTGGAGACCTTTGACCCTGACATGGTTTTCGGTGCAAAGCGGCCCACATATGGACCCTGCTTTGTCCAGAAAATGTCATTTTTGTCCTTGTGTCCAAACTGGACTTAAGGACAGGCATTTCTAGCTATTTTATATGTTCAGAGACTGTTGGTAATGTTTATTTCAGCTTTTTGAGGAGTATTTACGGAACCCACTGATACAGGGATTGCTACTGGTATTCCAATCCAAGGCAAGTGTACCTTGCCAAATTATGTAGTTTTGATATTTATTTTCTTGCTTATTTACATTGTTGATTATGCTTAAACCTAGGACCGTATGACCTACTTAGTGTCCGATTAAAAGTCGGGTGCCAACCCCGTACGCGGAGTTGTGTACGTCATTTAGAGATGGACATGCGTGACCCTTTACATTCTCGTACTTGTTGTATCAAGTACATTATAACCTAGGATACTTGACACCATACATATGACCGAATCTTCCTGAGATATTCAAGGTGATACTGTGTAGGATACATGATGGACATAGACATTATATTCTTAGATTATGACTTTTTGCATTAGCTATGATCTCACATGACATGGACATGAGACGTTATGGACATGAGACGTGTGGTTACATTGGATGGGGAGAGACACACAGGCTACAGGCTGTTCTATATATATCTACTACTATTGTGAGGTTGTAGACTCTCGAGCAGAGCTAGACCCATTACTTGTTATTACTGCTACCGGCTCCCCGACACAGAGCTTGTAGCTGTCTCAGCCTGAGTACTAGTGATGCTCTCAGTTGCATTTTCACATAGATGGTTATGTAGTTGCCCTGCTTATTTTATTTACTATTCTACTGCATTATTTTGGCTTGTATTATTTGTACCTTGCTATGTCCCCTGAGGACCTGGATCCGGATGATGTCCCCAGGTTTAGCAGAAGAGCATTATCCAGAGGTATACGGGACATGAGCTGAAGCTGTACCAGAAGCTGTTGCTGAAGCTGAACCAAACTTAGAAGCAAAGGTGATGGCTGAAGACTTTTCTTGAGTTTATGTTATTTGTACTCGTCAGATACTTTATTTTGGACTCCTTTGTTCTGGTCTGATGATCCAGTATTTTAGACTTTTATCGGGTTGTTCCCCGACATACTTTGCTGAGACTGGACATTGATGTACTTTCCTTATTTGCTGTTGTTCTTATTATTTTGTGTGTGGATGAGATTAGTTTAGACTTGTTGTTGTAGACTTATATTACAGCTTAAGTATGCCCCGATGGATCCATTAAATTGGGTTTGTCCATCGGTGCGTGCTATTGGCCGTTGCCACGTGTCTAGTCCCTTGGTATTTTGGGACTGGGGCATGACATAGTTTTTGTGGTGGCCCATGCAGGTCTATGACAAAATTGTTTGGTTTCAACTTAGGGACCGAACAAACCTGTAAAAGGATAGGATAGGTTATAGGATCTCATCCATTTGTTGAATCATTTTTGAAACTCTATATCGCATTCGAATTAAGTACTTGATTTGCATCCTGCTTTGATTCTACTGAACGTTCTCATAAAGTTTATTTTGGATGCAGAAAGATGGATCCAAGAATTGGAGATGAAATTCCTTTGTGTACACGACAAGATGCTGTGGTTACCTATGGAGATGGAGTTACACCAGAGAACAGAGGGCAATCCTCTCAAAGTGGACAAGCTGAGCAGCATAACTCAAGGTTCAGGCGCGACGACATCCCACCTCCGCCGTAGTTCACTCCACAGATGCCTGTCTTTCCACTAGGGCAAGAAATGGACGGGCAGCAGATGTTCCAGATATTTTACGCCATGATGCAAGCCCAACAGCAAGTTCAACAGGAGGAGCAACGTCAGGAGGCAGAGTACCTGAGAACCAGTCTAGTAAACGCATTGAAGCAGGCGAACCCGCAAGCTAGGCGACCAACGACGGGATCTATCACTGATTTCCGTCAACTCAAGTCCCGTACCTTTTCGGGCAAGGAAGGACCAACTGAAGTGCATGAGTGGCTCACAAACACACAACATCAGTTGGAAGCAGCTGAACTTTCGCGGGAGAGATGGATGACTGCTGTCCAGATGCAACTGACGGACAATACGCACCATTGGTGGCTAGCCGAAGAAAGGAGGCTAGAACATGACCGAGAGACTCTTCCAAGAGATGTATATCCCAGCTGTTTCTCGGTCAGAACTCCGAGACAAGTTCAACCGCCTCATCCAAGGCAATATGACGGTGGAGGAGTACAATGCCGAATTTATTCGCCTGAGTCGTTTCGCCCCTTCTCTAATTCCCACCGAAGAAGAGAAGGCAGAGAAGTTCTTTGACGGACTCAGGTTCGAGCTTCAGAGGTTGATTGGATCTGTTGCACCTACATCGTACACCGACGTCCTTGCTGCAGCACAACGCATGGAGCGCGTCACCAGGAGGGAGTCAAGTCTGAAGCGGCCATTTACCTCAGTATAATCCAAGGCATCACAGGAGAATTCTGCAAAGTGACTCCAGAAGAATCTACCTCAGAGAGCAGCACCAAGAACCCTACCTACTTGTCATTTTTGCGGCAAGTTAGGTCACATTGAAAAGGACTGCAGACGCAAATTGGGACTGTGCCTGGTTTGCGGATCCAACCAGCATCTCTCCAGGGATTGCTCTGAACGCAGAGAGGGAGCACCACGACTAGCTTTACCTGCACCAAGGCCAGATTATCCAGCAGTGGGAGCACAGCAGATGGGAGTTGGAGGAGTCAGACCACTAGCTCCAGGAGGATATCAGCAGAGACCACCATTGCCACCTCAGGCAACACTATTCCAGCAGGCTCATTAGCAGAGAGGTCCAGCTCAGGGACGAGGTCAGGCATTTGCATTGGCTGTTCAGGAAGAAGCTACTGCTGGAGAAGTTATAGCAGGTACTATTTTAGTAGCTTCATTACCTGTTGTAGCTTTATTTGATTCTGGAGCATCGCATTCATTCATAGCTGCTAGCTTCGTAGCCATCTATAGAGTAGCTACTGCACCCCTTCCGAAGACTAAGAGAATTCTTACGGAAGGTAGAATTATACCGGTTAGTGATATCTGTAGATCATGTTCGGTAGTAGTCTGTGGAAGAGAGATGCGAGCTCAATTTCTGATCTTTTCTATGCCTGACTATGATGTTGTACTTGGTATGGACTGGTTAAGTCAGTATCATGCGACTCTTGATTGTCGGCTTGGAAAGGTTATATTCAGACCACCTGGACATTCAGAGTTTGAGTTTCTTCGAGAAGCTGTAGAGCAAGGTGTTCAGCCTACTCTTAGGGTATTATCTGTAGAAGGGGAGTCAGGTTACCCAAGAGTCATATCAGAGTTTATGGATGTATTTCTCGATGATCTCCCAGGGTTACCACCTGATCGGGAAATAGAATTCACAATAGACTTAACTCCAGGAGCAGAGCCTATCACTTCATCGGTATATCGGCTGGCACCTAAGGAGTTAGTGGAGTTGAAGAATCAAGTTGATGATCTTCTGGAGAAGGGTTTCATCCGGCCCAGTGTTTCACCTTGGGGAGCACCCATACTTTTTGTACCAAAGAAGAATGGAACAGTTCGCCTGTGTATTGATTACAGGGCGTTAAACGCTATGACCATTAAGAACCGGTATCCCTTGCCACGCATTGATGACTTATTTGATCAATTGAGTGGAGCTAGGGTATTTTCGAAGATTGACCTTAGATCCGGTTATCACCAGATTAGGGTGAGGAAGGAAGATATACCGAAGACAGCCTTCAGGACTAAGTATGGACACTATGAGTTCTTAGTAATGTCGTTTGGTTTAACCAACGTGCCTGCTGTGTTCATGAGCTTGATGAACCGAGTTTTCCATCAATACTTGAATAAATTTGTGGTTGTGTTTATTGATAACATTCTGGTATATTCCAAAAGCCACGAAGAGCACGAGGAGCATCTAAGAATCGTGCTAGAGACGTTGAGGCAGGAGAAGCTATATGCTAAGCTCAGTAAATGTGAGTTTTGTATGGATAAGGTGCCATTCTTAGGGCATATTATCTCAGGAGAAGGACTGTCAGTTAATCCAGAGAAGGTTGCTGCCATTGAGACTTGGCCTACACCAACATCAGTTGCTGAGGTGAGAAGTTTTCTAGGACTTGCTGGATATTACAAAAGTTTCGTAGAAAATTTCTCAAGGATTGCGGATCCAATGACGAAGTTGACAGGGAAAGATCAAGAGTTTGCATGGACAGAAAAATGTCAGAAGGCCTTTGAAGAATTAAAGAGGCATCTAACAACAACACCAGTCTTGACTCTTCCTTCAGGGTCGGGAGGTTTTGTTGTTTATAGCGATGCGTCAGGTAGTGGCCTAGGATGTGTTTTGATGCAACATGGCAAAGTTATTGCTTATGCATCGAGACAATTGAAGGTCCATGAGAAGAACTACCCAACGCATGATCTGGAGCTAGCTGCAGTAATATTTGCATTGAAGATTTGGAGGCACTATCTTTATGGAGAGAAGGTGGAAATCTTCACTGATAACAAAATTCTGAAGTATGTATATACTCAGAAGGAGCTTAACATGAGGCAAAGACGCTGGCTTGAGTTGATGGTGGACTTTGATATAGATCTGCAGTACCACCCAGGGAAGACGAATGTAATAGCAGACGCACTCAGCAGAAAGCTTACGGCTTATTTCTTAACGATGCAGCCTGAGCTATTGAGAGATCTACATGAGCTCCAGATAGAGGTTATTTTACCAGGACAGAGTGGCTTGCTGGCTAATCTATAAGTAAAGTCATCGCTTGTGGAGAGGATTAAGAAAGCTTTGCCTACTGATGCTAGATTTCGAAGACTCAAAGAAAAGACAGAAGCAGGCATGCAGACGGAACTTCGCATACATGAGGATGGGACATTAAGGTGCGAAGATCGCCTATATGTTCCAAATGAAGAATTGAGACATGAGCTAATGACTGAAGCACATAGCTCCATGTACTATGTTCATCCAGGAGGAACAAAGATGTACCTAGATCTAAGGCAGTATTATTGGTGGCATGGAATGAAGAGGGAGATTGCAAGATTTGTGGCTAAATGTTTAGTCTGCCAACAAGTAAAAGCCGAGCATCAGAGGACTGCAGGAATGTTGCAGCCGCTTCCCATACCAGAATGGAAGTGGGAATATATCACCATAGATTTCGTCACAGGATTCCCAAGGAGCCCCAGCGGAAGAGATGCGGTATGGGTTATCGTGGATCGACTCACTAAATCGGCACATTTCTTGCCGTTTAGAGTTGGACAGTCCACAGAGGTACTAGCCGACATGTATATACGACAAATTGTAAGATTGCATGGAGTGCCGATTAGTATTGTATCAGATTGAGACTCGAGATTTATATCTCATTTTTGGCGAAGCATGCAAGAGAGTCTTGGCACCAGACTCAAATTCAGCACTGCCTATCATCCACAGACAGATGGTCAATCAGAATGTACAATCCAGATCTTGGAGGATATGCTGCGATCATGTATGTTAGACTTTGGAGGGTCTTGGAAAGATCATTTGCATTTGGTGGAGTTCTCATACAACAACAGTTATCAGGCAAGCATCAAGATGGCACCTTTCGAGGCGTTATACGGTAGGAAGTGCAGATTGTCGATATGCTGGAGTGACGTCGGAGAGCGTCAAATATTGGGTCCAGAGTTGGTAATGCAAAAAGTGGAGAAGGTGAAACAAATCCAGAATCATCTTCATGCAGCTCAGGACAGACAGAAGCATTGGGCTGATACACACCGACGTCCCCTGGAGTTCAAGGAAGGAGAACATGTATTCTTGAGAATTTCACCTACTCGAGGAACCATTCGCTTTGGGAGCAGAGGCAAGTTGAGTCCAAGGTACATTGGGCCCTTTGATATTCTGGAGCGCATTGGTGATGTGGCCTATCGTCTTGCATTACCTCCATCTTTAGAGGGAGTGCATGATGTATTCCATGTCTCCCAGCTGAGAAGGTACGTGACTGACCCAAGTCACGTAGTTGATCATTCTGAGATCGCAGTAGGTCCAAGCCTGAGATATGAAGAACAACCAGTGGGTATACTCGGCACTAGTGAGAAGACACTACGAGGACAGACAATTAAACTGGTTCGTGTGGCTTGGAAGCAACACTCGCCTGGTGAATCTACCTGGGAGCGGGAGGATATCATGCGCCAGCGATATCCCCATTTATTCGAGGATGCAGGTATATCCTAAGTAATTTTTGTAAATCCCATAGTGCTATTTTTTAGTAGCTAAATCTTTAATTGCGAGGACACAATTTTCTTAAGGGGGGTAGATTGTAATCACCTGAAAATTTTAGAATTTTAGAAATTAATTTTCTGAATTTAATTAGCATTTTTTGTATTTTTAAAAACAAATAAACTAAGGTAGTCTAATTTAAAATGAATTTTTAAAGAATTTAAATAATATTAAAATGAGATGAAAATTATATTTTCTAGTGTAAAATTAAAAACCGGACATAGGGTAATTTTTCGGGAATTTATTGGACCCCGGATGGATTTTTAAAGCTTAAAAGAACTATTGAATTATTTAAATTAATTAATTAAACCCAATAAAACCCGGTTTTCTTAAACCCAATGTTTGAACCGAACCGGACCGGCCGGTCTGCCCGAACCGGCCCAAACTCTTAACGGGTCGGATCTGGGTCAGACCCGACCCGCTAAGAACCCGACCCGACCCAAATTAAACCCTAACCCCCAAATTATTTCCCCCAACCCTTCACCTTGCCGGCGGCCATTTCCGCCACCGTGGCCGCCGGCGACCCCCCATCTTCATCTTCCCCGACCTGCCGTCTCTTCCTCTTTGACTTTCAGCCAACCCCCGGCGCTACCACTCCTCTCAAACCTCTATAAAACCGAGCCGGCCCTCCATACCCTTCCCTTCTCCGCAGAATTCCGACGCCGGACCTCCCCTCTGTCCCAGCTAGCACCGGCGACGCCCAGCCTCCCGTAGGACCCGCTGTCAGACCCGCGGCACCCCGCCGAACCTCCTCCCTCTTCTCCTCCCTCTGGTTTAGTTCCTCTAGAACCCGACGCCTCACTTCTGGAACCCCGACACCGACTCTGGTGCCTTCCGCCGCCCTCCAGCGTCAGATCCGGCCGCCTAGACCCGTCGCCGACCACTCCAGTACCGGCGCAGCCTCTGCCCGCACCCCAGGCCGACTTCGGCGAGCTCAGACACGACCCAGAATCCGAGTACAAGCCAGGACACGGCTTGGACACAGTGCCAGGACACAGAAAACTTGAATTGGACACATGTGAATCAGACTTTTTGAGCCCTGTTCAGGTACTCGTATCTCACTCCTTGCTACCCCGATTTCTTTTCCGTCAGTTGCATCGCGTAGCCTGCATGACCCCCTCGGTGCCCGTATAAACCGCTAGGCGCATCGCGTCCTGTGGTGATCGCGAACCGTGATCCAAAAACAGGAAAAATAATGCCCTGTTTCACTCCGGAACTGAGTACGTTCCGCCAAACGGGACGACTTGGTCACGTGCGGTCTTCACCGATACGTGCGCGTCATTGATAGGACGTGCAGGATTTCGCAGAAGCTGATTCGGATGTGCGTGCACACCGAAATCAGTGCGTATCCGTGGACAACGTCCCGTATCTAATTTTTCTATTTGTCGCTGTAACTTAGTGTACACACGTCGGATCGAGAAGAAACTTGCGCCAACGGACTCGTAGCAATACGCTGGTCCTGTAAGCCAAGTTTGGTTCAATTCTGAGAACGCGTACCGTGGGTCCCACAGGCTCCACTTGACGGGCGATTTTGATAACGGCTCATCGGAATCCAATTCTGGAAGTTTCGTTGGGTTCGTATCATCGTTCCTGACTTGTTGACACTAAGTTGGACGAATTTGGAGACCTTTGACCCTGACCTGGTTTTCGGTGCAAAGCGGCCCATATATGGACCCTGCTTTGTCCAGGAAATATCATTTTTGCCCTTGTGTCCAAACTGGACTTAAGGACAGGCGGTTCTAGCTATTTCATATGTTCTGAGACTGTTGGTAATGTTCATTTCAGCTTTTAAAGGAGTATTTACGGAACCCACTGATACAGGGACTGCTACTGGTATTCCAATCCAAGGCAAGTGTACCTTGCCAAATTATGTAGTTTTGATATTTATTTCTTTGCTTATTTACATTGTCGATTATGCTTAAACCTAGGACCGTATGACCTACTTAGCGTCCGATTAAAAGTCGGGTGCCAACCCCGTACGCGGAGTTGTGTACGTCATTTAGAGATGGACATGCGTGACCCTTTACATTCTCGTACTTGTTATATCAAGTACATTATAACCTAGGACACTTGACACCATACATATGATAGAATCTTCCTGAGATATTCAAGGTGATACTTATATTCTTAGATTATGACTTATTGCATTAGCTATGATCTCACGTGACATAGACATGAGACGTTATGGACATGAGACGTGTGGTTACATTGGGTGGGGAGAGACACACAGGCTACAGGCTGTTCTATATATATCTACTACTATTATGAGGTTGTAGACTCTCGAACAGAGCTAGACCCATTACTTGTTATTACTGCTACCGGCTCCCCGACACAGAGCTTGTAGCAGTCTTAGCCTGAGTACTAGTGATGCTCTCAGTTGCATTTTCACATAGATGGTTATGTAGTTACCCTGCTTATTTCATTTACTATTCCACTGTATTATTTTGGCTTGTATTATTTGTACCTTGCTATGTCCCCTGAGGACCTGGATCCGGATGATGTCCCCAGGTCTAGCAGAAGAGCATTATCCAGAGTTTTACGGGACAGGAGCTGAAGCTGTACCAGAAGCTGTTGTTGAAGCTGAACCAAACTTAGAAGCAGAGGTGATGGCTGAAGACTTTTCTTGAGTTTATGTTATTTGTACTCGTCAGATACTTTATTTTGGACTCCTTTGTTCTGGTCTGATGATCCAGTATTTTAGACTTTTATCGGGTTGTTCCCCGACATACTTTGCTGAGACTGGACATTGATGTACTTTTCTTATTTGCTGTTGTTCTTATTATTTTGTGTGTGGATGAGATTAGTTTAGACTTGTTATTGTAGACTTATATTACAGCTTAAGTATGCCCCGATGGATCCATTAAATTGGGTTTGTCCATCGGTGCGTGCTGCTGGCCGTTGCCACGTGTCTAGTCCCTTGGTATTTTGGGACTGGAGCGTGACAGCGACCACATAAATATTCTCCTTAATGATTTCATACAGAGTACATGCATATTTGATACAAATCTATTTAATATAAGGAGTCAAGTCTGGATCCGCCCAAATATAGATGCAACATTCAACCAGCAATAACCTAGCCACGCTATGGTTCTGACCTATTATCATTTTTGTGCCAAGAATTCAAGAATATAATATTATGCACCGAGCAGGAATTATCATGTCATGTTCAGTGTATATGCTAGCCAATTTCCCACACTCAGTGTACAATGTAGCCTTTATAAACAGGCGAGCAAGACAAGTGTATCGACACGAATACAATAACTAAGTCAGGATACCAAACCTATCAGTTGGTCACACGAATCATGTTTGATCAGGTCAGGAGTCAAAATTAATTAGGAATCTCATATCTCTTATGATCGAGTCACGGTCATGAATGCCTTATCAATTCCTCAAATTCTGGGATTATATATCATCAATCATGGTCAAGCTCAACTAATCTAGAATACGCATCAAGTGCAAAATATGACCCATGCATGAACAATCAATCACAAAAAAGTCCTGGGTTGACGCACTTTGCAAGTGCCAAATATAAGCTAGTCAGGAATAGTGGCGCACTATGCGTGAGCAAGAAATTGAATGGTCTACAAACCTATAACACAAGGTCCCAGAAGTCATGTCACAAAAGTCTATAACAGGGCACACAAAATCGAGAATAGAGCAGCAGGACGATGTGACACAAAAAATTAAGAATTACAAGAATATGCGCATTCTACTGATGCAAGCAAACTGACGCACAAAACAAGAGTTACGAGTAAGAGAAGTGGTGCATTGTGCAAGTGCAAAACAACTACAAGACAAAACACAAGTCCCTAGGTGGCACAACAGTCAAGGGCACCGGGAATCGAGACGTGCCAAAGTCAAGGCTCGCTTATCGAGGCTTGTCACGTCACAGTCCCAAAATACCGAGGGACTAGCCACGTGACAATGGCCAGCAGCACACTTCAATGGGAAAATCCAATTTAATGGACCCGTTAGAGAGTACTTAAGTTATAAAAATAATATAATGGTCTATGATACAAGTCACAGTCTAATTCTAATCTCATCCACAGAAGATAAACAAAAATCAAATATCAGAATAATATATCCAACAAGTCTCAATAAAATATCTCAGGGAACAACCCGATAATGAGTTTAATACATAAATCCACGAGACAGGAAATATAGTATCAAGAACAGAAATGACTGAGTATATAAATCAAATACTCAGAAGAAATCCTCGGGCATCACCTCGTCCTCTGGTGTTAGTACTGCTCCAGCGTCTGCTCCTGTCCCGTATACCTCGGGGTAGATCTCCTCTTCTAAACCTGGGGACATAATCCGGATCCAGGTCCTCAGGGGACATAGCAAGGTTGTTATGCCCCAGTCCCAAAAATACGTAGGACTAGGACACGTAAGCATGTCGGCCGTATAGATATGGCAACTCCAATATATGGAAACCAAAATCCATACGTACGCTGTAATATGAATATCAATCCACAAGTGGTATAACATATGTCACAAGTCACAGGATATAATCTAAATCTCATCCACGAAAATAAAATATAAATAAATAACCAGTATCTATGAGACTAGATCTCAATATAAGTATCTAAAGATGATAGTTGGATGGAAATAAATCCACTACCAACTCGAATGAAAAAGCACAACACAATAAACACAATATAAGAATACCAGCTAACGACCACGGGGCTCGAAGAGAAGACATCCTCGAAACATATGTAACCATCCAAATCTACGCTCCTACAAATGCTCAAGAACAGATACACCTGGAAAGGGACCAGGTCCTCAGAGGGACGTAACAAGATACATAGAAGCAAGCCAATTTGAATACAGTAAACATGCATAATGTTTGAAAATAAATAAGTACGCTGTACAAGACAATCTATATGAATGCAAATGAGGACAACTTTTCGACGTATGGGCAAGGGTAGGCTACTCGATCTAATCTCACAACTCACACACACGTCCATGGACATCATCAGCCGACATACCGCGGGGGTAGCGACCCTCGTGACTCCATCAATCGATATACCGCAGGGGTAGCGACCATCGGACACGACCACCATAGTGCATGCTAGTGACTACGGTGTTACCAGAGTGGTTAAATCCCATACACCTACTGATCGTCCTCTATGATACTAAGTATCAAGTGTGTGTCAACATATCTAATATATAGTAATGACTGAAAGAAACTACACATGCAAGAAATATATAGAAATGCAATAAATATACAGAAATATACTAAGCATGCAAAATACTGTAAGCAATTTGGCAAGGTATCTTGCCTGGCAAGAAAGCTGCAAAGATGTAATGTCCCGATGTCAACACCAAGAGTCAAAAGCTACGACCTCAGAATGAACGTCGTCGGATGCTGAAATAAACATCACCAACGTTCCAAGAATAAGCAAAATAGCTAGAAAGCACTTCCCTTTCGTCCAATTTGGACAACGGAGCAAAACGGTAATTTCAGATAAAAGTGGGGTCAACGTGTGGCTCAATTTGCACCAAAAAATGTGCCAAGGATAACAGTATCTAAATAGGACAAATTATAGGTCAAACAAACTCTAGATGTCAATACGAACCCAACGGTATGTCCAAATATGGATTTCGATGTGCCGAACATAAATTCGCCCAAAAAGTTAACTGTGGGCCCGCCAATTGGCGACTTGGTCAACTATCTCAGAATTGCGTAAAAATTGGGTCAAAAGACCAGCGCGTTACCACGAATTCAGTGGCGCAAGTTTTGTCCCAATCTGTCGAGCGTTCACAAAATGCGAGCGACCTTTGCAAAAGTTGCGACACAAAATTTGTCTGCGGATACGGGTTGATTTTGGCGCCACACGCGTCCGAATCAGTTTCCGCGAACTCTTCCGTGTACGGTTACGCTGTGCGCACCGTTTGGTACACTTGGTACACGGCGGGGCGGTCCCGTTTGGCGGGGCGCACTCCGTTTCACAACTTTTGAAAATCTGGAAAAAGTATATTCGCGGGGTTTTTAACGAATTTAATTTCATCTACAGCAGTTAATAATCTAGGGTTATTTGACAAAAATTAAACTAGATTAATTGGTTTACGCATACCAAAAAGAATCATCGAATTCGGATCTCTGTGGTGGGAGATACGAATCCGGGAACATGGGTGATCACCGCAGTTTTCTGCGATCCCAGAAATTGGTCTTTTTTCGTCAACTTTGGCGCTATTTTTGCCTATGGTTACGCATTGTTCGAGGTCTACTATCATACATATATGGAAGAGGGTTAAGGGGTGAGCATACCGGTGAAGACGGGATGGTGTTTGGTTGAGCGAGGCGACGGAAAACAACTCCGGAACACAGGTACCTCACTGTGGAAATCTGCAGTGCGCGGGGTCGCGGTCGTCGGGATTGGTTTGGACGGCCTGGCGCGGTTCCCCGGCTGCGTTGGCGGCGCTCCTTAAGTCTAGATGGGAAGAGAAAAAGATTTGGGAGATCTAGGGTTAGGATTTTAGTCGAAATAAGAATATATATATATATATATATATATATATATATATATATATATATATATATATATATATATATCTATATAAGAGAGGAAGAGGGGGGGATCCGTTCACATACGCGGGCTAAGGGAGGTCTGTTTGCTCGCGGGGTGGGATTTGCTTTGCTATTGGCTTAATAGCAAAGGTGGCTGGCTCACAAGGGGGCGGGCTACATATATTGCTAAGGGGGTGTTGGGTGCATCCAGCGGTGGCTGTGCACTAGGGGTGGTTTGGGTTGGTAGGCTAGTAATGGTTTTTTCTTTTGTTTTTCTAATCTTTTATATATTTATTATATATATATTTATATATTTATTATATATATATATATATATATATATATATATATATATATATATATATATATATACTCATAGAAAAATTTCAGAATTACACTAATACATACCATTAAGCTAGCAACTGCTCAAGGGGTCTCCTACATGAAATAAATTTGAAAAAATTCCTAATGGTCCCATAAATCTTCTAAGTTCACCAACACCTATAAGAAAATTTAATAAAAATCTATTTCTCCTAATTAGCACATAATTACTACAATTAAATTAATAATTAATTAAAAAGGGCATATACGGTTTTTAGGAATAGGGGTTTTACATTCTACCCAACCTATAAAAATTTCGTCCTCGAAATTAAAATTAAGCCACGATAAAATGTCAAAGATGGTATAAGATTTGAATTATTTAAAATGCAAGGCTAGATTTAAATGAGGGAGCGATGTTGCGCGACCAAAATATAGTACAAGGGAGCTTAATTATAAGTTGCACAAAGGTCAGAATGAAGGATGGGCATGTCTAGGATAAGGGTGTAGAATTTGTAGGAAGGCAGTGGCTAGTGTAGTGCTCCAATTATCGAAGCACGGTAAGGGAAGCTAAGTGATATAATTATTGCAAGAATTAAATAAAAAATACCGTGTTCTATTTCTACTGGATTCAATCTAGCCTTAGTCTCACTACCTAAGCCAAGTAGGTCCAATTTTGAGTGAGGGTTTTATAATCTACCTAACTTAAAAATTACCCATCTATCACCTAAGGCTATACATCTAGGTAAACTATTCCTTAATTATTTAATCATGTTATTCAATCCTCAAAATTTTAACACCAAACATATTACCTATGATATGCCCTTAATCAATTATAAAAGGGAGTCACTAAGTCATGTGATTAGCCTTACGGGGTATATTTAGTACTATCAGTGTCAACTTATACCAGCACGAGGTTTCGTCTTTTCGAAATATTGGAAGACGGAGAGCAATAATAAAAAAAAATTCAAGGTGAAGGTGATAGAATACAAGTACGAGGCTCAAAGAGATTAAAGAATTCGAAAAGAGAGTTGTCAGGACAGTTGTGGATTAAAATCCTATTTTTGGTAATTTTCTATTTATATGCTCGTATCAGTACAGTTATGTAATCGATACGATATGTCTGACATGTCTAGGAGCAAGTATATTCGTCTACTACCATATATCTCAATCCACGTGAAGTAATCATGCGAAGAGCGAACCAAGCGCACTAAGGTTAGCTAGACCTTAATACATCGATTTCTGATTAGGCAATTGTATCATTGTGTGCACCCAATAATACATATGTCATGAGCAAGCTCGATAAAAGAATAAGCTTACAAAAACTAGGCTATAATAGCAGCATAAGTCAAGGTAGTACAGAAAATATTTGTCATGAGCAAGCCCATAATTACTATAATTAAATTATTAATTAATTAAAAAGAGTAAATACGGTTTTTAGGATTAGGGATTTTACATTCCCCCCAACTTATAAAAATTTTGTCATCGAAATTAAAACTAAGCCACGGTAGAAAGTCAATGATGGTATAAGATTTGCATTGTTTAAAATACAAGACTAGGTTTAAATGAGGGGCGATGTTGCACGACCAAAATGTAGCTCAATGAAGCTTAACTATAAGTTGCACAAAGGTCAGAATGGAAGATGGGAACGTCTAGGATAAGGGTGTGGAATTTGTAGGAAGGCAGTATCTAGTGTAGTTCTCCAATTATTGAAGCAGGTAAGGTGCGCTAAGTGATATAATTATTGCAAAATTAAATAAAATATCGTGTTCCATCCCTAACTGGACTCAATCTAGCCTTAGTCTCACTATCTCAGCCAAGTAGGTCTAATTTTGGGTGTGGGTTTTGCATTCTACCTGACTTAAAATTTACCCATCTATCACCTAAGGCTATACATCTAGGAAAACTATTCCTCAATTATTTAATCATGTTATTCAATCCTCAAAGTTTTAACACCAAACATATCACCTATGATATGCCCTTAATCAATTATAAAAGAGAGTCACTAATTCATGTGATTAGCCTTATGGGGTATATCTAGTACTATCAGTGTGTCAACTTATATCAGCACGAGATTTCGTCTTTCCGAAATAAGGAAAGACGGAGAGTGATAATAAAGATTTTAAGGTGAAGGTGATAGAATACAAGTACGAGGTTCAAAGAGATTAAAGAATTTGAAAAGAGAGTTGTCAGGGCAGTTGTGGATTGAAATCCTATTTTGGTAATTTTCTATTTATATGCTCGTATCAGTACAGTTATGTAACCGATACGATATGTCAGACATGTCTAGGAATAAGTATATTCATCTACTACCATATATCTCAATCCATATAAAGTAGTCATGCGAAGAGCGAACCAAGCGCACTAAGGTTAGCTAGACCTTAATACACCGATTCTGATTAGGCAATTGTATCATTGTGTGCACCCAATAATACATATATCATGAACAAGATCGATAAAAGAATAAGCTTGTAAAAACTAGGCTATAATAGCAGCATAAGTCAAGGTAGTACAGAAAATATAAGTACGCTAGATTATGATGAGAGAAGTTACAAAATAATCCAAGTTCTCAACGAAGATAAGACTTTACAATCTCTACAGTTGTCATACTAACTCCTTGTCTAAGTCGATAGTCGACCAAATAGGGGTATGGGCTTTTAAGTTCTACAGTCAGATGAAATATTATCTTCTTATGCTAGCACACAGTTAATGTCATTCAGCTACACTTCAATAATAGGGCAAAAGACTATGTGATACTAGGTGGTGAGGTATACTACCCAACTTATAACAATAAACTAGTACTGTAATTGTCTTAAGGATACTGTAGAAACTCCTGTTAAGGTCTACGAGAAGGGATCTTGGTACTTATTAGGGTATCCTCTTTTATTACATAGGTCATGGTCGTCCTAAGTCTTAGTCATAGCGCTTATAGAGCAAGTATCAATAGTAAGAATGGAAAGTTACTGGCCTTCAAGGAAAAGAGAATATAACTCGTATCGAGGTGGAGGTACATGTTACGCAATTTAAAACTAAGGGATAAGCACCAGGTCTCAATCTACAAGAATAGCTTAAACCATCAAGTTCTAACTACTAAGCACACAATTTCAAAATTTTAAAATTACAACTATAATCCTAGCCGACTATATATCCTAATCATAGAATAAAAACACTTGGTCCATAATCAGAGGTGTCAGGTGGCACGAGTTAAAAGATGAAGGGTAGAAGAACAAAATTTAGTCGTCACGCAATTAGCGAACGTTAAGGTCGCAGAGGAACAATATGAAATTAAAATAGAGGGCTCTAGATAGCATCATGGTTTTCTAAGGGGGAGTGGTATACTGGTTGCTATGTTCGAGGTATGATAAAAAAAATGTTAATTACATTCCTCTAGGCATCCTAAGGTGCTGTCTACTAATAATAAGGCAATGATCTAAGTTTATAGTTCTCTAATACTATCTAACTATGGGGGGTTAGGTTCAGTCCTAATTTTTAAATTTTGGTTTTCTATTGGTTCCCCAATACTAGGGTCAAACATTATGGTAAAACTTCTAACTGAATCTAGTAGTGTCTATACTACTCACAAGTCCTCATAATACATTAAGGGATAATGGTCAACCAATCTATAGATAAGGAATTCTAGGGTTCACTAGATATTCTAAACTTAATGGTGTGTTAATGTAACGCCCCGCTCCGCACCGGCGTTATGTATCAGGTGAGTGGGCAGAACTTCGTTCTCTGATTCTTGCACGCCTTAATAATAACCTGTGTTTTTGCTTGCAATATTTTCATAAGAGAATGATAGAACCTGCCTTGCATGTTAATGAACGAACTCACCTAGCTTATCTTTGAAACAATGTCTGCTTAACGAGAATCCTGAATTGCCTGCTTAGAGTGCATGAACATGTTCACTATCGTCTATGCTTCGAGAGAACCATAATGTGCCTGAATGTGTTCAAGTGATAAGTCGGATTGCCCCGCAACAATGAGTGTATTCTGATGGTTCGTCTCGTCTGCATACTAGAGTTTATTTGATAGTGTTCCATGCATTCGCACGCGGTCGAACAATGACTTTTGGTGGAGAGCTGAACTGCATGTGTCATCCACCATGGGTCACAGCTGTCATTAGCATCAGAGAAATGAGTCATTGGTATGCTGTTCCACCAGCTGCCGATCCTGAGATACTCGGGGACCGCCCTGCATATAGCTAAGTCATTGTGTTGGCTTGGATAGTGACTGCCCCTAAGATTATGTATTATGTGTCTAGCTTTGCATCTGACCCTCGAGTCGCACGAGATACGCTGCGCACACCCTGAAACATGAATGATTGCTTGCTTGCATATTCAATATGAAACTCTGTTTCCAAACATGTTTCCAAACAAGTAAATCGACTCTGCTAGAACTGCATAAAACGAACCTAGGTAAAACTAGAAAGATCACTAGTAATGTAATGTTTTATAACATGATTACTTAGTGCCTGTTTGAGTGAATGCATATTTCTGTTCAGTTGATTTATCTCACCAGTACTTGTATAAAGTGCTGACCCACCAACAGTTTACTTGCTTGTAGGTACTGGATCGTTCGAGGGAGCGATAGGCGTGCCACAGTCCCCAAGACCCGGAATCCTGCTTTCGATTGTTGCCCCGAGAATGCTATCGTATAAGGGGGCATAATGTATGGAACGAACGTGTGCCTTTGCTAAAGGAAACCCAAGTTGCCTCGATTGTCCCGAACACTCAGTTGGCTAAATGCATTGCATTGCAACAAGTCCCTTTTCGCTGCTTACTCGATTGATGCGATGATAGCCAACTATCAATTTAAACGATTGGCCTTGCACAGGCGCAACCCCAGGCCCGTGCGGCATCACGTCCCCCGAATGCTCGAACGGGCCATTCGCTTAGCTCCCTTCCTCCCTCGCACCCGCGGGACGGGCGCGGTGATTAGCGTCCGGTGTGCCGAGGCACGGTGATTCGTGCTCGGTTCGTTAATCCCGGCCACACGGGGCGGGGCAGGGAGGAGCGGAGGCCCGGGCGGGTCCGGGGCGTGACAGAATGGTATCAGAGCGAAATCTATTCTTCTGGCCCAAATTTGTTGCTATGACTCTGAGTCGATATGGTATTGCAAAGAGCGTTCCATATAATAAGTCCATAGATATTCTCAAAGTGCAAAATAATTCCTGAACTTGAATTGCTTGATTGTTTCGATTAAGTACGGCGAGGGACGGCACTATCGCTACTCGGGATATCGAGAAGTTTATCCTTGAAGTTTCAAGGACGAAACTTTTTGTTGGTTGGTAAGTATTTAACGCCCCACTCCGCGTCGGCGTTATGTATCAGGTGAGTGGGCAGAACTTCGTTCTCTGATTCTTGCACGTCTTAATAATAACCTGTGTTTTTGCTTGCAATGTTTTCATAAGAGAATGATAGAACCTGCCTTGCATGTTAATGAACGAACTCACCTAGCTTGTCTTTGAAACAATGTCTGCTTAACGAGAATCCTGAATCGCCTGCTTAGAGTGCATGAACATGTTCACTATCGTCTATGCTTCGAGAGAACCATACTGTGCCTGAACGTGTTCAAGTGATAAGTCGGATTGCCCCGCAACAATGAGTGTATTCTGATGGTTCGTCTCGTCTGCATACTAGAGTTTATTTGATAGTGTTCCATGCATTCACACGCGGTCGGACAATGGCTTTTGGTGGAGAGCTGAACTGCATGCGTCATCCACCATGGGTCACAGCTGCCATTAGCATCAGAGAAATGAGTCATTGGTATGCTGTTCCACCAGCTGCCGATCCTGAGATACTCGGGGACCGCCCTGCATATAGCTAAGTCATTGTGTTGGCTTGGATAGTGACTGCCCCTAAAATTGTGCATTGTGTGTCTAGCTTTGCATCTGACCCTCGAGTCGCACGAGATACGCTGCGCACACCCTGAAACATGATCGATTGCTTGCTTGCATATTCAATATGAAACTCTATTTTCAAATATTTTTCCAAACAAGTAAATCGACTCTGATAGAACTGCATGAAACGAACCTAGGTAAAACTAGAAAGATCACTAGTAATATAATATTTTATAACATGATTACTTAGTGCCTGTTTGAGTGAATGCATGTTTCTGTTCAGTTGATTTATCTCACCAGTACTTGTATAAAGGGCTGACCCACCAACAGTTTACTTGCTTGCAGGTACTGGATCATCCGAGGGAGCGATAGGCGTGCCACAGTCCCCAAGACCCAAAATCCTGGTTTCGATTGTTGCCCCGAGAATGCAATCGTATAAGGGGGCATAATGTATGGAACGAACGTGTGCCTTTGCTAAAGGAAACCCAAGTTGCCTCGATTGTCCCGAACACTCAGTTGGCTAAATGCATTGCATTGCAACAAGTCTCTTTCCGCTGCTTACTCGATTGATGGGATGATAGCCAACTATCAATTTAAACGATTGGCCTTGCACGGGCGCAACCCCAGGCCCGTGCGACATCACGTCCCCCGAAAGCTCGAACGGGCCATTCGCTTAGCTCCCTTCCTCCCTCGCACCCGCGGGACGGGCGTGGTGATTCGCGTCCGGCGCGCCGAGGCACGGCGATTCGTGCCCGGTTCATTAATCCCGGCCACACGGGGCGGTGCAGTGGCGGAGCGGAGGCCCGGGCGGGTCTGGGGCGTGACAGTTAACACTCTAGTTGTACTCTTAATAGGAAGGTTACCTTAGTTATCATCTAACAACAGGGACTTCTATATTCTAGGAGGGGGCTATACTCAAGGAACTCATTAGGGAAGCACATGAATCAAGCAGGATACAATTATTCAAATAGAATGGACTAGAAGGAGGGCGAATCATAGTCAATTGTGGATGAGATCCTATGCTCTATCCCTAGGTGCAGGCTTGTTCGGTACAGTAACGTAACCGAGACAATATGCTCTTGACCTGCATGGGCCACAACAAAAATATGTTATGCCCCAGTCCAAAAAATAAGTAGGACTAGGACACGTAAGCATGCCAGCCATATGGATATGGCAACTCCAATATATGGAAACCAAAATCCACACGTACGCTGTAATATGAATATCAATCCACAAGTGGTATAACATATGCCACAAGTCACAGGGTATAATCTAAATCTCATCCATGAAAATTAAATATAAATAAATAACCAGTATCTATGAGACTAAATCTCAATATAAGTATCTAAAGATGATAGTTGGATGGAAACAAATCCACTACCAACTCGAATGGAAAAGCACAACACAATAAACACAATATAAGAATACCAGCTAACGACCACGGGGCTCGAAGAGAAGACATCCTCGAAACATATGTAACCATCCAAATCTGCGCTCCTACAAATACTCAAGAACAGATACACCTGGAAAGGGACCAGGTCCTCAGAGGGACGTAACAAGATACATAGAAGCAAGCCAATTTGAATACAGTAAACATGCATAATGTTTGAAAATAAATAAGTACGCTGTACAAGACAATCTATATGAATGCAAATGAGGACAATTTTTTGACGTATGGGCAAGGGTAGGCTACTCGATCTAATCTCACAACTCACACACACGTCCATGAACATACCGCGGGGGTAGCGACCCTCGTGACTCCATCAATCGATATACCACGGGGGTAGCGACCATCGGACACGACCACCATAGTGCGTGCTAGTGACTACGGTGTTACCAGAGTGGTTAAAGCCCATACGCCTACTGATCGTCCTCTATGATACTAAGTGTCAAGTGTGTGTCAACATATCTAATATATAGTAATGACTGAAAGAAACTACACATGCAAAAAATATACAAAAATGTAATAAATATACAGAAATATACTAAGCATGCAAAATACTGTAAGCAATTTGGCAAGGTATCTTGCATGGCAAAAAAGCTGCAAAGATGTAATGTTCCGATGTCAACACCAAGAGTCAGAAGCTACGACCTCAGAATGAACGTCTTCGGATGCTGAAATAAATATCACTAACGTTTCCAAAATAAGCAAAATAGCTAAAAAGTACTTCTCTTTCGTCCAATTTAAACACATGAGTAAAACGATAATTTCGAATAAAAGTGGGGTCCACGTGTGTTCCACTTTGCACCAAAAAATGTACCAAGGGTAACAGTCTCTAAATAGGACAAATTATAGGTTAAACAAACTCTAGATGTCAATATGAACCCAACGGTATATCCAAATATGGATTCCGATAGGCCGAACACAAATTCGTCCAAAAAGTCAACAATGGGGTCCGCCAATTGGCGGCTTGGTCAACTGTCTCAGAATTGTGTGAAAATTGGGTCACAGGACCAGCGCATTACCACGAGTCCAGTGGCACAGGTTTTGTCGCAATCTGACGAACGTGCATAAAATACGCGCGACTTTCACAAAAGTTACGATACGGGGTTTATTCGCAGATACGGGCTGATTTCGGCGCGCACACGCGTCCGAATCAATTTTTGCAAACTC
The DNA here is from genome assembly GCA_036927795.1 of Iris macrosiphon. Classification (NCBI taxonomy): domain Eukaryota; kingdom Viridiplantae; phylum Streptophyta; class Magnoliopsida; order Asparagales; family Iridaceae; genus Iris; species Iris macrosiphon. The sequence goes on from JAYESA010000004.1 coordinate 205,460,325, forward strand.
TCACGTGTCCGGTTATGCTGCGCACACCATTTGGTATACTTGGTACATGGCAGGGCGGTCCCGTTTGGCGGAGCGCACTCCGTTTCACCATTTTTGGAAATCTGGAAAAACTGTGTTCACTGGGTTTTCCAACGAATTTAATTCTACCTATAGCAGTTAATAATCTAGGGTTATTTCACAGGAATTTTACAAGGTACAAGAATAACTCAAGCCAAAATAAATACAGTATATAAAATGTATCAATAGGGAAAACTATGTAACCAGCTATGTGATATGCAAATGAGAGCATCACTAGAACTCAAGCTGAGACTACTACAAGCTCTGTGTCGGAAAGCCGATAGCAGTGATATCACGTAGTGGGCCAAGCTCTGGATCAGAGGCTAAAGTACCGCAATAATAAATAAATAAATATATATATATAATCATCCTGTAGCCTGTGTGTCTCTTCCCATCCAATGTAATCACACGTCTCATGTCCATGATGTCTCATGTCCATAACACACAAGATTATGACCTCTAGCTAATGCAGCGAGTCATAATAATATCTATGCATATGTAAGATCTATGGCATGAAACCTGTAATCCTACACAGAATCACTATGAATAACTCAAAAAAGATTCTGTCTCATGAATAGTGTCAAGTGTCCTATGGTATGACGTACTTGATAAAGCAAGCACGAAAATATAGGATCGCGATATCAATTCTCTAAGTGACGTTATCCGACTCCGCGTACGACGTCGACACCCGAATATTATTCGGACGTTAAAAAACATCTCACGGTCCAAGTTTGAACAGATATATCCCAAAAATAAAATAAGAGAATATTATGAAGCAAGTACTACAAGTTTGGCAAGGTACACTTGCCTGGGGTTTGAATTCCTCTAATTGCTCCGGTAACAGTGAGATCTTCAGGTACACCTCCGGATGATGAAATAAATATTACCATCACTCTCAGAAGATATAAAATAGCTAGGATTGCCTACCCATAAGTTCAATTTGGACACAAGGGCAAAATTGACAGTTTTTGGTCAAAACGGGGTCCACATGTGGCCCACTTCGCACCGAAAAATGTCCTAGAGATAAAAGTTCTCCAAATTCGTCAAACTTAGTGTTTATAAGTCCAGAACGATGATACAAATCCAACAGAATATCCAGAACTAGATTCCGATGAGCCGATCATAAAATCGCCCGTCAAGTGGAGCCATGGAGCCTACGATACGGGGTTTCGTCAACGTTCTCAGAATCGAACCAAACTTGGGTCACAGGACCAGCGTAATGCTACGAGTCCGATGGCGCAAGTTTCGTTGTGAAACGACAAACACACACAAAGTTAGAACAAGTTTCAGAACATGTCTGATACGGGATAATTTTGACGGATACGCGTTGATTCCGGTGTGCACGCATATCCTAATCAACTTTCGAAAAATCTCATACGTCCGCATTAAAGATACGCGCCTTTTGATGTAATTCGTACACGACAAAGTTGCCTCGTTTAGTAGGACGCACCCAGTTTTGAAAGAATTTGAGTTTTAAAAACCAAGTTTTTGGTTAACTTCACCCGCGGATAAAACACAAATTACAACACAATAAAATAAAATAATTACAGGGTTTAAAACTTGGTTATATTGTCTAATTTATTGTTCAAGTTAATTTTAGAATTATTAAATAGGTTGGACGTAAAACGGTCGTGAACTTGTGAGTTCGGGACAGTTTCTGAAGTCCAAAATTGGACTAGTTTTTCTGTTTTTGTATCGCAATTTATGATCGACACAGGACACGATACCCCAATCTAATTGCACGGGGTTCGAGAGGGTCACACAGCGAATATGTCGCAATAGGCCGTTCGGAAATTGACACAGCGATGAGGGAAAAAGACTTACCGGAACAAGGGTCAAAATCGACTATACTGCGCGTGGTCGGGGCGGCGCGACGGTGCTCGGCCGGTCGTCGACGGCGGGTTGCTGCGGTGGCGGTGCTCGTCGGTGCTGGTCGTGTAGGCAGCGGGTGGCTCGGGTCGTTGGGGTCGTGGCGGAGAGGTCGCCAGATGAGAGCAGTGGAGGTGTCTGTGGATGGTGATAGGTGGTCGTGGGTCGGCATAGGGTTTATATAGGAGAGGGCGGCCGGCGGTTTGTGGGGAGGTGAAGGAGTAGGGGCGGCGACCGGTTGGGGAGACGAGCAGGCGGCGGTTGAAATGGCCGGAGAAGTAGGCGGGGAGGCGGGGAGGCGGGATGAAGTCGGGGGTTTCAGTTTCAGAAGAAAATATGTTAATGGGTCGTGTCAGGGTTTGGGTTCGGGTCGGGTCCAGATCCGACCCGTTAGGGTTGGGTTGGTTCAATTAGGCTTGGTTCGGTTTGGTTCAGGTTGGTTTAATCCGGTTTATTTAGAAATAATATTTTTAGCTGTTTAAAAATAGTTTTTGGGTCCAATAAATTCCAAAAAAATTATACTATATATAATTATTTATTTTACACTCAAAAATATAAATTTTATAATATTTTAATATTTAATTTAATACTTAAAAAATATTTATCCTTTAAAGAACATTTAATTTAATTATTTAAAAAAATACAGGAAAATCCAAAAAATATGTATTTTAATTTTAGAAAAATTCGGGTATTTATAATCTACCCTCCTTAAAAAATAGCGTCCTCACAATTAAGAAAACAAAACCTAACTGGTCAGAAGAGATGATACGGTTGCAAAACATGTTTGTAGCACGTCATAAGGGATAAAGAATCATAAATAAGGAGAAATCGAGAGAAAGGGTGAGGGTTAAGCATAACACATAGGGAAGGAATAAAAATATTTTCCTAGGCAATGAGAGATAAGTAATTCAAGAGTAAAGGAATCTGATTAGAGTAAGGAAAACTACAGCTTAGGAAAACTTGGATATCAAGTACTAACAAGTTCATAATACTAGGCTTAGGCTAGGGAATGGAATTAACAGGCACGTGCTAAATCATCACTAGGAATAGATAGCTATGATAAAACTTAAATCTTACGCGCATTCGCTACTCCACGAGTTTGTGCGTCCTCCATTGTCGTCGCAAAATCTTGTCAGCGTCCTTGTGGTGGTGTCCTCTGTTGTTGCTGGGCCTGCTGGAAGAGTGCTGCTCGTGGTGCCAATGGTGGCCTTGGCTGATATCCTCTTGGTGCTGGTAAAGCTTGTCGGTTTACTATCGGTGCTCCTTCTCGACGCTCAGGGCAATCCCTTATCGAATGCTGACCGGATCCGCATGCTAAACATAATCCCAATTTAAGTCTACACTCCCTCTCAATATGGCCTATCTTGCCACAGTAGTGATAAGTAGGAAGGGTTAGGAAATATGATACTGCTCTCTGCGGTGGATTCATCTGTGATCGCTTTGTAGCTCTTTCTTGCTATGCTCGTTCTGGTGCTAATGCATGCGGCCGCTTCTGGATGGACTCTCTCCTGGTGATGCGCTCTATGGGTCAGGCTGCAGCAATGACGTCCGTGTATGAAGTAGTAGCAACGGAGCTGATTAATTTTTGTAGCTCAGAGCTAAGTCCGTCAAAGAACTTCTCCGTCCGGCTTTGCCGGGCCTCTTGATGAACCTGCTGTTGGACTTGCATCATTGCGTAGAACATTTGAAACATCTGTTGTCCCTCCATAGGCTGTCCTGATAAAAAAATAGGCATCGATGGAGTAAACTACGACGGTGGTGGAATATCGTCTTGCTGGAACTTCGAAGCGTGCTGATTTGTTTGATTGCTTTGTTGATCTGATTTACCTCCACCCACTAGTGTCACTTCATCGTCGTAGGTGACAACTGTAACTTGTGGTATTCCTGCAGGAGTCTCGTCTTCGGTTTGTGGATCCATTACTCTGTATCCAAAATAAACTATAAAAGGCGCATAGAGGAATCAAGGCAGGATGCAAGTCAAAAAATTATTTGAAGTCGATAAAGAGGTCAAGAACGAATCAATCAAGTGGATAAGATCCTATAACTTATCCTATCCTTATCGCAGGCTTGCTCGGTCCCTTAGTTAAAATCGAAGCAATATAGTCGTAGACCATAGTCGTAGACCATAGTCGTTGACCTGCATGGGCCACCACAAAAACTATGTCACTCCCCAATCCCAAAATACCGATGGACTAGCCACGTGACAATGGCCAGCAGCACACTCCAATGGGCAAACCCAATTTAATGGACCCGTTAGAGTGTACTTAAGCTGTAAAAATAATATAATGGTCTACGATACGAGTCACAGTCTAATTTTAATCTCATCCACAGAAGATAAACACAAATCAAATGTCAGAATAATATATCCAACAAGTCTCAATAAAATATCTGGGAACAACCCAATAATGAGTTTATTACAGAAATCCACGAGACAGGAACTAGAGTATCAAGAACAGAAATGACTGAGTATATAAAGCAAATACTCAGGAGAAATCCTCGGGCATCACCTCGTCCTCTGGTGTTAGTACTGCTCCAGCGTCTGCTTCTATCCCGTATACCTCGGGGTAGATCTCTTCTGCTAAACCTGGGAACATAATCCGGATCCAGGTCCTCAGGGGACATAGCAAGGTACAAGAATAACTCAAGCCAAAATAAATACAGTATATAAAATATATCAATAGGGCAAACTATGTTACCATCTATGTGATATGCAAATAAGAGTATTACTAGAACTCAGGCTGAGACCACTACAAGCTCTGTGTTGGAAAGCCGGTAGCAGTGATATCACGTAGTGGGCCAAGCTCTGGATAAGAGGCTAAAGCACCGCAATAATAAATATATAAATAATCAGCCTGTAGCCTGTGTGTCTCTCCCTATCCAATATAACCACATGTTTCATGTCCATAACGTCTCATGTCCATAACACGCAAGATCATGACCTCTAGCTAATGCAGCGAGTCATAATAATATATATGCATATGTAAGATCTATGGCATGAAACCTGTAATCCTACACAGAATCACCATGAATAAATCAGAAAAGATTCTGTCTCATGAATAGTGTCAAGTGTCCTATGGTATGACGTACTTGATAAAGCAAGCACGAAAATATATGATCACGATATCAATTCTCTAGGTGACGTTACCCGACTTCGCGTACGGCGTCGACACCCGAATATTATTCGAACGTTAAGCAATATCTCACGGTCCTAGGTTGAACAGATACATCACATAAATAAATCAAGAGAATATTATGAAGCAAGTACTGCAAGTTTGGCAAGGTACACTTGCCTGGGGTTTGAATTCCTATAATTACTCCGGTAACAGTAAGATATTCAGGTACGGCTCCGGATGCTAAAATAAATATTATCATCACTCTCAGAAGATATGAAATAGCTAGGATTGCCTGCCCATAAGTCCAATTTGGCACAGAAATAAAATTGACAGTTTCTGGTCAAAGCGGGATCCACATGTGACCTACTTCGTACCAAAAATGTGCCAGAGACAAAAGTTCTTCAAATTTGTCAAACTTAGTGTCTAAAAGTCCAGAAGGATGATACAAACCCAACGGAAGATCCAAAACTGAATTCCGATGAGCCGATCACAAAATCGTCCGTCAATTGGAGCCGTGGGACCCACGATACGGGATTTCGTCAACGTTCTCAGAATTGAACCAAACTTGGGTCACAGGACTAGCGTAATGCTAAGATTCCGATGGCATAAGTTTTGTTGCGAAATGACAACCACACACGAAGTTACAAGGAGTTTCAGAACAGGCCTGTTACGGGATAATTTCGACGGATACGCGTTGATTCCGGTGTGCCCGCACATCCAAATTAACTTTCGGAAAATCTTACACGTCCGCATTAACGATACGCACCTTTTGATGCAATTCGTACACGACAAAGTTGTCTCGTTTAGCGGAACGTACCCAGTTTCGGGAGAATTCGGGTTTTAAAAACTAAGTTTTTGGTCAACTTCACCCGCGGATAAAACACAAATTATAGCACAATAAAATAAACTAATTATAGGGTTTAAAACTTGGTTATATTGTCTAATTTACTGTTCAAGTTAATTTTAGAATTATTAAACAGGTTGGACGTAAAACGGCCGTGAACTTCTGTGTTCGAAAAAGTTTATGAAGTCCAAAATTGGACTATTTTTTCTGTTTTTGCATCGCGGTTTACGATGGACACAGGACACGATATTCTAATCTAATTGCACGGGGTTCGAGAGGGTCACACAGCGAATATGTCACAACAGGCTGTTCAAAAATTAACACAGCGATGAGGGAGAAAGACTCACCGGAACAAGGGTCAAAATCGATTATACTACACATGGACGGGGCGGCGTGGCGGTGCTCAGTCGGTCGTCGGCGGCGGGTTGCTGCGATGGTGGTGCTCGTCGGTGCTGGTCTGGGAGGCAGCGGGTGGCTTGGGTCGTCGGGGTCGCGGCGGAGAGGTCGCCGGAGGAGAGTAGTGGCGTTGTCGGTGGATGGTGATGGGTGGCCGTGGGTCGGCATTTGGTTTATATAGGAGAAGGCGGCTGACGGTTTATGGGGAGGTGAAGGGGTAGGGGCGGCGACCGGTTGGGGAGACTAGCGGGCGGCGGTTGTAACGGTCGGAGAAGTCGGCGGGGAGGCGGATCGGCGGGATGAAGTCGGGGGTTTCGGTTTCAGAAGAAAATCTGTTAATGGGTCGGGTCGAATTTTGGGTTCGGGTCAGGTCCGTATCCGACCCGTTAGGGTTGGGTTGGTTCAATTAGGCTTGGTTCGGTTCGGTTCAGGTTGGTTTAATCCGGTTTATTTAGAAATAATATTTTTAGTTGTTTAAAAATAGTTTTTGGGTCCAATAAATTCCAGAAAAATTACACTATATCTAATTATTTATTTTACACTAAAAATATAATTTTTATAATATTTTAATATTTAATTTAATACTCAAAAAAATATTTATCCTTTGAAGAATATTTATTTTAATTATTTAAAAAATACAGAAAAATTCCAAAAATTCGTATTTTAATTTTAGAAAAATTCGGTGTTTACAAGGATGAACCGAGCAAGTGTGCGCAAAGAGTGAACAAGTACGTCGGGCTATTAATCCATCAAAAGTATGCCAACCGTTGAGTGTCCAAAAAATGCGCCAAGGATTGTTTGTATAATAGTGGCGTACTTTTAATAGTTAATGCACAATGTGTCAATTGTGCGCCGGTCTACTGATTTGGTCAAAATTGCGCCAAGGATAAAGTTGGTCAAAAGTGCGTTGAAAAGTAGATTGTCGCATTTTTGCTTGGTTCGTTCGATAATACATCTATTGTGCTCCAGATGCTGAAATATTGCAAAATTGCGCCAAGAAAGATTTTTTCAAAAATCTATCCCCTTGACATACTTTTGCAAGAAATTGACAGTACTCTTAAAGTACGTAAGAATATGAAATGCGGGTAACATTCAATATGTACAAATCCTCCTGTGTACTTCTTGTCACTGTTCTTCTTCTCCAATCGAACCACCATTGATGCACTCAGAGCTCAAGCTCGAGACTATGACAATGCTCAATTTCTCAAGCAACAAGAACTATAAATCAAGAAAAAATTCAGGCTCAAAATCAGAAAACATCTTTTGAAAATATTTCATTTTTAGGGGATCATTGCCTAAGAAAATATATTCATAAAAATCCTCATAATAAAAATCAAGATAAAACTATTAATCACCTCAAATCTGAAAACTCCAAGAACTAACTATAATCAGAACACTACTAGAAACTAATTACAACAATAAATACTAAAACTATAGCCGATCATGTTTTTTTTTATTTGCAAGATGTACTCACCTATGAAGAAAACCAGGAGCAAAACAAGAGAAATGAATAGGTGAGATGAGAGAATGAGAACAATGATATATATAGGCAAGGGGTTGATGGTGAATCGTCGGATATCTCCAATAAATCGAAGCCACACACCCTACCTATCACCACCACACCATCAATATTAGCCAATGTACGCCAAGCTTCCATTCAACCGTGCACTTGAAGTATACCCAAAGTGCGCCAAGAATGAAAAAACTAGCAAAAGTGAGCCACTTGAGTATATTCCGAGTATACGGGATAGGAAAATGGCATATGACCACATCGAGGAGCATGTCTCTACTCGGGAGACTACTTTTGAAGCATAGCTAATTATTTAGACTAGTATTTTCTTTTTGGCATACTAATCGGGTTGTCCCCGATTTATCTTATCTTTTGACATATACTAAAACTATGGATGAAAATGTACAAAAACCATAGTTTTTAATATACTAGTACGTCCTATTTTTTGTCCTTATTCCATGTCTATTTATTTACATGTCGTGAATGAGCTAAAATAGAAATTATTGTGGATGTGAGAATTATCTATGAAATGTTGGATGATTATAAAAAATGTTTAGACATCGTACTACCGTCGATACTACGACGTAAGCTGGACGTATTCGCGTACTCATCTCCAATCAACCGGATGCGGGTCGTGACACCGGGCCGGCCCATTACACATCTTGAGACGATCATAGTCAAACTCGAAAAAGTCTCCACTAATGAAATAAATACAAAATTCTCTACCGATTCACACGGATCACCACAATACTTCAAATACAATAGAAATAGATTACAAGAAAAACGAAGGGATTACCAAAGACGAGAGGACGGGAAAAAACTGATGCAACATCCTTGAAGCTGTCACTTTTCAAATCAATCCCAAACCTTGGAAATCTCTGTTCCTCTTAGTTGTAAAATTGCACATTTGAGAAAACTCTTCTTAAATTGTTATGCATATGGATTATGGTTAGCAAACTACTATTTAAACATTTCTACTCCTGAAATAACTTGGACTATTAATTTAGATCCAACCGTGTTGATAAAATACCAAATTTGAATTTTAAACCCCTGACCTGATATACCTGCTATATACCGTCGATATAATGCCAAATGGATACTGAAAAACAGAACGTCCCCCTCAAGGTTTGGAACAAAATCAAGTATCAGCAGTGTATCGATGATAATATATTAATTGGCAGCGGTATAACAATTATAATTCCACATTTCAATATCAATGTTGTAACAACAAAATAAACAGAAGATTGAATATAAAGGAAGAATAACTCTATTGATCACGAATAGTAACATGCAAAAAAATACTGAGGTTCTTCCAAATTAAGAAATCAAATCTCCCTTTTATGAGTTACAATCCATTAGTCTTGAGATCATGGAGTCCTCTGACGAACTTTCAAAATAGAATTTCATATATAATATAAAAAAATTAAAAAAATTAAAATGATTCTTATCACCATGATTTGAACTAAAAATCTCTAAAATGTAAGACTAATATGTTAATCACTACACCATAATTATTTATAATAATTATTTTGTGTTAACCATTATATCATAATTTTTTTTATAACTAATAATTTACATCTTAATTTTGAAATTCTAGTAAATATGGAATCCTGAATAAGTATACTCGATACATTTGCTCAGAATCGACCCTACATGACCTATTAATTAAATGACAAAGTTTCATTCATATGTCATATACTCAAATAAAATAGCACGTTGTAAAATTTGTACTGAGATGAATCAAATGAAAACTTCTAGTGTCTTGAGTCTCCAAATTGTTCTCCACGAGGAACCACTCACTTATCATAGACCAAGGACTAGGCAATAACTTTAGTATGTCTGTACTCTTGTGGCTCTGAGAAGTCAAGAATGTAGAGTTGGGTCAATAAAGAATTTAGAGCATCAGTCATATTGGTGCTTCGTTTGAAAGGTAGAGAAGAGAATGTTGGTGTGTACGTTGTATGCATGCGAATGAGCCAAAAGGAATGTTCTGCCGATTATAATTTGCTTTCTTAGGAAAACATTAATTTGGTCAAATTTGTACATATTCGATCGCAAATCCAACCCAACCCAAACCCAACTCAAACCCAACCGATCATTGCGTTAAAAGAAGCCCACTTGCAACATCTTCAAAAAAAACCTTTTGATTGAGAGTCAAACTATATGTGCATGCTCGAATAATAAATACATTTCGTGGACAACAATCACACTTACCTTGAAATTGAATTAAGGTACTTCGATTGCATAAGAATTCAAGCGTCAATACATACATTGTATCTCCACTAGTAAGTATTAGTGCGAAGGAATCTTACACTATGCGTTTCACTTGAAAATTGAGTAAGATTTTTTTTGTTTCCTTCTTAAAGTTGCAACTAGGGCAATATTTGTATTTCAATACATAGCTATTCCATATTAATTTTATTACAAGGATGTGAGTTGTCCCAAGTGGTAAGTTACAGTCGGTTGGTAAATAAAAAGTCGAAGTTTTGAGCCCCAATGTTTGCTTGAGTGTACTGTAAACAGTAGTTGAATAACATTTTAGTTACACGTGTGCAAATATGTTCACCTTCAGAGAAATTGTTGTATTTGCCGTCTCACATCATTCTTCCTCGTCCAAATCGAAATATGTACATGCACACATTTTCATAGAATCTAACAGTTGGTAAGGAAGGTGCATGATGAGATCGGCAGATACAATAATTTCTCCTTCAGCAGTTGCAAATTTACATGTGAAAATAGTTCACTTTCAGGAGTTACAAACTGCACGGGTGTTACGAGTGCATAGATCAGTAACTCCTTGCAACAATTCGATCCAGTAGCTGCATGGAGTGGCCAAATGCATGATGCGACATCTTGATGATAATACCGAAGCGTTTTCAGACATTCGATTGCACATCATTGCAATAGAAACATGTTGATTTGGAGGGATTTTGTTTTACAAAAATAACTCCATAATTTGGTCGTCTATAAATGTTATTATAATTCAAGGTTATTTTGATCTTGCATTGAAAATGATCAAAATAATCCTATAACAAATATATTACAATAATATTTATGGTCATTTGGATCTAAAAAATTATATATATAGAATTATTTCATCCAAATATACTATAACAAATTTTTTCTTTTCTTTCTTTCCTAATACTTTCAATCAATCTTGTGTTATCTTTAGTAAATTAGCTACTTCTTCATTATCCAATCTAAATACCACGGATAATGAGCAGTCATCACCGGAGCAACCGCAAGGTCCACAACCTCAACCTTAATAGAGACAACTGAATGTAGTAAAATGCAAGGAGGAGGAGGGCCTCCTCGTCGCAGTTGGGAATGTTTGGAAATATTTTAGCAAAATTTATATTGAGACTAATCCATACCTCAAGTACTGTCCCAATCTAAGGCGACGGTACCTCTACATGTGTCCTTTCTTGCCGAAGTGATGGCAAGTAGGAAGCTCCCTCGTCTAATAAGGGTGAGTTCGGTATTGTTGTTGTTGTTGTTGCTGCTGCGCAATAGGACGCCTGATCGGCCCGCTCAATGCTGCTCTCTGGGCCGGGGCTGAAGCGCTAACACGCCTCTCTGGTGCCCTCTCTAAGCGAAGAGCCTCTGGAATCTTTGCAGCCTTCAGGACATCTGCTCTGGTAGTGTGGGCAACAATGCCCGCGAACTATCGGAGCTCGTAGTTGAGGCCCTTGCGGAATATACAAGCCTTGTTTGACACATCCTCGGCCAGTGAAGGGGCGAACCGGTTCAGTCTGCTAAACTCTGCATCATACTCGCTCACCGAAACCTATGATTCTTATCAATAATATCTGTCTTTAAGAATGCAGTCTTCTTTTGACATGGTTTACATCTTATTGGTTCCCGTCATGTTGCCCTGACTGAGATGAGTGAACTTCTTTTGAAGCTCAAATCGGACAGAAGTCGAAAAGAACTTCTCTTGAAATAACCGACGGAACATCCTCCAAGATGGGGTGTCTCAAAGTGTTGCTCCTCCGCCTTCCACCAATGGTGGGCCAAATCCTGAAGCTGCAAGCGGGCGGCGGTGACCCACATCTCCTTGGGTAGATCGACGGCTTCCAACATCTGCTATGTGGTGATGAGCCACTTGTTCATCTCGAAGGGATCCTCGATACCCTTGAATGGTGGAGGGTGCATCCCTCTGAACTTGTCGATAGTGCCCGGCCGTCCAGTCTCGATGCTCTTCTATATGAGCTTATTTTGCTGCCATTGTTCCTGCATCATGCCCTAAAAGAACTGGTACATGAATGCCTGGCTGTCCTGTGGTGGTGCCTGCTGACCAGGCTGTGGGTGAGGCAGAAACAGAAATGGCCCCTAAGGAGGAATAGGTGGTGGTGGTGGTGGAGGCAAAGGTTCCTCCCTCTTACCCTGGGCCTGCTGGCCTCCAAGGTCTGCCTGCTGATAGTGACGCTCCCCCTGCGCCATCTCTGGCTGCTGTGATGACTGTCCTTGCCAGAAATGGGAAGCAGGTGTCAATGCTAGTGCCTGCTCGGGTGTCACGCCCCAGTCCCAAAATGTAAGAAACTAGGCTACGTGGCATTAGCCAGCTGACACGTCACTAAGGGTTTAATCCATTTTTGATGGACCCAAAGGAACGTGCTACGCTGTCCTAGTATACTACAAGTCTAGTACAGGCAAGTCTATCTCATCCACAGAAAATGTCAGAAAATAGTGCTGAATATATATAATGCTGAGTCTGATAATGCCATATTACACATCTTGTGGGAACAACCCACTGTCAAAATATAATAATAATACAGAAAACAAGATAGACTGAGCATCGTCTATCTAACAAAATATCTCCATCGCCAAGAGAGCATCTCCTAGAATCAGGTAGATTCTGATGGTGTCTCATCTAGTTCTTCCTCGGTGGCATGCCTAGTCTCCTGTCCTGGACCATACACCGTGGGATAGTAGGCCTCGTCTAAATCTGGAAGGGAACCAGGTCCTCAGTGGGACGTAACAAGATACAGAAAATAACATGCCAGGTATGAAAATACTGAATAAAGAAATAAATACAGGGTGCTAACCATCTAAGTGAAATGCAAGTAAAGACCTTGTAGTACGCATGGGAATGTGTAGGTTAGACATATGCTGACTTAATTCACCAATCGTGGTGACTGGCTAGTATATGTGTCATATGCCCCCAGACGCATGGTCACTCTGCAATCGTCCATCTCCGAGGAGTATGGAACGAAGGTAAAACATACAAGGAGGGGGTGTCCCATACGTCTACTAGTTATCTTTCTCGTCCAATGTAACTAAATGCCAAGTCGTACTATTCTGAGTTTTCCTGTACTTATGCTAAGCCGTGATGCGTGTCACACGTACTGGTAGTAAATCAAATACGCAGCTCGCATCCCAATATGTATTGCAACCATGTTGCGTGTTCTCGTGGTAGGGTCTAGGAGGATATTAAGATACCCTCACAGATGTTGGTAGGTCTGGAAAGACTAAGTTAATTATGCTACAAGTCAACGTATCTGTTGACTGTACCCGAGGCAATCTCAGGTATTCATAGTTATCTGGAATTCAGGAAACATAGCATATAGCAATATTTGAGTTTAAACAGTAACTTGGCAAGGTATACTTGCCTACTTCCTGATTGTATTGGACACCTGATCCCACTGTCAAGACTGAGGGTCCTTGTGACAGGTGGTCACTGACTGTGTTGGAGATGTTTTCTGTTTAAGACGTACAGATTTTGTAAATACCTAAAAAATAAAAGGGTACAATATAATAGCATATATATATTTTGGTGAAAATATATATACAATATTTATAGTCATATATATAATATAGGGTACATAATATATATAGTATATATATACTTATAGATATAGTATACATAGTATGTATATATATCTAGCATATATAATAGGTATACATGTGTTATATTTATATTTATATATATATCAAGGAAAAAGGAAATGCAGGAAAATAACATATATATTCATGATATACTAAAGAATATATATATATAATATTTATATAAGTCATATATATATACATAGAAATGAAAAGACATACATATATATAAATAATAATATATATATACATAAATAGATAATATATACATATATAGATATATAGATATATATATTGCATATATATATATATAAAAGAAAGAATGCTGAAAATTAAATGTACATGTATATATAATATCATAATAATATTATGTATATACATATACTTTATAATATATATATATATATACAATATTCATAAATATATAGATATAAATATATATATATATATATATATATATATATATATATATATATATATATATATATATATATAAAAGAAATAAAAAGATGCAGGAATTAGATATATATGTATATACATAATATAAAAAGAAAGAAAAGTGCAGGAATTAAATATATATATATATATTTATATATATATTTATATACATATATATTAGTATATAGTATATACATATATTCATATATAATTAAATGAAAAGCATATATATATATATATATATATATATATATATATATATATATATATATATATATATATATATATATATATATATATATATATATATACATATACATATATAATATATGTATATATATAATAAATACTATGTATAAATATATGTATATAGATATATAAGAAAGGAAAAGGGATATATATATACATATATATTACAATATATATATATATACTCAGTATATATATATATAGGTATATAGTAATAATAATAATTATATAATATATATATATATATATATATATATATATATATATATATATATATATATATATATATATATATATATATATATATATATATATATATATATATATATATATAGAATACATATAAATATATATACATATACATATACATATATATATTACATATGTATATATAAATAAATAAATAAAAGAAAAACAGAAATTAAAATATATATACAATAGTTATATATACTGTACACAGTATATTTAATATATATATATATATATAATAGTATATAGATAATATACATAAATACATATATATATATATAAATATATATATATATATACATATATACTATATGTATATATATAAATAATATATATAAAAAAATGAAAATGCAGAAAATATAAATACCTATATACTGTATTTATACAGTATTATATTATTAGTAATCATATAATATTAATTACATATAATAATATATATTAATATATATAATTATATACACATATATACTTATAATATATACATATATACATGCATATAGGTATATTTAGGTATTTTTGTATAATACATGCGTATTATACCTGACAGGGTGGCAGGAGGGGCCCACGGCGAGTCGCCGGCGGGAGGAAGGCGGCGGAGCTGACGGCGGCAGGCCGGAGGGACGGCTGCAACGACAGCAGCAGCTAACAGCAGCAGCAGCAGTGCCGGCTTGCAGCGGTGGCAGCGGCGTCAACGGCGGTGGTGCGGTCGGTGCAGGGCGGGGGATCGGAGGAGGAGATGGTGGCGGTGAGGTTGGTAGTGGTGGTGGGGGTCTACGGTGGCGGTGGAGGTGGCTGGAGGCGGTCGGGATGGGGGTGGTGGTGCAGTCGGGGAGAGGGGTCGGGGCGCTGTGGAGGTGAGGGCGGCGGCTGTGGTGGTCGGGGGTGGCAGGGGGTTGGTCGGAACGGTGGAGGAGGTGGTGGCGAGACGTTTGGGGGTGGTGGCGGTGGTCGACGACGGCCGGAGGCGGCGCTGGGGGTGGATGGGAGTGGTGGTGGTGCTGTGGTGTGTAGGTCGGGGTGGCGTCTGTGGTGGTTCAGGGCGACGGAGGCGGTGGCCGGAGGGGGGTGGAGGTGGTCGGAGGGAAGGGGAAGGAAGAGGCGACGGGTTCGGCGGTGGTCCGATGGGCGGAGGTTGGCTGTGATGGTGGTGGTGTGTGGTCGGAATGGGGGGGGGGAAGGGCTGTATTTATAGGGTTTTAACTCAATGGCAGAGTTGTAAATAGTTAGAACTCTAGGGTTATTTAGGGTATTTTGGTTTTTTAGATATTTATCTGATATTTTCAGATATTTAAGTGGGTCCCACATGACACGTGGACGGTCCATATTTACCAGCCAATAGGGGGGTGACACCTCACAGGGAATTTTGCAGAAAAACCCCTGAAATTTCCTAATTTGCAAATAGGTCCTAAAATAGGTATTTTGCGTAATTACGCAATTTGTTTGATAAATTACCCTGTTCCCAGAAAATACTAAAATGCTCAGAATTGAGATGGAAAAGCTGTGGGAGGGTCCTGGGGGGGTGAGTCTGGGCAGGGGTAGGGCCTGGTTTCTTGGTGATACGGGTCATCGTATTTATTATTTAATAAATACTGCGCATGGTGTTCTCTAATTATTTAGAGGCAGGTAGGGCCATAATTTTACTACGGTGTCAATACACTAATTGTAGTATATTCAAAGTAGAATATTATCATATTTTTGTTTGGGCAAAACTGGTGCAGGTTGGTCCTCAATCTCTAGGGGTACAGAGATGGTTAAAGAGCAAGAAATAAAATAGGAATTAAATACAAACTTTTGTAACGATATTTGTGCGTCTCAAACGAGGCTCAAAATAAAGCATCTGGGAGTTACACAAAAATTAGAAAAATAGTCTAACATGTCTAGGGCAGGTATGTGAATTTTGTTTGGGAATTACAGTTAGTGTAATGCTCTAATTATTTGTGTAAGGTATAGGTGCACAATCAATAGGTTATGTAAACAAAATAATTTTTAAAAAGTTACAAAAATTCTAATTAGCTAAAATTAATCCTAAATTACTGAAATCTGGTCGAGGGAGTTTACAATCTACCCCCCTTAGAATATTTCGTCCTCGAAATAAAAACAGACATATAATGAAAATGAAATATTGTTTTGAAATATTAGGACATACCCTGGTTTGGAAATAGATGGGGGAAACGCTGTCGAATATCCTCTTCTCGTTCCCAGGTTGATTCACCTGGTGCATGATGTCTCCATGCAACACGAACTAGAGGGATAGTCTGGCCTCGCAACACCTTCCCGCTACGATCTAGGATCTCTACAGGTTCCTCCTGGTACGATAGGCTTGGGCCGACGGTGATCTCTGAATGGTCCAATACATGACTCGGGTCTGGAATGTACCTCCTCAGCTGGGATACGTAGAAGACGTCATGCACTCCTTCCAAAGTCTGAGGTAGGGCTAGCTTGTAGGCCACTTCTCCGATGCGTTCTAATACATCGAAGGGTCCAATGTACCTTGGACTCAGCTTTCCTCTTCCTCCAAATCTGATAGTACCTCGGGTGGGTGAGATTTTTAAGAACACATGCTCTCCCACTTGGAACTCTAAAGGTCGTCGATGAACATTGGTCCAGTGCTTCTGTCTGTCTTGTGCAGCTCGTAGGTGTCCTTGTATCTTCTTTACCTTCTCCACCGTACGAACAACCAGTTCTGGTCCCAAGATCTGTCTTTCGCCAACATCGCTCCAGCATATTGGGAACGACATTTCCTGCCATACAATGCTTCAAAGGGAGCCATTTGGATGCTCGCTTGATAGCTATTGTTGTAGAAAAATTCCACCAGGTGCAAATGATCTTCCCATGATCCGCTGAAATCAAGCATGCAGGCTCTCAGCATATCTTCAAGTGTCTGGATGGTGCGCTCTGATTGGCCATCTGTCTGCGGGTGGTACGAGGTGCTGAACTTAAGGCGGGTACCAAGACTTTCTTGCATACTTTGCCAAAAGTAAGATATAAACCTCGTATCTCTGTCAGATACTATGCTGACTGGTACTCCATGCAGTCGTACTATCTCTTTCATGTACATATCCGCCAAGACTTCGGTAGACTGTCCGACTCTGAAAGGTAGAAAATGAGCAGCCTTTGTGAGTCTATCTACGATCACCCATACAGCATTACGACCACTGGGACTTCTTGGGAAGCCCGTAACAAAGTCCATCATAATGTGTTCCCATTTCCATTCGGGTATTGGGAGGGGTTGAAGTAGACCGGCAGATCTCTGATGCTCAGCCTTGACTTGCTGACACACCAGGCACTTTGCTACAAAGCGTGCTATCTCTCGCTTCATTCCATGCCACCAGTAGTATTATCGCAGATCTCTGTACATCTTTGTGCCTCCAGGATGTATAGAGTATGTTGAGCTGTGAGCTTCTGACATCAGCTCCTCACGAAGTTCTCCATTTGGAACATAAAGACGTTCTCCACATCTTAGAGTCCCATCTTCGTGTATGCGGCATCCTGTCTGGATTCCAGTCTCTATTTTTTGTCGAAGCCTCTGAAATCTTGCATCTGCTGGTAGAGCAGCTTTGATTCTTTCGACCAATGTTGATTGTAGCTGATAGTTTGATAATTGACCGTCAATTCCTGGCATAATGACCGTTATTCCCAATTTTTCTAGATCTTTCAGCAGACCTGGTTGGGTGATCATAAAGAAAGTCGATGGTCTTCTGCTTAGTGCATCAGCCACTATATTAATCTTTCCTGGATGGTACTGCTGATCGATCTCGAAGTCTGTCATCACTTCGAGCCATCGTCTTTGTCTTAGGTTCATGTCCTTCTGAGTGTAGACATATTTCAGGCTCTTGTGATCGGTGAATATCTCCACTCGTTCGCCGTATAGATAATGTCTCCATAGCTTCAGGGCGAAGATGACGGCGGCAAGCTCCAAGTCGTGAGTGGGGTAGTTCTTCTCATGAGTCCTCAATTGTCTTGAGGCATAAGCTACAACCTTCCCATGTTGCATTAAGACACAACCCAATCCTTTTTCGGATGCATCGCTATAGATGACGAAACCTCCGGATCCAGATGGTATGGTCAAGATGGGGCAGTAGTCAGACGCTTCTTCAACTCGTCGAAAGTTGTCTGGCATTCCTCAGACCAGATGAACTCCTGGTCCTTGTGGGTAAGACGTGTAATTGGCTCCGTGATTCTTTCAAAGTTTTCTACGAACCTCCGGTAATATCCGGCAAGTCCTAGAAAGCTTCTCACCTCTGAAACGTTGGTCGGAGTTGGCCATGTCTCGACAGATAAGATCTTGGCTGGGTCCACCGAGATGCCTTCTCCTGTGATCACGTATCCCAAAAAAGTGACACGATCAAGGAAGAACTCGCACTTGCTTAGTTTAGCATAAAGGCTCTCTCGTCTCAGCGTCTCTAGCACTAGTCTCAAGTGCTCTTCGTGCTCCTCGTGGCTTTTTGAATATACCAAGATGTCGTCGATGAAGACTACCACGAACTGGTCCAGATATTGGTGGAAGACTCTGTTCATCAGGTTCATGAATACGGCTGGTGCATTAGTCAGTCCAAACGGCATCACTAGGAACTCGTAGTGACCATAACGAGTCCTGAATGCTGTCTTTGGAATATCTTCTCGCCGTACCTTGACCTGATGATAGCCTGACCTTAGGTCTATCTTTGAGAATACCACAGCTCCCGTCAGTTGATCGAACAGGTCGTCAATTCGCGGCAAGGGGTACTTGTTCTTGATCGTCAAAGCGTTGAGGGCTCTGTAATCAATACACATTCGATATATTCCGTCCTTTTTGGGTACAAACAACACTGGTGCTCCCCAGGGTGATGCACTAGGATGAACAAATCCCTTGATTTGCAATTCTTTAAGTTGCAGCTTCAGCTCGTCAAGCTCCATCTTAGCCAGTCGGTACACATTTGAGGATACCGGTGCAGCTCCGGGTATCAGCTCAATAGTGAACTCTACTTCTCTGTCAGGCGGTAGGCCTGGCAATTCCTCCGAGAATACGTCTTCGAATTCTGCAATGAGTGCTGGGGGTTCTGTCTCCATCGCCAGGTAAGCTCTAGGAGTCTGGCCTACTCCTTGCTCGATGGTACCTCGTACGTATTCGAACTCTGGGTGTCCTGGTGGTCTAAAGGTGATACTACCTTTTCGGCAGTCTAGGATAGCATTGTTCTGGATTAACCAGTCCATGCCTAAGACGACGTCGAAATTTAGCATTGGAAGTACCAAAAATCGCGCTCTTAGCTCTCTACTACAAACAACTATTGAACATGTTTCAATAATGTTGGTAACTGGAACAATACCTCCTCCAGTAAGAATTTTCCAGCACTTGGGGTAGCGGGGAAGTGATTAGTTTATGCATGGCTACGAAACTACTAGATATGAATGACAGGGTTGCGCCAGAATCAAATAATACGGTTGCCGGTAATGATGCAACTAAAATGGTACCTGCGATGGTTTCTCCTTCAGGTTCTTCGATAACTGCAGCTAAAGCAAAGGCTTGTCCATGCCTTTGTCCTCCGGATTGTTGTCTGGCCTTGAACTGGCTCTCCTGTGTGGCCAGAGGTGGACCCTTCTGATATCCTCCTGATGTGGAGGGTAGCATCTTTTGGACAGGCGTTCCTGATTTCTACCCGTTCTGAGGAACTGCATCTCTGCGTTGCGGGCAGTCCCTAGCCATATGTTGGCTAGCCCCACATACTAGGCAGAGTCCTTTCTTCTTTCTGCAGTCATTGGCAAAATGCCCATTCTTGCCACAAAAGTGACAAGTCGGGAGCTCCTTCTTCTGGTAAGGTCCCGTCGTCTGATGCGTCTGATTTTGTGGACGACGGATAGGGCCTCCTGTCCCTTGCTGGTTTTTGGCCGGGAAGGTTGGATTTGAGCGTCTCGCTCCTCGGCCAATAGCTTCTTGCACCCTCGCTTCTGCAAGAACCTCCTCGTAAGAGATCCTTGACTGTGATGTCGTATACCTTTGAAGCTCGCAGGTGAGGCCGTGGTAGAATCTTTTGGCTTTCTCCAGCTTATTCGGTATCAAGATGGTACCGAATCGACTTAATCTGCTGAACTCCGCGTCGTAGGCGTCAACAGTCATGTTTCCCTGTTCCAAGTGTAGGAACTGGGAGTATAGGGCATTCTGGACTGTTGCAGGGAAGTACTTGGCATTGAAGTGCTCCAAAAATTGTTCCCAAGTTTGATCCTTGCCGACGCTGCGCTCTATGGATTCCCACCAGTGATGGACATTGCCTAAGAGTTGAGCTCTTACGGCGGTCATCCATAGGTCGGGGGTAAGTTGCGAGCCTTCTAGCAGCATTTCTGTATTGGAGATCCAATCTGAGGTCTCCTCTGGGGATTCGCTGCCCTTAAAGGTTTTCGGGTTCATCTGGCGGAAGCCCTTGACTGTGCCCATTGGTTGGACAGGTGCTGGGGCAGTCGTTCTTTCCAAGGCCGCCATCAATGTCTGTCTCAAGGCCTCAGTCTGTTGCCACTGAGATTGTCTCAGGGCTTCAGTCTGCTGCCACTGAGTTTGCATCATAGCTTGGAGGAACTGGAACATCTGTGTTTGTCCCTCAAGCTGAGGCATCTGGGCAGGGAAGACGGGAGGTGGAGGCAGTGGTGTCTCCGCCTGGGAGGTTTGCCCTTCATGCTGGACTGGTGTTCCTGTCTGGGCAGGATTCTGAGGAAGGTATGGAGTCATTGGGTAGACCAACATCCTTCTCGGGGATGGGTCCCTCGGGGTGGATGGGATTCCCTGGACATCGGGCGAGGGGTCTGTTGCTGGGTCAGCCCCATCAATCGTATGTCCTCCGGGTATGTCCATTTTTCTGAAGAAAATAGAATAATTAGAAAAAAACAAAAACACAAGGAATTAATAATTTATAATCAAGCAAGATGCAAAAAAAAAAAATTATGAAGTCAGTGTGGATGAGACCTAGTATTTCTATCCTATTGCAGGCTTGCTGGGCATGTCATCATACCACTAGCAATAGACTAGACCTGTATGGGCCACCACTAAAACCATGTCACGCCCCAGTCCCAAAATATAAGGAACTAGGCTACGTGGCATTAGCCAGCTGACACGTCACTAAGAGTTTAATCCATTTTTGATAGACCCAAAGGAACGTGCTACGCTGTCCTAGTATACTACAAGTCTAGTATAGGCAAGTCTATCTTATCCACAGAAAATATCAGAAAATAGTGCTGAATATATATAATGCTGAGTCTGATAATGCCATATTACACATCTTGTGGGAATAACCCACTGTCAAAATATAATAATAATACAGAAAACAAGATAGACTGAGCATCGTTTATCTAACAAAATATCTCCATCGCCAAGAGAGCATCTCCTAGAATCAGGTAGATTCTGATGGTGTCTCCTCTAGTTCTTCCTCGGTGGCATGCCTAGTCTCCTGTCCTGGACCATACACCGTGGGGTAGTAGGCCTCGTCTAAATCTGGAAGGGAACCAGGTCCTCAGTGGGACGTAACAAGATACAGAAAATAACATGCCAGGTATAAAAATACTGAATAAAGAAATAAATACAGGGTGCTAACCATCTAAGTGAAATGCAAGTAAAGACCTTGTAGTACGCATGGGAATGTGTAGGTTAGACATATGCTGACTTAATTCACCAATCATGGTGACTGGCTAGTATATGTGTCATATGCCCCCAGACGCATGGGCACTCTGCAATCGTCCATCTCCGAGGAGTATGGAACGAAGGTAAAACATACAAGGAGGGGGTGTCCCATACGTCTACTAGTTATCTTTCCCGCCCAATGTAACTAAATGCCAAGTCGTACTATTCTGAGTTTTCCTGTACTTATGCTAAGCCGTGATGCGTGTCACACGTACTGGTAGCAAATCAAATATGTAGCTCGCATCCCAATATGTATTGCAACCATGTTGCGTGTTCCCGTGGTAGGGTCTAGGAGGATATTAAGATACCCTCACAGATGTTGGTAGGTCTGGAAAGACTAAGTTAATTATGCTACAAGTCAACGTATCTGTTGACTGTATCCGAGGCAATCTCAGGTATTCATAGTTATCTGGAATTCAGGAAACATAGCATATAGCAATATTTGAGTTTAAACAGTAACTTGGCAAGGTATACTTGCCTACTTCCTGATTGTATTGGACACCTGATCCCACTGTCAAGACTGAGGGTCCTTGTGACAGGTGGTCACTGACTGTGCTGGAGATATTTTCTGTTTAAGACGTACAGGTTTTGTAAATACCTAAAAAATAAAAGGGTACAATATAATAGCATATATATATTTTGGTAAAAATATATATATAATATTTATAGTCATATATATAATATAGGGTACATAATATATATAGTATATATATACTTATAGATATAGTATACATAGTATGTATATATATCTAGCATATATAATAGGTATACATGTGTTATATTTATATTTACATATATATCAAGGAAAAAGGAAATGCAGGAAAATAACATATATATTCATGATATTATATATATATAATATTTATATAAGTCATATATATATACATAGAAATGAAAAGACATACATATATATAAATAATAATATATATATACATAAATAGGTAATATATACATATATAGATATATATATTGCATATATATATATATATAAAAGAAAGAATGCTGAAAATTAAATGTACATGTATATATAATATCATAATAATATTATGTATATACATATACTTTATAATATATATATATACAATATTCATAAATATATAGATATAAATATATATATATATATAAAAGAAATAAAAAGATGCAGGAATTAGATATATATAGATATATATGTATATACATAATATAAAAAGAAAGAAATGTGCAGAAATTAAATATATATATATATATATATATATATATATATATATATATATATATATATATATATATATATATATATATATATATATATATATATATATACATATATATTAGTATATAGTATATACATATATTCATATATAATTAAATGAAAAGCATATATATATATATATATATATATATATATATATATATATATATATATATATATATATATATATATACATATATAATATATGTATATATATAATAAATACTATGTATAAATATATGTATATAGATATATAAGAAAGGAAAAGGGATATATATATACATATATATTACAATATATATATATACTCAGTATATATATATATAGGTATATAGTAATAATAATAATTATATAATATATACATATATATATATATATAGAATACATATAAATATATATACATATACATATATATATTACATATGTATATATAAATAAATAAATAAAAGAAAAACAGAAATTAAAATATATATACAATAGTATATATATACTGTACACAGTATATTTAATATATATATATATAATAGTATATAGATAATATACATAAATACATATATATATATATATATAAATATATATATATATATATATATATATATATATATAAATATATATATATATATATATATATATATATATATATATATATATATATATATATATATATATATATATACTATATGTATATATATAAATAATATATATATATATAAAAAAAATGAAAATGCAGAAAATATAAATACCTATATACTGTATTTATAGAGTATTATATTATTAGTAATCATATAATATTAATTACATATAATAATATATATTAATATATATATATATTAATATATATAATTATATACACATATATACTTATAATATATACATATATACATGCATATAGGTATATTTAGGTATTTTTGTATAATACATGCGTATTATACCTGACAGGGTGGCAGGAGGGGCCCACGGCGAGTCGCCGGCGGGAGGAAGGCGGCGGAGCTGACGGCGGCCGGCCGGAGGGACGGCTGCAACGGCAGCAGCAGCTAATAGCAGCAGCAGCAGTGCCGGCTTGCAGCGGTGGCAGCGGCGTCAACGGCGGTGGTGCGGTCTGTGCAGGGCGGGGGATCGGCGGAGGAGATGGTGGCGGTGAGGTTGGTAGTGGTGGTGGGGGTCTACGGTGGCGGTGGAGGTGGCTGGAGGCGGTCGGGATGGGGGTGGTGGTGCAGTCGGGGAGAGGGGTCGGGGCGCTGTGGAGGTGAGGGCGGCGGCTGTGGTGGTCGGGGGTGGCAGGGGGTTGGTCGGAACGGTGGAGGAGGTGGTGGCGAGGCGTTTGGGGGTGGTGGCGGTGGTCGACGACGGCCGGAGGCGGCGCTGGGGGTGGATGGGAGTGGTGGTGGTGCTGTGGTGTGTAGGTCGGGGTGGCGTCTGTGGTGGTTCAGGGCGGCGGAGGCGGTGGCCGGAGGGGGGTGGAGGTGGTCGGAGGGAAGGGGAAGGAAGAGGCGACGGGTTCGGCGGTGGTCCGGTGGGCGGAGGTTGGCTGTGATGGTGGTGGTGTGTGGTCGGAATGGGGGGGGCGAAAGGGCTGTATTTATAGGATTTTAACTCAATGGCAGAGTTGTAAATAGTTAGAACTCTAGGGTTATTTAGGGTATTTTGGTTTTTTAGATATTTATCTGATATTTTCAGATATTTAAGTGGGTCCCACATGACACGTGGACGGTCCATATTTACCAGCCAATAGGGGGGTGACACCTCACAGGGAATTTTGCAGAAAAACCCCTGAAATTTCCTAATTTGCAAATAGGTCCTAAAATAGGTATTTTGCGTAATTACGCAATTTGTCTGATAAATTACCCTGTTCCCAGAAAATACTAAAATGCTCAGAATTGAGAGGAAAAAGCTGTGGGAGGGTCCTGGGGGGGTGGGGGGGGGGGTGAGTCTGGGCAGGGGTAGGGCCTGGTTTCTTGGTGATACTGGTCATCTATTTATTATTTAATAAATACTGCGCACGGTGTTCTCTAATTATTTAGAGGCAGGTAGGGCCATAATTTTACTACGGTGTCAATACACTAATTGTAGTATATTCAAAGTAGAATATTATCGTATTTTTGTTTGGGCAAAACTGGTGCAGGTTGGTCCTCAATCTCTAGGGGTACAGAGATGGTTAAAGAGCAAGAAATAAAATAGGAATTAAATACAAACTTTTGTAACGATATTTGTGCGTCTCAAACGAGGCTCAAAATAAAGCATCTGGGAGTTGCACAAAAATTAAAAAAATAGTCTAACATGTCTAGGGCAGGTATGTGAATTTTGTTTGGGAATTACAGTTAGTGTAATGCTCTAATTATTTGTGTAAGGTATAGGTGCACAATCAATAGGTTATGTAAACAAAATAATTTTTAAAAAGTTACAGAAATTCTAATTAGCTAAAATTAATCCTAAATTACTGAAATCTGGTCGAGGGAGGTTACATCGGGAGTCGACTCTCCAGGTGAGCCAGTGTCCCGGGTAAATCGCCCGACTGCGCAACACGACTGCTACAGAGGTTCATCTCCCTGACCAAAAGAACAAGGACGTTTATCAGATAAGAATGGAATCAAACAAGTTAAAATTTAGAGAACGAATTTAGGATATTTATATATGGAATCAAAAACGAAAATCAAGCAAGTGAATGAGATTTTAATAACTAGTCATACTGCAAGCTCGCTTGGCACAGTAACGTAATCCAGACGATTTAAATCAGGACCTGCATGGGCCACAACAAAAACTATATCATGTCCCAGTCCCAAAATACACAGGACTATGCCACGTGGCAATGGCCAGCCAATACGTAATCAAGGACTTGCCTAATTTAATGGAATTCTCAACTACGTAAATTATTGTAACTAAAGAATAATATAGTCACATGCATACTAAATCTCATCCACATAATATAATGAATTAGTCTGAATACGAAAAAGTCATGTAATCAGAATATGCCAATACAGAACCAACTAAGTCTAGAGGTGGTGGAGACAAATCCACTACATAAATATGCTGAAATAAAGTGCTGAAAGTAATATAGATAGCAACAGACTTAAGTAGAAGTCCGCAACCAGGATGGAATCATACTAAGATCAAATGTACTCGCTGGGGTACACCTCCTCTGCCTCGTAGATAGCGTCAGGACCCGGCTCGTAAACCTGCTCGTACTCCGGCTCAGCTTTACCTGAAAAGGAACCAGATACTCAGAGGGACATAACAAGATACATAGAAATATGCCACTAATGATACAAAAATACTGCAATCAATAAGGGTGTACCAAGCTGTGTAAATGTAATAAGAACTACGTTCGACGCATAAGCTGTAGGCTAAATGAGATCGGCATAATTTTTTGGAAAAAATAGAAGCCTAAATATAGCATGGTGTCATGGACACCAGAGGCCACCTCTCTCTCTCTCATAATAATAAATTCATGGTCGTTATACCCGGTACTTCGACGGAGACTACGGGTTACAAAGAAAAGTGTAAACATAGCCCATATGTCTAGTGAGTGTTCTCCCCACCCAATGCTGTTGTATCTGTTGTGCACCATGACATGTCCAGCTCCTACTCCTGAGTCAAGTTAAAATTATCTAAATGATGTCGTCACATATCTCGATTATACCAGGACTGCTGTAACCGTGAAGTAATACCATTTGTGTCCCCACACGAACATGCTTACAATGGTAAGCATGTGGCTCATTTTAGTTGATAAGAAAAACTATAAGTCGGCAATTGGGATGAAGTAGTTGCTTCCAAACTAAAGTGTGGGTTTAGGGTCAGTATTTGAGTAGTGTAGATGACCTGTTGATGGGCCTAATATAAGTGGTTTAAAAAGAGAGATGTAGGAACAAATTAGCAAGTATACAACAAGGAAAAATGAGTGAACTGTAAAGAATGTTGTTAAAACAATGTGTTTTACAATAGAAAGAGAAAGAAGGAAATACATAATAAATGCACGTTAGTAACATGCACTCCAATGGCTTAGGCATATAATTAAGGTTTTTTTTGATGTAAATACTACAAGGTTTAGTTGTAAGATTAGTATATAGGTATCAAATCTAATATGCCCAAAAATATAATAATACTAGTAGTGATATATATATATATATATATATATATATATATATATATATATATATATATATATATATATATATATATATATATAAATGGAGGGGGTTTACACATCTAGAGAGATTTTCTGGCTACATGCAATCCCGGTATCCCAGGAACACCTGAGGAATTTGGAGCTCTCCGTCGTGAGGGGCACACTTCCAGCACGCCGTCGAGTGTTACATTACCAAAAAAAATAATTATACCTGATAAATTCTATATTATGTATCATTGCGTTTGGATAACCCGGATAGTCTGCAGGGCATGTGGCTGTATGAAATCTAAACTTGCATGTGCTAGTAATTAGGGCTGTGATAACCCTAGTTAGTTAATAATATCAAGTCGTAGGGCATTATTGGCCGTGATTAGTAATTAGGGCTGTGATAACCCTAGTTAGTTAATAATAGCAAGTTGTAGGGCATGATTCGCCATG
The DNA here is from genome assembly GCA_036927795.1 of Iris macrosiphon. Taxonomy (NCBI): domain Eukaryota; kingdom Viridiplantae; phylum Streptophyta; class Magnoliopsida; order Asparagales; family Iridaceae; genus Iris; species Iris macrosiphon. The sequence goes on from JAYESA010000004.1 coordinate 205,488,310, forward strand.
ATTGCTTGATTTTTTAGTCTAATCCTGTCTTGCTTCATCCAATTACTGAACCTGAATAACAACTTGAGCATTGATTTTTGTTACACCCTGAATATATCTCCAGAACTGGTTTGTAATGCAAGATTGTACCTGTTGCACTTATTTACTGCCTTTTTTGTCCTATTTCTTCTTGATTGATTACATGCTGGTTTTAGTTCACAAATTTGGCTCCCTTGTGGTACTTTGTTATTTTTGGTTCTGATCCCACTGGTTTTGTATGGCCAAATTTTGGAGCAGAACCGTAGGATCTTTCGTACTTCCTCCTCAAGATGGTGAACACGAGGAGCACCCGAGGACATGAGTGGATTTCTTTTTCATCATACTTGATCTTGTACATTATACTTTTAAGGCGGTTAGCCACCGAGCACGTGTTTACCTTGTATTTTAGGACTTGATCTCCTGCTTGCGGGCCTACTGTTCGTCATTAAATTAAAAAGTTCTAAAAGAGCTTGATTTGATTAAAAAATGAAAAGAGAGTACAAAGAGGTCCTCGGTAGACAATCTAAGTACAAATTTATTTTCTGGGGAGTGATGATGGAGGGTTAGGAGTGTAGCAACTCTCTTTACACCGTGGACGATCCGATACAGGAGGAGGAATCTCTTCTCTCTTACTTGACTGTAGGTTCATCGATAGACCACCTCTTATATGGGTGCGGTATCCTACTATTTATAGTCACCCTTGGGCGGGTGCCACATGTCCCTTCTTACCAAGGTGCAGCTGTAACCGTGAGCAGCGCAAGCTGCCACGCGGGCGTTTATTAGGATTTTCTATTGCTGAAGATCTTGGTAGTTCTCGTCCTTTGTAGGCATGACTTGGTCATCTTGACACATAGTCCTCACTTGGTTGGAAAGAATCACTCTTGTCATAACAACAAGATTTGGTCTTCATGGTGTCTGAAATACATATGGCCAAAGACGCATGAGACACATGGAGTCTGAGATGCATGGGACCAGAGATACATGAAACGCATAGAGTCTGGAACGCATGGGGTATGCTATAAATGTGGCGCTGCACATCCATCGAGAGGAAATTTTTGTGTTAACGTGAGACTTCTGTCGTTTAGTGTATTCATGTCTTTTAAGGCATTCAGAAAATCCTTTCGTCGAGATTCTGTGTTAGAGACGATCCTGCTGATGGGACGCAACATTAGGTTCTTCTGCGGCCAAGCTGCTTTGGCTGATTGGGATACATGGATGTCATTTTTCTTGGCCGCAGGAAGACACTGCGGCCTGATCTCTTTTGAGTTTTATTTTGGGGCGCAAGGTTGCCTGGGTGCATATTTTTAATGCTTCTACAAGACCCCTTTCAAAGTTTTCAAACTGATAGGTTTGAAATACTTTAAATAAGAAGCATGGAGGAAGAAGCACTTTTGGCCGCATGGCTGGGAGATCGCATGGACGTTGGATCGCATGGGCGTCGGGCCGCCTAGGTGTTAGGCCACATGGGCGAGCACTACCAGGATGTCAAATCGTCATTAATTGACGTATTTGTTTTGATCTTTAGTGGATCTCCTTTGAGATTCTGTGCCATGCAATCCCGGTATCCCAGCAATCCCGGTATCCCAGCAACACCTGAGGAATTTGGAGCTCTCCGTCGTGAGGGGCACACTTCCAGCACGCCGTCGAGTGTTACATTACCAAAAAAAATAATTATACCTGATAAATTCTATATTATGTATCATTGCGTTTGGATAACCCGGATAGTCTGCAGGGCATGTGGCTGTATGGAATCTAAACTTGCATGTGCTAGTAATTAGGGCTGTGATAACCCTAGTTAGTTAATAATATCAAGTCGTAGGGCATTATTGGCCGTGATTAGTAATTAGGGCTGTGATAACCCTAGTTAGTTAATAATAGCAAGTTGTAGGGCATGATTCGCCATGATTGCTTGATTTTTTAGTCTAATCCTGTCTTGCTTCATCCAATTACTGAACCTGAATAACAACTTGAGCATTGATTTTTGTTACACCCTGAATATATCTCCAGAACTGGTTTGTAATGCAAGATTGTACCTGTTGCACTTATTTACTGCCTTTTTTGTCCTATTTCTTCTTGATTGATTACATGCTGGTTTTAGTTCACAAATTTGGCTCCCTTGTGGTACTTTGTTATTTTTGGTTCTGATCCCACTGGTTTTGTATGGCCAAATTTTGGAGCAGAACCGTAGGATCTTTCGTACTTCCTCCTCAAGATGGTGAACACGAGGAGCACCCGAGGACATGATTGGATTTCTTTTTCATCATACTTGATCTTGTACATTATACTTTTAAGGCGGTTAGCCACCGAGCACGTGTTTACCTTGTATTTTAGGACTTGATCTCCTGCTTGCGGGCCTACTGTTCGTCATTAAATTAAAAAGTTCTAAAAGAGCTTGATTTGATTAAAAAATGAAAAGAGAGTACAAAGAGGTCCTCGGTAGACAATCTAAGTACAAATTTATTTTCTGGGGAGTGATGATGGAGGGTTAGGAGTGTAGCAACTCTCTTTACACCGTGGACGATCCGATACAGGAGGAGGAATCTCTTCTCTCTTACTTGACTGTAGGTTCATCGATAGACCACCTCTTATATGGGTGCGATATCCTACTATTTATAGTCACCCTTGGGCGGGTGCCACATGTCCCTTCTTACCAAGGTGCAGCTGTAACCGTGAGCAGCGCAAGCTGCCACGCGGGCGTTTATTAGGATTTTCTATTGCTGAAGATCTTGGTAGTTCTCGTCCTTTGTAGGCATGACTTGGTCATCTTGACACATAGTCCTCACTTGGTTGGAAAGAATCACTCTTGTCATAACAACAAGATTTGGTCTTCATGGTGTCTGAAATACATATGGCCAAAGACGCATGAGACACATGGAGTCTGAGATGCATGGGACCAGAGATACATGAAACGCATAGAGTCTGGAACGCATGGGGTATGCTATAAATGTGGCGCTGCACATCCATCGAGAGGAAATTTTTGTGTTAACGTGAGACTTCTGTCGTTTAGTGTATTCATGTCTTTTAAGGCATTCAGAAAATCCTTTCGTCGAGATTCTGTGTTAGAGACGATCCTGCTGATGGGACGCAACATTAGGTTCTTCTGCGGCCAAGCTGCTTTGGCTGATTGGGATACATGGATGTCATTTTTCTTGGCCGTAGGAAGACACTGCGGCCTGATCTCTTTTGAGTTTTATTTTGGGGCGCAAGGTTGCCTGGGTGCATATTTTTAATGCTTCTACAAGACCCCTTTCAAAGTTTTCAAACTGATAGGTTTGAAATACTTTAAATAAGAAGCATGGAGGAAGAAGCACTTTTGGCCGCATGGCTGGGAGATCGCATGGACGTTGGATCGCATGGGCGTCGGGCCGCCTAGGTGTTAGGCCACATGGGCGAGCACTACCAGGATGTCAAATCGTCATTAATTGACGTATTTGTTTTGATCTTTAGTGGATCTCCTTTGAGATTCTGTGCCATATCCTGACATGGGGTCCGAGAGGCTGCCTTTTTAGGAAGATTAAAGTGGACCGCATGAATCAATACGTCAGGTTCATCCTCATAATTGCTTGGTTTATTGCCTCTATCTTTTTACACAGCTTTGAAGCCTATAAAATATGCGATGGGGAGGAGAGAGAGAACTTTATCTCCTTACTTTCTTTTCCACTCCTGTGAGGGATGCTGAAGGCTGAGGCTCTTTTAGTCTAGGGGTTGATCAAGGACAATTTTGATCCATGGTCCCCCGATCCCGGTATTTTGCTTGGAGGTAGGACAATACTATACTTCTCATGCTGGGCTGTGGAGGAAGAGGCCCCAGTACACCATCCTGCTACAGGGATTGTGCAGACCCTTTGCGAGATTCTGCCGCCTGGACGGAGACTCGTCTTGGACATACGCAGACCTCTTTCATAGTTTTTGCTCGTGTGGACGAGCACTCATCTGTAACATGTGCATCAAGCTTTGGCATGAGTGCATAGGTGGGGGGTTGTCTGCGTAGACCTTTATCTCTGGTTCTACCGCATGGATGAGATCTCCTCTTGCTTGTGCGTGCAGGCTTGGTCGTGCGTCGCTGCGGCCGAAATAGCCTTATGCAGCAGTTTGTGCCTTTATGAGATCTTCACTGAGACTGATGCGTGTATTCTTTTTGTAGGTTTTGCCCTTGTTCATGCTACTCATGATGGAGTATGGATGGATATCATAATACCCGTCATTCATAGAGAATGTCACCCTTATGAGGCAGTTACTCGTCAAGAACTAATCCAGGAGACGATGACGGTTCCAAAAATTGATCCAGGAGATGAGGATCGTTCGACAAAGATTGATCCAGAAGACGATAATGATCATCCTGTATCACACACTGAGTCATCCTTTATCATGCATCGTGCTAGCTGCGTTTCTTCCCTTTATGCAGCTTGCTACCGGCTGGGTACTTGTGGCGGCAATAACAGAATTTGGATTAATTATCATTCCTATCGTCGGTCTTTTCGCTTGGTTGTAGAGCGCCTGCTCCTGCTCTTTCCTTGCTATCCATCAGTATGGATTTCATATACTGAGGTTTGCACTGTGGAGTGGTGAGCCAGAAAGCATTGAGCTCTGTTATTGGGCCCACTTGTGTCTGTAGCAGAAACAATACGGGGGCACCTTTTAATGGAAGAGGTTATTATCGGCGAGAACTCATGAAAACCCTTAAAAAGGGTTTCCATCATATGTACTCAAGACCTTGAATGTTAATGAAAACCCTTGAAATGTAACGGATTTCCATCATATGTACTCATGATCTTAAATAAAAGTTTCTCCTTTTCTGGAACTCCTTCCTTCATTTGTCTTGTTGTGTATGAATTTTATGTGATCTTTGGATATTGTACTAGAGATAATATGGATGTAGTACAATACCGTAGCTTTTTAAGGATATCCTGTTGGGGGATCTTTGGTGGACTTATTACTTTTTACGCACTAAAGTACAAATAATAAATACGAAAATAATCCCTATCAGAGGTGATATGAACGTGATAGGTTTTGTGGACCCATTACTTCTTACGCACCTAGGTGCAAGTAATAGGCTTAGAACAAGCCCTGCCAAAGGTAATATGGACATGGAAATTTTTATGGACCTAACACCGCTGGTGTAGCTTGGTAAATACGGATTATAAGTGGGGATGAAAATCTATATCAAAGGTAATATAGACGTGATGATCGATATCCAAGACCTGAAAAGTTTGCTCAGAGGTAATATGGACATGGCAAACTCAGTCGGAAAGAAATATTAGGACGATAGTTCAGAGGTAATATGGACGTGAATCGATGTCCAAGAAACTCGCTAAGGAATGATTTGCTAAGTATGATCTATCCGAACATAAAGATACACCTGAGGATTGCTCCGCTGGGGAGATTGGTAGGACGATAGCTCAGAGTCAATATGAACATGGCTAGCATCTAACGAGATTGGTTTTTGAGTGGTCACTGCGGGAGTTTGCAAGTGGACTCGAGGATTGCTCCGCTGGGGATACTTTGAGGATCCATCATCCATTGCGTATCTAGGGCTCCTGGATACAGATGATGGCTTTTACAAGAATTTATAAATAAGGAGAAAATGTTGCACATAGGCACTTGCTAGGGATAAAGAACCAAGAGTGTAGAGATGTACATCTGGGTTATCCCGCTGGTAATGAGGGGAGTACAAGTCAAATTTAGACGTAGTACTTTTCTGGAACTTACTGTTGAAAGATATCATGAGCAAGTCGTCGTTGGATTTTACGAGCAGTAGGCGCCTTTGGAGAATACCAATTCTATGACGAACGTGCCTTCCAATTTGGGCTAGAATTTGTCGGCCGTTTTGTGGGTCATAACCATAGGTCTTCTTACTGTCAAGACAAGATCGCCCACTTGGAACATTCTCTTTTTGACCCTGTTTGTGGTGGAAAACGAAAGAATAAAAATGTATTCAAGATGGGGTTTACACGAAATCCGCCTTCTTTGGTTTACAAACAAACTTGTACAATTTGATCCTATACGAGGATGTGGGAGTACAATTTATTTAATCTGGGTAAATATTGCTATAGGTGTCTGATCTGCAGTCGATCACTTTAGCCCTTGGATCACACGATGATGAAGAAGTGCCGTAGAAGACAGGAAGAAGCTTCGAAGGTTGCAAAAGAGGGTTGATGTACGATGCCAAAGTCGTCGATCCCTGCTCCTTGCCTGAGCTTCGGATTCTCTCTCTCTATCTCTTGACCTCTGGTTCGATCTTTCTTGGAAGTCCGACCTTGGGTCTGATATTAGTTTCCTTGACCAATTTTCCGACCTCCCAATCTGTAGACCTTGGATCTGATATTGGCTTCTTGACCAATTTTTTAACCTTGTTCCTCATTGATAGAGGTCTCTATATATAGAGTTTTAGTGACAGTGACCACTCCGTCGGTGTAGAAACCGAGGAGTGGAAAGTACAGCACCCTTTTATACAACGGTTAAAATAACCAATGCCTGCGTATAGATGATCCTTTGAATGAGCGTGTGACGCGGGTCCAACTAAGGGACAAAATGCGTATAATCGCTACGAAGATTACGGCATAGAAGCCACGTAGGTAGGTATCCCTCGTGTAGAAGAGGTGGGCGTAGAAGCCAATGTCTGTCACCATGGCGTAGAAGCCAAGCAGGCATAGAAGCCGAAAATAGGCGTAGAAGCCGAGTGGTCATAGAGGCCGAAATAGGCGTAGAAGCCGAGTGAGCACCGGAACTGAATGGGCGTAGAAGCCGCTGCGTACCATGCCAGAGTGCTGATGTGGACGTCTTAGCCGGAATTACGGTTTTTGAAGATATAATCAAATCTCTTGCATTAAATGCCGAGATTTGCCACCATCCTGTGCATTAAATGCGGAAGCATGTTTTGAAGGTCTGCAGCCCTTCTGTGTATCAGTCGCAGAGACGTGCCTTGAGAAACTGTTACCGCTCTGTGCATTAGACGTAGAGACGTGCCTCGAGCAACTGTCATCGTTCTGTGCATTTGACGTAGAGACGTGCCTCGAGCCCCGTACGGAGTACAACTTTTGATGTGGCAGGTGGTTTGTCTACTGCAGAGCGTAAACAGCTCATGTCCGCCTGTATAAAACAAGATAGCGTATCCCTTCGTGCACGTAAAAGCAGTTTACGTAAAGGAGATGGCGGTAAATGATAGCCTGGGTCGCAGTGTCGTGCCATCATTATAGCCGTCGTCTGGGTAGTCGAGCAGTATCCCTGGGTAGTCGAGCAGTATCCCTTTGTCAGAAATCCAGACGTCAGGTTTATTGCAGGATCTGACAGGTTCACTTCGGAGAATACGAAGCGTCTCTCGTACACTTCAATGCTGCGTTGCAAGAGGATGGGTTTTACGCCCAGGAGTCGATAAAGCACCCTATTTACGCTGAAGCGGTTTGGACGTACTGCCTTACGTTGAGCTTATATTTCATGCTGTGTTTGGCGGAGAAAGCTCTGTTGCACGCTTGATGGCTCTGAAGGCCTCTGTCTACGCTGCTCTGCCTTAATACGCTGCGTATAGCCATCCGGAGTATTTTTTATGCTTCTACAAGACCCCCTTCAAAGCTTTTAAATTTCTCGGAATTTGAAACACTTTGAATGAAGCATGAACCGCTCCTCGTAACTCGAAACGTTTCTGAATGGAGCGTTGAAACGGTCGATGTTGACTTTATGGCAGATTTATTGGGGACCGGTGTGATCTCTTTGGCCTATAAAAAGGCTGGGGGGTTTAACCCGTTCTCCCCATATTCTCATCACCACGCAGAGATGATCGCCGAAGTTCGTCGGGTCGATCTGAGAAAGAAGGAGATCATGTTCTTCCAGCGCGTAAGGAGCCAAAAAAGACAGCGTCTTCGAGCAAGTGTCCACTGCAACGATGGATCATGGAAGGATATCTTAGCCTCCCTTGCTCGGGATAATCAGCAACTTTATATGGCTGTTCTTTCAGGAGAAGGGAAGGGTCGTTTTAGACCACACGGCTTGCAAGCGGTGTGTTCTCCTGTTACCTCCGGGGATGAGAGCAGCAACTAGCTCTGACCTCGGGCATTGAGTTGGGTGGAATATATCAACTCAATCTGTCACGGCGCACGGAGCATGGGATCTGCATAATTTATGCAAGCCCCAACTCTATATTCTCCCGCCGTTGATCATTGCCATGTCAGTCAGTTTGCAGGAACTGACTGACTGCTGGAGAAGATGGATAAAGAATTGTGCCCATGCGAGAACCTGACAGAACAGCTTCTGGGCGATCTTCAGACGATGATGAGGAAACCCTTTTGTCGATGGAGTTTCCCTCAGATGTAATCATGAAAAATAGAGAAAAAAAACCCTTGTAGATTGGATTTCCCTCATATGTAATCATGACTTTAATCTTTAATAAAATCGTCTTCTTCTCTGCATATGATCGTTTTGCCATACGTTGCTGTGAAGTCTGAATATGTGTAGCTTTGACACGCCTGATTCTTTACGCCGACTCTGATAGAAAGAGTGCTAGGTCATGTCCTTTTGCGCATAGTGAATAGTCCATAGAACGCTGTTGAGCATTTTGAATATTTAGAACTGTCCTGTTGCTAGGACTGAGGAACTGCGTAGAGCTCTGAACTGTTATTTTTACTTCTGTGTAAACAGAATTCTTGTTTCAGACTTCATCTTCAAGAATGAATTCTCGAAAAATCTCTTGGAACAGGGTCGAGAAAACTGAGTTGCCATCTTGATAGATGAAATATTCGGACTGGAATCTGGATGAACCTCCAATTGACCCGAGAAGAGTAATTTCTCAATGTTTGAACTCTGTATATTTCGGGTACTTGAGATATCTTGAGGTCAAGAAGGAGTATCTTCTGTGTGAACTTTTGTAATCGACCGCCTCAAAAACTGTTCGGACATGCGAAAAGTCAAAGATCCGTAGTGTAGATGAGCTAAAAATCCTGAGTTCGTAGCCTATTGAGCGTAGAAAGCCACCGAGCGTGAGATTATTGATTTGGTATCTGCTGAGCGTAAAGTCGTAGGTTTGTAGCCTCTCGAGCATAAAAGCTACCGAGCACAAAGGCATCCGGGCATAAAACCATAGACTTGTAGCCTGCGAGCGTAAAAACCGTAGATCTGTTGCTGTCGAGCGTAGAAAGCTCCTTAGCGTAGAACTGTAGATTTGTAGCTTGTGAATAAAAGAAATCTTTTGGGCGTAAGGTTGTGGATCCGTTGCCTCCGAGCGTAAACTAAACGCCACCGAGAGTGAGATCATCGATTTGGTATCTGCTGAGCGTAAAGTCGTAGGTTTGTAGCCTCTCGAGCATAAAAGCTACCGAGCACAAAGGCATCCGGGCATAAAATCATAGACTTGTAGCTTGCGAGCATAAAAACCGTAGATCTGTTGCTGTCGAGCGTAGAAAGCTCCTTAGCGTAGGAACCGCTGACCTGGTTTTGCACGAAAAACTCTTCGAATTTGCTGACTGTCCGCCTTTCGAGAGTAGTGGGTTGGCGTAGTACCCGATCATAACCAAATATTGATTGTGAGATTTTGGTTGGGGTTTCGAGGAGCCCGTTCGAGGATTCGAGGAGTCGACCCGAACTCTATATATATCCCAAGCTCTTGAGAGAAAATTTTTTCATCCGTCTTATGCGAAAGAGAGCCTTCGACTGTTTTGAGTTTTTTCTCTCGTTCTTCTTCCGAGCACTCCGAGTTTTTTCAGAAATGGCGCCGAAACAAATCCCCTCCACTAAGGAAAAGAGTATAGGTTCTTCTTCTCGTTCTTCTGCCCCAGCGAGAGAGTCTTCGGTCGGGCGAGGTGAACTCTCTTCTGAGCGAAGTATCCCGCCGACGAGTAGCGCACCCGGCCTTAGAGGTAGAGCCTTTGGGATGACAAAGAACGACAAAAAATTCTTCGCACACGTTGAACGTGACCGCGCTAGGTCGTCTTCTGTGCTGATAGCCTCTTTGAGGAAGATGATGCACGGAGACGTTTTCATCTTTTACGCCAACATTTCTAATGTGCCAGCGTAAAACTCCATATTTTCGCAGTTTTGAGCGTAAAAGCTCTGACTGCCGAAAACTTGGTGTATACTATAAAATTTTAGTTTTACGCTTGTGGATGGGGCCTCCGGCATAATAACTAGATTTTTGGCAGTCTGGCGTAAAGCACGAACTGTATACCGTCAATTACGCTTCTGGATGCGACTTCCGGCGTAAAGTGACCAAATTTTGTACAGTCTTGACGTAAAGCACAGACTGTCGTTTCTTGGCCTTTATGTTGCAAGATTTGTAATAACGTGTTTTCCTTGCACTTTTGTAGTTGACTTGCATGAGTCTCCACTGGCCGAGGTGATGGGTTCCGCTGCCGGGATGCTGCACTCAAACTACCTGGAGGATCTGTCGCACGTGACATTTCCTATCTCCGGACCCCAGTATCCTGAAGGAAGGGAGATCTTGATATCGGCTCAGGGCGAGAGGATGTTGCTGAACATGATTAACGGAGAGCCCCTGACGTACATAGACGGGGACCAGTACATCAAGCCGGCTTTTCTTTTTGGGGACATGATTGACAAACAGTCCCAGATGAAGCCCAAGAGAGAACCCTGGGTTTTCCCCGCCGAGAGTGTGGTCTTGTATCTGCCAACGATGTCGAGAGATTATCCCATCTCGGCTTTCTCCCATGCGACACATTCCAGGAGGATGTCGTAGACGCTGACTCCCGATCTTCACGGCAAGCCGGGAAAGATCTTTCATCTGAAAGGAGCTGACCAGGGGTCGTTTGTCAGCCGCCCTTCCGGCGTTGTGATGCTGTTCAGGGGACTGTGCCCAGGCAGCGTCCCGAGTGAAGACAGTTCAGTGATCTAGCCGGTCCAATTGTCGACTTTCTGCAACGACTTCATGGGGCGAGGGGGTGTATACCCCAAGGAGAATCCTTGGTGCAATGGGTGGATCACCCCAACAAACCTCCGATGGACTTGCCTAGTTGACTGGGCCTTGAAATATTTTTGGAGAGAGCTGGAGGTCATTGGACTGTATGCTGCTATGAGTGCGACGAGTGTTGGGTTGCCTCCCAACGCTAACCTGTTTCTGGCACTGATGGAGTGATACATTTCGCTCACCGGGACCTTCACCACTCCACTGGGGGAGTTGGGGTTGGCCTTCCATGAGATGGCAGTGATCTCGAGACTGCCGATGGGGGACACCCCATATGAAGAGTATGTTCCCACCAACCGGGAGTTGGAGGACTCGGACCCTCGGGTTGTGGAGGTGTATCAGGAGCTGATGTGCCACTACTTCTCGTGTATTGCTTTTTATAATGAGCCTTCTGATTTGGCTCACACTACTAAGTGGATGTCCTACCTCTTCTTCCACTGGGCCAGGGCCGTCAAGTCGGAGAAAGTTTCGGGGGGCAAGAATGAGCCCGTGAACTGTTTGGGCGTGCTCAGTGCCCAGGTCGTCGAGGATCTTATGGAGGATGCTAAAGCTCCAGATCAGATTCTCAATGACGGGATAGGAAAGTACCCTGAAGGCACTAAGGCCTATAGTTACTTGAGGCGCTACCGCAGGCCTCTGTCTAAGGAAGCCAGGCTGGCTGGCTTTCTCTCCATATGGCTGCATCGAGTAGTGGTGCCCGGCATCGCGTCCGCGAACCGCATTCATCGGAACATCCTGTGGCCTGCCGTGCGTCTGGTGTTCAGGGCAAGACTGGGCTTGCTCCCTGCCATGGTGTGCCGTATACAGGCTGGTTTGAGAGCCATGACTGATGGACTGCTCGTTGATGAAGCTCGGCGTGATAGCTTTCCCCGGGTAGAGTTACCATACCTGTACTTAATGGGATGGTTAATTCTCCACAACCCCCGGGTGATGTCTACCGGCCCTGGCAGTAGTTCGGGGGGTAGTTTCTTGCTGAACTACAAGGACTGTCCCTGGAACGTGAACACAGTTTTAGACTGTCGGTTGGTGCTTAGCCTCGATCATTGCTGGAAGCTCCTCTGCACTGTCCCCTCTGTACATCGTAATCAGTCGGGTATTAGGCTTGAGAATTTAGGGGGAGAGAAGACCAATCTTTCTCCGGAAGCTTTTAATTGGTTGGTCTGCATCAGACCCTCCCATTTGCTGTACAGAAGCGAAGATCATTGCTTCTTCGAGCCCTACCTGCGTAGTCGGTTCGCCAGGCAGTTTTGGTACGATCAGCTGCACGTGGGCAATGTCGTCACCAGCTTCAGGTCCAAGGGCGGACTCATTGATGGAGCCAGAGGATGGCGGTATTTTATCATGGGTTGCACAGAAGCAATCTTTATCGTGCCGGTCGTCACACTCTCCACGGAGCTGCGCATCCTCCATTCGTATGCCCAGTTCTACGTGGCGATCAACACCTTCCATCGCAATTTTGACATGCGTGGAAGCTTTAGGGTGCCTTCTCCCAAGTCTGGAGGAAGAGTCAAAGTCTCCTCGGTTTCGTTCGACGAGGGTGAGGGGTCCGTCACTCCGGATGAGCCTCTGGTGTCGGTGCCGAGGTGTGAAGTGCCTCCGCCTGCGGGGGCTTTGGCAATCTCTGGGAAGCGAAGGGCTCCTGCTTTGAAGCAGACTTCCCTTCGCAAGAGGAAGAAGAAGACGGTTGCTCGTTCTCTCCGGATTCCTGGCATCGAGGCTCCTAGAGAGGAACCTGCTGTCTCCCCTGTTGGGGATGTCTCTTTGATTGGAGGTTCCTCGCCTTTCGGAGAGGGACCCTTAGTTTCGGCTAGCGATGCCGGAGAACTCCTGCCTGAGTCTGCCGTTGCTGCCACCGCCTCCGGTAGTGGAACGAGATCGCTTGCGTGGCCGAGGCAAATAAAAGAATCTTTCTCTGGACCAGCAATGGATAAAACTTCTACCGTGTTCATGGGCATGCCTAGCGAGATTCCGGCTGACGAGCCTCGACTGCGTCTTGGTGAAGGCTCGGTAGAGCACTTGGTGGTGTCGGTGGGCCCACCCCCTTCTCCAGGTATGACAGTTCGCATTGCGTCATTAAGGCGTGGTTTAGCTACGTGGGCTGCAGATGCGACATATATACCGTTGGCTACGGGTAAATATCATCTTTATGTCTCCTCTTAGAAAGATTACCATCATATTGATATCAACTTTCTTGTCCTCTTCTCAGGGGACGACGTCCACGGGGAGTATAGCGTTGAAGCGCCTTCTGGCTCTGCTCGGGCTCCTGGCGATGATACGAAGGCGTCCGACTTCGAGGAGGAAATATCTTCGGGGGCCAGCTCGCCCGGAGTGGTTTCGTCACCTCAAGAGGAGGACGAACCCGTTGTCGTGACCTCGCCTCTCGTGAGTATATCGATGACTTCGACCTTCGTTGTCGCACCTCCTTCGGTCGCACCACCCGTCGAGGCGGCGGCTGTGGCTACCTCGTCTGCAATCATTCCTGGAGGGGGACTCAATAATATCGCGGCCACTCCTGGCGTCCAATCAGATCTGGTCGCGCTGACCGAGCAATACACCAGCCTCTTCTATACCAGTTTGTATCAATGGTGTTGGCGAAGAATCTAGACTTCGAGCGTCTGAAGAAGGCTTCTCAGTTTCCGATCGGGGCGGTCAGGAAGTTCGGCGATTCTGGGGTAGCTGACGCCCTGGAGGCGATGGTTAATGGTTTGGAGCAACCTATTAACGAATACTTGCAGCTGGCTCGGGGCAGCCTTGACGCTGAGGTCCAGGCCAGATACGACCTCATGACTGCACGGCTTACTAAACAGCTGGAAAGCTTAGATGACTCCATCAAAGCGCATAAGCTGGAGATGGATAAAAGAAAAGCTGTCGTGGAGGAGGCTCTTGCTCTTCAGACGAAGTGCCAATCCGAGCATGAAGGGAACGTAGCGAGGGCCCGCAAGTTGAAGGAAAAACTCGCTCCAGCAGAGGAGTGGGCTTCTCAGTCGTTGGCAGGTCTAGATCTAGGGACTGGTCGACTGAGCACGGCACGACAGGATCTGGAGCGCGCAGAAACTGCCCGTGCTGGCTCTCTTCGGGCAAGGGCCGAGCTGTCCTTTATGAACAACCCCGAGGCACGGCTGGAGCGGGCCCGCGCTGATGCCTTGGTTTCCAGGGATGAGAGGATAGCTGCACTGGTACAGCTGATTCGCGATCTGACCGCTCCCCCACAATGATGTACCATTTCTTCTTTTTGCTTCCTGAATATAATTCTGCTCTTTTTGGGAATAAATAAAAGCGACTCTTTTCTGACTTTATGGACCCATCATTTCGGAATGTAAATGACAGATTTGGGCGAGAGTAATATCAGAGGTAGTATGAACGTGATAGACTCTTGATAACCTTTTACCAGGACATATCTATTCAGAGGTTATACGGACATGATAGAATATGACCAAACTAGTTTCGTTTTGGAAGTAGTTTTGTCAGAATTGAGTTTCTCGCTATATTCTACTTGAGCAGGGGAGGTTAAGCATAGTACCTTTTCAGGAATTTACCGTTGATAGGAGCCATTAACAAGTCTCCATTAGGCTGGACTAGCCGGTAAGCGCCGTTTGAGAACGTTGTCTCGATCACATAAGGGCCTTTGATGGACTTCTGCGGGACGTATACCATGTCATATGGTGTTAACAGCATCGCCCAAGTCGCGAGTCGGGAATTAAGAGCACTTGGCTTGCTCATCAGTACTCGAAGAGGTTTGATCCTGGAGATGATATGAATAGTCTGGCCGGTGACATAGTGCCGCATCTTCTGGATAGCGAACATCAGAGCCAAGCATTCTTTCTCCACTGGGTTGTACCGGTGTTCGGCTCCGACCATCATTCTGCTGAGGTAGTAGATAGCCTGTTCATGACCCATATCGTTCTTCTGTGCGAGAAGAGCTCCTAGCGAATGATCCATCGCTCGGACGTACAGCAAGAATGGTCTTTCCATGACGGGAGGCACCAGGACTGGCGGACTGGTGAGGTAGCGCTTGATATCTCCGAACGCTTGTTGACAGGTTTCGTCCCATATGAAGGATACACCTTTCTTCATGAGATGCGAAAAGGGATGACATCTTCCTGAGAAGTTGGATATGAATCTCCGGATATAAGCCAGACGGCCTTGAAATCCCTAGAGTTCCCTCAGATTGCGGGGCGGTCGCATTTCTACGATGGCCTGGACTTTGTCAGGGTCCACTTGGATGCCTTTGGCGGTAATGACAAATCCCAGGAATTTGCCACTAGATACACCTAGAAAGGACTTCGTAGGGTTCATCTTGAGTTGATGTTGGCGCATTAATCGAATACCGTACTCAAGTCTTGAATGTGATCATCTTTGAGGCGGCTCTTGACGGCTATGTCGTCCACGTAACATTCTAATATTTTGCATAAATGCTTATGGAATATGTTACTCATAGTCCGTTGGTATGTAGCCCCGGCGTTCTTCAATCCGAAGGGCATGACCGTATAGCAATATACCCCCAACGGGGTCTGGAAGACAGTGTGCTTTTCGTCTTCGGGATGCATCTTGATCTGATTGTATCATGAGAATCCGTCCATGAAAGACATGCGTTCAAAACCGTAGGTGTTGTCGATCATGATGTCCGTGATGGAAAGAGGGAACTCATCCTTGGGGCAGGCCGCATTCAGATCTCGGTAATCGATGCAGATACGTATTTCCCATTTTTCTTCATGACTGGGACAACGTTGGTGACCCAGTCGGGATATTGTTCTTCCCGGATAAAACTACAGGCTATCAACTTCTTGACTTCAGCTTCGATGGCGTCCATCATATCCGGGCGGAACCGGCGTTGGTGCTGCTTCACAGGCTTTGAATCGGCCAATATGTTGAGTTTGTGAGTAGCCACCTTTGGGTCAAGGCCTGGCATGTCCTCATAATCCCATGCAAAGACGTCGATATACTTTTTTATCAGCTGGATAACTTCTTCCCTTTCAGCTGGGGAAAGATTGTTACTGATAAATATCGGCTTTGGCGAAAGTTTACCCCCAACATCAACCTGGATAACTTCATCTTTGGTGGAAGGTTCCCTTTGCTCGAAGCAGAATTCCCACTGCGTATCCATTTGTTGGGCCCAAGAGTCATTCTCAAACGGCTTAGGATCATGTTCATCTGCTTCAAAGGGATCTGCCACTACCATATTTACTGATAGTGTTTATTCGAGAGCATCGGGTGAGTCGGAGGGCGATGAGCCATTCTGGGAAGAGGAAGGCGCTGAATTGAGATGTCAACCGATGTGATAATCGATAGCCAAAGAACTCGGAGAGTTTGTTCGGAGGCAATATGAACATGACAAACTTCTTGGATGCAATTCCATCATGGACGGAAGTGCATATCTGCTCAGAGGTAATATGGACATGGCAATCTTTGTGGACCTAACACCACTGGCGTACTTAGAGTTAAGTACGGGTGCTAAGTTGAGATGACAATCGATATCAGAGGTAATATGAACATGATAATCGATAGCCGATTTTAGGAAGGTTTGTTCAGAGGTAATATGGACATGACAAACTCCTTGGTTGCAATTCCATCGGGGACGGAAGTGCATATCTGCTCAGAGGTAATATGGACATGGCAGTCTTTGTGGACCTAACACCACTGGCGTACTTAGAGTTAAGTACGGGTGCTAAGTTGAGATGACAATCGATATCAGAGGTAATATGAACATGACAATCGATAGCCGATTTTAGGAACGTTTGTTCAGAGGTAATATGGACATGACAAACTTCTTGGTTGCAATTCCATCGGGGACGGAAGTGCATATCTGCTCAGAGGTAATATGGACATGGCAGTCTTTGTGGACCTAACACCACTGGCGTACTTAAAGTTAAGTACGGGTGCTAAGTTGAGATGACAATCGATATCAGAGGTAATATGAACATGACAATCGATAGCCGATTTTAGGAAGGTTTGTTCAGAGGTAATATGGAGATCTGCTCAAACTGGCGTAAAGCTGAAGAGGTCCTCATTCGGCCATCGGCTTCCCGCGTAATCCGGAGAGTAGGCAGATTGCTCCCTCGCTGACGTAAAGGCCAAAAAGTTGAGTATTCTGTCGCTTGCTTTCCCTCGCGGAAATCACAGCGCTCATCTGGTTTCCCGTAGAGGTCAGATGTTGTCTTGTGCATGGAGCATGATTTGTACTTCCAATTTGGCGCTGAGGCATCATCAGAAGTATTGTTTGTACCGCACGTAGCGGGAGACTGGTTTCTACGCGTAGAGCGCAATGGATACTTCTGGGTTAGCGCTGAGGCTTTGCCTGAAGTTTTGTCTGTACCGCGCATAGCGGGAGACTGGTTTCTACACTTAAAGCGCAGTGGATACTTCTGGGTTAGCGCTGAGGCTTTGCCCGAAGTTTTGTCTGTACCGCGCGTAGCGGGAGACTGAATTTTACGTGCAGGGCACGGAGGGAGAAATGCTACAACCTCATTGGTCGGAGAGATCGGAGAGATCGGAGAGTCCACAGGAATGGTAGAGGATGTCTTGGGCATCCAGACCTTGCGCAGCTTCCTGTTGTCTTGGACGGAGAGAGGGTGAGAGCTACCCCCTGTTCGAAGCATGTCTTCGTAGGCAGACTGGTCGAATTGGACGACCAGTGTCTTCTTCACGGTTCCTACAGGTACCGCATCGTGTTGACCAACTACTTCCTCATCAGAAGAGAAAGATATCCCCAGCAGAGTCGCAAAATGAAAGAATGAAAATGTATTCAATATGGGGTTTACACGAAACCCGCCTTCTTTGGTTTACAAACAAACTTGTACAATTTGATCCTATACGAGGATGTGGGAGTATAATTTATTTAATCTGGATAAATATTGCTATAGGTGTCTGATCTGCAGTCGATCACTTTAGCCCTTGGACCACACGATGATGAAGAAGTGCCGTAGAAGACAGGAAGCAGCTTTGAAGGTTGCAAAAGAGGGTGGATGTACGATGCCAAAGTTGTCGATCCCTGCTCCTTGCTTGAGCTCCGGATTCTCTCTCTCTCTCTCTCTCTCTCTCTCTCTCTCTTGACCTCTGGTTCGATCTTTCTTGGAAGCCCGACCTTGGGTCTGATATTGGTTTCCTTGACCAATTTTCTGACCTCCCAATCTGTAGACCTTGGATCTGATATTGGCTTATTGACCAATTTTTTGAACGGATTTTGAAGATATAATCAAATCTCTTGCATTAAATGCTGAGATTTGCCACCATCCTGTGCATTAAATACGAAAACATGTTTTGAAGGTCTGCAGTCCTTCTGCGCATCAGTCGCAGAGACGTGCCTTGAGAAACTGTCACCGCTCTGTGCATTGGACGTAGAGACGTGCCTCGAGCAACTGTCATCGTTCTGTGCATTTGACGTAGAGACGTGCCTCGAGCCCCATACGGAGTGCAGCTTTTGATGTGGCAGGCGGTTTGTCTACTGCAGAGCGTAAACAGCTCATGTCCGTCTGTATAAAACAAGACAGCGTATCCCTTCCTGCACGTAAAAGCAGTTTACGCAAAGAAGATGGCGGTAAATGACAGCCTGGGTCGCAGTGCCGTGCCATCATTATAGCCGTCGTCTGGGTAGTCGAGCAGTATCCCTGGGTAGTCGAGCAGTATCCCTTTGTCAGAAATCCAGACATCAGGTTCATTGCAGGATCCGACAGGTTTACTTCATAGAATACGAAGCGTCTCTCGTACACTTCATTGCTGCGTTGCAAGAGGATGGGTTTTACGCCCAGGAGTCAATGAAGCACCCTGTTTACGCTGAAACGGTTTGGACGTACTGCCTCACGTTGAGCTTACATTTCATGTTGTGTTTGGCGATGAAAGCTCTGTTGCACGCTTGATGGCTCTGAAGGCCTCTGTCTACGCTGCTCTGCCTTAATACGCTGCGTATAGCCATCCGGTGTATTTTTTATGCTTCTACAGACCCGCTTGTTGAAGGCTCCAGAGAGACGGCTTAGTACAACTCAATGCGTTGCTAAGCTAAGAGTTATTTTTCGTCGATTGCTTCCAGCTCATGTAGTCGTCGGTGATGGTTGTCGTCCACGGTTAGCTGATTGGAGAGAGCCACTCAGAGTGAAGGAATTTGGATCTCGAGGGGGAGAACCGCTTCGCTTTTGTATACTAAAGTGAATGGCGTACTCTTATAGCTGTCCGGACTGTTGTACGGTAGGCCCCGAGATATTCACCCAGCTTCTCGTTTCAGTCGTGCTTGTTGGATGACACAAATTTCTTGAGAAGCTTGATGATGGTTTTATTGAATGCCTCGGCCAACCCATTTGTCGCTGGTTTGTAAGTAGTCGAATCTATATTCTCAATTCTATTTCTGTTGCAGAACCGGTAGAATGCATGACTTGAGAACTGTGGACCATTATCGTGAATGATCCTTGGTGGAAAGCTAAAGCAGTATATGACGTAATGCTTGACGAAACTGATCACGTTGGATGTCTTGACTTTCGCGAGGGGTACTGCTTTCGTCCACTTAGAGAAGTAGTCAGTGATGGCCAGAATGAACTGGTGCCCCTTTGACGAAGGTAAACTTATTGGTCCGATGATATATTTTTCCCACGCCTCAAATGGCCAGGATGCTACCATTAGGTGCAAGAATTCTGAGGGCTGGTGGATAAAGTCTACGTGGATTTGGCACGTTTTGCACTTCCTCGTATAATCGATGGCCTCAGCTACGATCGTCGGCCAGTAATAACTTATTCTCCGAAGAAGGTCCTGTAGCTTTGGGCCGGGTTGGTGAGCACCGCAGACGCCATTATAGGCTTTCCCGAAGTGCTTATTTGGCTTCTGCATTCGATAGGCATCATAGTATAAGGCCATCGTATGAGCGACAATACAACCTTTTCGTAGCTGTATCATAGTAAAACCGGAGAGAACGTCTCCTGATGGACGTGGCTTCCTTTGGGTTCTCGGGGAAAATTTTATATATCGCATAGTCAATGAATGGAAGCCTCTAGCCTTGGACATCAGTGTGTACTTCTGTCGTGTAGCTCAGACATAGACATAGATTATTTTTTGGGCATACCAGCTCTTGACCGATCACAGTGATTAGTTGATGGGAAGTGACGCCGGCCAGGGCATCAGCCTTGACGTTTTGGATCCGAGGGACGTGCTCAATGAAGAATCCCTCGAAGGTTGAGATGATGCCAAGTGCAGCTTGGTGGTAAGGAATTAGCTCTTCATTCTGGACTTCATATTCGCCTTGGAGTTGGTTGACTATCAGCTTGAAATTACCGTATGCCTTTAAATAGTCCACCCCCACTTGTTTAGCAAGTTGGAGTCCAATAATGAGAGCGTTGTATTTTGCCATATTGTTGGAGCAGGGCTCCGTGAGGGAATAAGTTCGATTAATGACAAGATTTTAGGGGAAGATTAATATTATCCCAACTTCGATGATGATATTACCTTTAGGCCCTGTTCTCGAAGCGCTGTCGAAGAACATCCACCAGACAGCTTTGTACGAAGTCACGTTTGAGTTCACCACTTCGTCTAGAATTTTATCGTAGAGTTTTGAGGTTTCTGACGCCGGATGTGCTACCAGAAAGTCGGTCAGTGCTTGGCCCTTGACGGCTTTCTGAGGGACAAACACCATGTCGTATGGAGACAGTAGTATAGCCCAAGTAGCTAGGCAGGAACTGAGCGCCCCTGGTTTGGTCATGAGAACTCTTAGCATATTAACTCATGAGATCACATGAATGGTTTGTCCAGTCACGTAATGCCGACTCTTCTGGACAACAAATACTAAAGCAAGGCATTCATTTTTGACGGGGGTGTACCTATTTTTTGTGCCGACCATCATCCGACTAAGGTAGTAGATAGCCTTCTCATGGCCTGCGTACTATTCTGGGCTAATAGAGCACCGAAGGAGTGATACATTGCACGTATATAGAGTAGGAAGGGCTTTCCCACAATCGGGGCTACCAACAATGGAGGGTTTGATGGGTATCCTTTGATGTCGTTGAACGCGCATTGGCATTCTTCATTCGCGACAAAGGAGACACCTTTCTTCATGAGCTGGGTGAATGGCCGATAATGCCCCGAGATATTTGATATAAACTTCCTGATGTATGCCAGCCTCCCTTGAAGGCCGCGGGGCTCCCAGAGTTTCCTCTCCAGGTTCATCTCGAGGATTGGTTTAGTTTTGTCGGGGTCTATACAAATATACTGAGAAGTGATGATAAAGCCCAAGAATTTACCGCTGGAGACTCCCAGAAAGGATTTGGTTGGGTTTATCTTGAGATGGTGCACACGCATGAGGTCGAACACCGTCTTCAAGTCCCTGAGGTGATCACCTTTGGAGTAACTTTTGACGGCGATGTTATCAACATAATACCCTATTGTCTTGTGCAGATGTTCATTAAAAATGGTGCCCATAGCTCGTTGGTATGTAGCACCTGTATTTTTTAGACCGAAGGACATGACTGTGTAGCAGTATACTCCTATCGGTGTTCGAAATAATGTGTGCTTCTCGTCTTTAGGAGATATCTTAATTTGATTATAGCCAGAGAATTCATCCATGAAGGACATATGCTCGAAGCCACAATTGTTGTCGATCTTTATATCGATGATCGAAAGAGGAAACTCGTCTTTAGGGCACGCCAAATTTTGATCACGAAAGTCGATGCAGATTCAAATCTTTTTATTCTTTTTGACGACGGGTACGATGTTGGCTACCCAATCTAGATATTATTCTTCGAGAATGAAGTCACCAGCTATCAGTTTGTTAAATTTAGCTTCGATGGAGTTAATAATGTCCGGCCCGAACTGCCGTTGCTGTTGTTTGACGGGTTTAGTGTTCGGCAAAATATTGAGCTTATGGACCACAATTTGGGGGTCCAGTCCTGGCATATCTTCGTAACTCTAGGTAAAGACATCAATGTATTCCTTGACGAGCTGTAGCAGGGATTACTGGTTTTCGTTGGATAGACTTTTGCTGATGAAGATTGGCTTAGGGGAGGTCTTGACGCCTAGATCGACTTATACAACTTCCCTCGGTAGGAGGTTCTCGCTGCTCAAATCGCATCTTCCATTGGGAATCTAGGCGTTGGGCCCACGATACTATTTCAAAGAGTTCGGGTGGTTCCCCATTGTCTTCCTCAGGGTCAGTTGATACTATGTTGGTGGACAACATTTGCCTGGGCATGTCCCCGGTAATGATGTCGGAGTCCCAAGCAGAAGATTTTAAAGAGTGAGAGTGCACTTCATCTTCTTCATCTGAGCCATCAAGAGTTGTGGGAGGAGTTACATATCCTAAGCCATTCTTGGTCTTTTGGTAATAATCTTAGGACTTGTTAGAGGAAGCAGGTAGACTCAGGGGCAACCATCGGCCCTTGCCATGGTTTAAGCTCTTATTGGCCTTCAGGTCGTACCCCATCTTCTGTATAAGGTGCTTGGCTTGCGAGCTATACCGGTTGAGTAATATTTTGACGGTATCAGGTTACAGATCCAGTTTTTCTTGGACGAAGGATCGGAGGCATTCTACTTTGTCAGAAATGATGAGTTTGTCTCCTCTCCTTCTGGCCAAAACTGGGAAATAGGAGTTTTGGCTGGGGAGACCTTATTCACTGCGCAGGTGGTAGTTATGTGTGTTTGCAGATAAAGGCACAGATCGAGCTCCATGGAATACAATGTACTTATATATTCACGTTCGAAGTAGTTCAAATCTAACCCTTTATTCATAAAATGAGGTATCTTTGCTTCCGGGATTGCATCATCGAGAGAATGGACGTTAGCATGAGCATCTACATACTCCTCCAGCTCATCTTTCTCGAGGTCCACCCCCAGTGCGAGCGAAGGCTTCGGTGGATTCCTATGTCGTTTTACCACCAAGGGTTCTGAATTTATAAGAGGTGCCGGAGCCTCCCTTGGTGGTCTTCGAAGGCGAATGACCATAGGTTCTGAAGGTTTAGACGGTGCCGGATCTTTCCTCTACGGTTGATTCGTCCTATGAAGGTGAACGGCCAGAGGTTCGGATGTTGTAGATATTGTCGGATCATCCTTTGGCGATTGACTCGACCTGCGAAGGTAGACAACCAAAGGTTCGGGTACCTCCTTGTGCAATTTTATGACAAAGGGAACGGTTGTGTCGGAAGTACGTGCCTTGAGACGGACCCTCAGGGGCTCCTCTAGTGTTGTCGTTGTCTCTGATTCATCATCGATCTTGTTGCCCCCCTCCTCTTGGGGGACTTTCTTCTAGAGGATTGCATCGGAGTAGTAGGTCTTAACCCCTTTGAACGGGTCAACATCCGCGAATTCTGTCTTGACCATGCCATGGTCGTCCACATAATTTAGATATTGGTGTAGAGTTGATGACACGATCATGTATTGGTGTATCCAAGGTCATCCCAGCAGGACATTATAGGATACATCCATGTCAATGACATAGCAAGTGACCTCTATCTTTAAGTCGTCGATATGGCCTTTCAGCGAATCTTGCCCAGAGGGTAGCTTCTTCCTGCGTTAAAGCCACTGATAGTAGTATTAGTGGATGCTAGCTGATGCATCAGGATGCCCTCCACGAGATGATATTGATTGATGAACTGGGATCGATGTGCATCCGGTCCACCTTAATGGCACCGATGTACCCTGGGTAATACTGGGGACGATCATGCCAGTTATTCTTTAGCAACATATCCTGTTGCAAGAATGTGATGTTGGGTATTGCCTCCACGATATTATTGAAGTGGGGGCAAGCAGCCGGATCTTCAGATGTCGGTTTTACCTGCACCAGGTCGGTGTCGACATTTTGTAATATCTCGATAAGAGCAGCCCGAGTCTCACTACTAGAATAAGCGGGATTAGCGACGTTTTTAGCGACGTCAACAGAAAATGTTACTAATATAATATAAATTAGTGACTCCATGTAAAAAATGTCGCTAGACGTCGCTAATTGGTGACATTTAGCGACGTTTAGCGACTTTTATTCAGTTTTTAAAAGATTGGTCGTCATAAGTTCAATTAAGGTCGCTAAACGTCGCTAATATATTTCATTTAGCAATGTTTAGTGATGTAATTAGCGACGTATATCTTTTAGACATTTAGCGACGTTATTAGCGACGTTAAAGACGTCGCTAACTTAGTGATGTCATTATTGGCGTCGCTAAAACGTCGATAAATTTGTTTCATTTAGGGCTGATTCCCCCTATTTCCTTCGATCTCTCCCTCTCCCTCTCCCAAATTTAAAACCTCCCCTTCCGGCTCCTCCTTCCTCCAGCTCCCTTCCTCACTCCGGCGACCCCCTCCGGCCGCGTCCTCCCCCTCCAGCACCCCTCCTCCCTCCGGTGTCCCCTACTCCCTTCCGGCGACCCCCTCCTGCCGCGTCCTTCCCCCTCCGCCGTCAGCTCCTCCTTCCTCCGGCTCCCCTTCTCCCTCCGGCGCCCTTCCTCCGGCTCCCCTCCTCGGTGAGCTCCTCTCTCTGTCTCCTTTCTCTGTCTCTCTCTTTCTCTCTAACATGACACGACACAACACAACACGACATGACACGACATGACACACACTAACCCTAATCCTAACTCGAACACATACACAAACACGTACGCGGACACACACTAACCCTAACCCTAACTCTAACCCTGCTTGTTGTGCATTGCTGCTGCAGTTGTTCTTCTTGCTGCTGCAGTTGCTCCCTTTGCTACTGCTGTGCATCCCCTTGTTGCTGCTTGTCTTTACTGCAGTGCACAAGAGTGCACTGCGACTCCCTCTTGGCCTGCACAATACCCTCATATCTCACACTCAAATCCTGGCCTGCCCAACACTCCAACACTGCAGTGCACAACCTATGCATACTATGCACTTATACATGGGAAAGATATCATAGGTGATGTAGGAAAACTAGGGTTTGGTGTAGTGACATTTAGATTGAGCACGAGTTGCTTGAAATCCTGGATGTGTTCTCTGGTTATGAGAAAATTGGTAATATATTGTAGTTTGGCAAGGGTTTTGATTTAAAATTGTTGTACTGGGGTTGTTTGATTTGTTTGACAGATGGATTGAGTTACTCCAGTAGGTATCATACCAAATTGTGGTAGATTTGGTGCCATTCCAGCTGGATTTATACCAAATTATGGTATATTTGGTATGTTTAGAGGGGATTGAGGTATTGCCATGGATGAAGCATATGGTGGAAACTTAATATACCTCTTATATATTGTTTGGCTTCGGTTTTTGATACTAAGATTAAATTAGATAGTGTATATATTTTATTAGACGATTATCAAAATATGTCACGCCCCACTCCCAAAATACGTAGGACTATGACACGTATGCATGCCAGCCATATGGATATGGCAACTCCAATATATGAAAATCAAAATCCACATGTACGCTGTAATATGAATATCAAATCCACAAGTGGTATAAACATATGTCACAAGTCATAGGGTATAATCTAAATCTCATCTACGAAAATCAATTTAAATAAATAATTAATATCTATGAAACTAGATCTCAATACAAAGTATCTAAAGATGATAGTTGGATGGAAATAAATCCACTACCAACTCGAATGGGAAAGTACAACACAATAAACACAATATAAGAATACCAGCTAACGACCATGGGGCTCGAAGAGAAGACATCCTCGAAATATATGTATCCATCCGAATCTGCGCTCCTGCGAATACTTAAGAACAGCTACACCTGGAAGGGCCAGGTCCTTAGAGGGACATAACAAGATACATAAAAGTATGCCAATAAAGTACTAAAATAAATATCCAATGGGTCGCCTAACCATCTATGTGAATGCAGTTTGAGAACAACTTTCCAACAAGTGGGCTATCTGGCCATAAAATGGGATTGGCATGATTCTCTCGGAGAATCAGGGGCCTCAAAGCATGTCGTCTTTTGAATGACAGAGGCCGCCAATTGTATAGGGGTTATCACCGCCCGTATCTCCAGCGGAGCTTTCGGGTTACAGAAGGAAAAAGTGCAAAGGAGCCCAAATGCGGTACTTGTTGTTCTCTCCACCCCATGCTCTAAACATATCACATCTATGACACAATTTGGTTCATAGCCTATTCTTAGTACCCTAGCCCAATCCTGCAACCAAACAAGGACAAGGATTGGACCACCGTACTACAATAGGCTATGTCCATGGACCTCTAATGACTGCTAAGTCTTTTAGCATACATAGTTTCTATCAGCAGTTATCCCTAACGCACGGCCCATACATACAGGAGGCCAGACCTGTCACGCAGTCCATGTTCTATATGAGATTCACACTCGTTTAACAACTGTGTTACGGCCAATGAACCTAATGATGCTACATGATAATGGGGTAGTCTCATAAACAAGGTCAATGCAAATACATAAATAAAAATATACCGTGACGATACCGTCGCGCGTATTTTATATAACAGTTAAAATATATAAAATAAAGATAGAAAATAAAGATGCATGCAACATATGGAATATAAATAACAGTACAATGGCAAGGTATACTTGTCTGGCAAGAAGCTGCAAAATATAATATTCAGATGTCAAACACACAGGATCAGAAGCTATGGCCTCAGAACAAATATCTTCGAATGCTGAAATAGACATCACCAATATTCCCAGAATAAGCAAAATAGTTAGAAAGCACTTTTCTTTCGTCCAATTTGGACACAGGGGCAAAACGATAATTTTGGATCAAAGTGGGGCCCACGTGTGGCCCAATTTGTACCGAAAAGCGTGCCAAGGGTAAAGGTCTCTAAATGGAATAAATTATAGGTCAAACAAACTCTAAATTTCAGCACGAACTCAACGTTACTTCCAATTTTGGATTCCGGTGAGCCGAACACCAATTCGCCCAAAAAGTCAACCGTGGGGCCCGCAAATTGTGACTTGGTCAACTGTCTCAGAATTACGTGAAAATTGGGTCACAGGACCAGCGCGATAGACGAGTCCAGTGGCGCAAATTTCTTCACAATCTGACGAGCGTGCACAAAATGCGCAGGGCTTTTACAAAAGTTGCGACACGGGAATTGTCTGCTGATACGAGCTGATTTCGGCGCGCACACGCGTCCGAATCAGTTTTTGCAAAATCTCATACATCCGGGTATGCTGTGCGCACCTTTTGTACACTTGGTACACGACGGGGCGGTCCCGTTTGATGGGACGTGCTCCGTTTTACAATTTTTGGAAATCTGAAAAAATTGGGTTTTCAGGATTTTCCAACAAATTTAATTCTACATACAGCAATTAATAATTTTATGTAATTAACAGAAATTAAACTAGGTCAAGTGGTCTCCGCAAACCAAAAAGAAAAATTGGATTCGGATCTCTGTGGTGGGAGATACGAACCCGGGAACATAGGTAGTCACCGTATTTTCTGCGATACCCAAAAGTGGTATTTTCTGTCAACTTGGACGCTGTTTTCGCCTAGGGTTACGCATTGTTCGAGGTTAACTATCATACAGATATTGAAGAGGGTTAAGTGGTGAACGTACCGGTGAAGACGGGGTCGAGTTTGGTTCAGCGAGGTGACAAAAATTAGGGCTTGAACACAGGTAAGTTGCTGTTGAATTATGCAGTTGCGTGGGGTTGCGAGGGGTCGCGGTCATTGGGATTCGGTTTTGGCGGTCTGGAGGTAGCCGGCTAGGCTGTCTCACTAGCGGTCGACGGTGTTCCAATGGGAAAGAGGAGATGAGAAGATATAGGGTTAGGGTTTTGCTGTTGATTGAATTATATATAAGAGAGGGAGAGGGAGCGATAACGCGGAAGGGGGTGTGGGGGGTTGGCCGCTAATTGTGCGGCTGCTGCCGATTTTCATATTACACGCGGGCCGGGTGTGGCTCATGGGTAGCGGGTAGGTGGCTTAGAATCCATTAGGGATTTAATAATTTTTTTTCGTTTAAAATATATATATACCCATAGAAAAATCTAGAATTATATTAAGGCATACCATTAAGCTAGCAACTGTCCAAAGGGTCTCCTACATAAAATAAATTAGAAAAAAATTATACCGGCTCCATAAATCTCCTAAATTCACAAACACCTAAAATAAAAATAAAATAAAATCTATTTATCCTAATTAGCCCATAATTACTATAATTAAATTATTAATTAATTAAAAAGGGTAAATACGATTTTTAGGATTAGGGGTTTTACAAGATAATATAAGAGTTGACGTACGTAGTTTGAAAGTAAAAATTATGGATGCTTTAGATAGTTTAATTGCTTTATATGAAGAAAGAGTTGTATCCATCCGACCCGGCACAACCGTACAAGGTAGTAGCTCTGATTTTATGTCTAAATTAACATATGCTAAAGTGTACTGCAAAGGAAGAAACAAAAATAATCTTCCCAACCTACGCAAGAATTGCCCTTATATCTAAATTCTTATAAAGAAGATGAAGATGACTCTTTATCTTATTATTCAATTTTAGAATGGTGGAAGAGACACGAAAAAAGTATCATGTATTTTCTTCTATAGCACGTGATATTCTAATTGTCCCGATGTCCACGATAGCATCAGAATCTTATTTTAGTGCAGGTTCAAGGATGCTAAGCAAGAATAGGAGTCGGTTGCTACCAGATATTTTGGAACCTTGTGTCTGCGTTTAAGATTGGATCCGTGCTGAAAAAAAACTCAAGACTCAAGAGATGAAAGTGTCGATATCTCAAAGCTGGACTTTCAATCTTTTACTATGGATGACGCTACTGAAGGAGGGGCTGAACAATAAACTTCAACAAAAGACCGACGACAATTATTTTTTAAAAGACTTGTACATTTTTTACAAGATTTATGCAAATAAAAGATCATTTAGAAGTTTCTATTTTTTTTGTTACTTAATGTTATAATACATTTATAATTTTATTACAATTAATAAAAAAAATTCAGCTTTTTCTTACTTAATGCTTGTTAGTTGTTTACAATTAACTTCTTTATGTCTATATAAATAACTTCTTTAAATTTTAAGTTATAAATTTATATTTAAATTCAAAAAAATAGATTTATACATTTTTTATAAGTTATTCCAAAAAAAAAAAAGTCAACTTATAAATATTTAGATTTTAATTTATACTTAAAGTTATATAAATATTGATATAAATAAATTAAACAAATTTTCTAACAAATAAATTTATAAATTTTAAATTATACTAAACATATAACTTATAAATTTTAAATAAATTTATACTTAAAGTTATATTAAAAAAATTCTAACAAATAGCTTATAAATTTTAAATTATAAAAAAATAACTTAGTAACAAAAAAACTATAAATTTTAACTTGAATTTATTAACATATAAGTTATATCATATAGATTATATATAAAATATATATAAATAAGCGTAAAAAAAAAATTTAACTGGGCTGGACCGGTCGGACCGTGAACTGGTCCAGACCCATACCGGTTCGGCCCGGTCCTCCCCTGACCGGGTCATAGGTCCGGACTTGGTCGTAATTATTTCTCACCGGGCCGGGCCGGCCCGTCTCTCCTATCGGGTTGAGTCCGGCCCGGACCGAATCCGATCAAACCCGGTTGACTGAGGTTGCGGGCCGGTCCGGTCGGTTGCGGGCCGGTCCGGCCCGGACTAGCCCAATACACACCATGACATTCATGAAACTTTTCCGACGGTTTATTCATGTTCAATTGGGCCTGCTGGCTACCGAATCTTTACTAATCAACTATGGTAGTGACAGAGCTAGTATGTAAAATTAGGGAAGGCTAATTTTAAATATAACTTGAACGACACGAGAATACTAACATCGCATCGTCTAAAATATCAATTTTTTGAAAATTTATTTATCATTTAATTGTTTCATACTTTAAATTTAAACAAAAAATTAAAACACAACTAAGAAAACATTTTTAGAAAAAACTGAATTTTAGTTTTTAAAATATTTTGGCAGACTACAGTCCGACAGTGTCCAGGGGTAGCTTGCCCCTAACTATGGTGTCATTTCTAGTACGTTGTATCTATGTAATTTAGCGGTCATCGTTAAATTAATATACACATTCTAAAAATATTATACGAATATTAAAAAAAAAATTTGACTAGTCTAAATTTATTTTTTTGAAATTTAAGAATCATATTACTGTATTTTTTGAAAAATATGAAAACCTAAATTTAAAAATAAAGATGTGCCATTAGTAATATATACGATTTTTTTTTTAAAATCTTTCGAGATTTGGGTCCTGTTACAATTTGGTCATGCTCATAAGAAGCAAAAAAGATCATATACAATGTCAAGTTGAGGAGTAAAAATACCTCTGTTTAATTTCTTCCTTCTTTTAGAAGAACGTTGGACTCGGTTTTTGTTGGCTATATCATGCACTAAAATAGAGATGCACGTATCCCGGTGGAATTTTTAACCTATGTAGAAAAAAAATTGGAGGAGTACGACGAACGTCATCCGTGTGTCAAAAAAATTCGAAAAATGTATTGAACGTCGTATATTTGAATATTTATGGTAAGCAAATATTATATTAAAATTTTATATTTAACTTTAGTTATATATTTATAATTGGATCATTTATATATTAACTTTCCATATAATTAGATTTTTAATTTATGACAAGCAAATTTATGATTTGATTTTCATTAAAAATATGATTGAATGTAATTGAATTTTCATAAATATTTTTGGCTTCCATATATATTTTTTCAATACATGAAAACCTTAATTCATGTAAGGGTTTATAAAAAGACACATGCAATATAGAACAAAGGAGAAAAATAAAAGGTGGCAAGAGTGCTTTGCAACATTGGAGAGGAAAAAGAATGATTTGAGGCCGTTTTGAATAAGAAGACCAGTTTCGGGTATTTGTCGTTATCTTTCTTCTTCGTTGTTGTAATATATTTTCTGTTCCAAGGAGTTGCGGTGATTCGTGTTGGATCGATGATGAGCTTGTAGATGGTGTAATCTCTTTATTCCATTAGTGGAGGTTCTTCAAGATTGGACTCTGAACGTCCCATAATTTTATTCGCAAGAATTTTTCACGTAAAAATCTCTGTGTCTGCAATTTGTGTTTGGAATTTTTGGTTTGTGTGCTTTTGCTTGGTTCTCTCGCAGGGCTCTCTGGTTTGGGGAAAAGGTTTTCGCGTTTCGTTCCCAACACGTGGTATCAGAGCCAGGTTCTGGAATTTAGATTGGTGTCAGGAGTTGAGAGTCAAATCAGGGAGAAGAGATGGACGCGAAGCCGGTGCGCATGGTAAACCTGAACGGTACCAACTATACGACTACCGGTATGAATGATTTGCTATTTGTCAAGAAGCTGTATCTTCCGGTATTTGTTTTCGAGAGGTCCAGTGATAAATCCGAAGATGACTGAAATTTTAAGCACATACAGGTGTGTGTGGGTACATACGACAGTTCGTTGACGAGAGCGTGTACAATCACGTTGTCGGTATAGAGCACGCGATGACACTGTGGTATAAGCTAGAATCTTTGTATGCAAAGAAGAGCGATATAAATAAATTGTTCTTGATCCGGATGATGATGGGTCTGCAGTACAAAGATGTGGTGTCCATTACGGATCATTTGAGTAAGTTATAGGTCATGGTTGACCAGCTATCCTCGATGGAAGTCATGTTTGACGACGAGGTTCAGGGACTATGACTGTTATGTACATTGCCAGACTCGTGGGAGACCGTACGAGTCTCTATGATCTCTTATGCTCTGGATGGCGTAGTCAGTCTAGAGTTTGCCAAGAGCGAGGTACTGAATGAAGAGATGCAGAGACGTTCTCAGTACACTTCATCCACATCCCACTCAGAAGCGCTTGCATGAGTTGAGGTGGCACAGAAAGGAAGCTTTCTGCCGGAGATTACAATATCGGTTGTGCATATCGCCGACAATCCGGCAACGGCCGGTGTAAACTCAAATAGCATCGACTTAATAAAGGGGTATATATATATATATATATATATATATATATATATATATATATATATATATATATATATATATCGACTTACGGTAAAATATTTTACCGAGCCAACATAGCCTACGCGACTTGGGTGTAGCGTCCCGTTCTCCCGGTGCGGAGAGCGCGGCTAAGAAACACAAGACGGTATCGTTCGATCGGGATAGATTGAATTAAGAACTCGTCCTCGTTATGGATTTGTTTCTTCGGAATCGATTCCCATATTCAGTGGACTGCTATCTCATTTTGAGTCATCTCTTTTGTAAGCCGTTCGGCATATTAGCTAACTCGTTCAAGAGTTTGTAATATATGTTCATTATCAATAAAGAGAACTTTTCCATTTCAAATCTGCGTTTCAATTTATCTGCGTACTCTGAATATGTGCTTGCTATGCAAATCATTAAAGCCTTGTGCGGGCGCAACCCCAGGCCCGCACGGCGGTCACGATTCGGGGGACGCCTCAAGTGATTCTACGGAATTGGGTCGTGACATAGTGGTATCAGAGAACAGATTCAAAGTTCCTTAGACTTCGTGTTGGAAAAGTTCCTTTAACGATCAAATTCCTGTGCGAACTCTTGAACTCGCTAGGCCAAAATGAGATACGTTCATGCAATAAGTCCATAATACATTATGATCCTAATGTAATTTACCTTCTTTAGAAGGAATGGCTCCAGCGCAATCTGCAGCGCAAACTCCGGACGAAACGCAAGGCCAAGAAAGTAGTTCGGATACTTCGGGAAGTTCAGAGAGCCAGCGAGCCATGCCAAGCATCGATCCCGTCCAACGAATGTTGCAGATGTTGGAGGCAAACCAACAAAGGGACGAGGCTCGCTATGAACGGGCCGAGAAGCGGACGGAAGAGAGTCAGCTCAAGTTTCAAGACAATATAGAAGCACGATTCTCAGTCCAACAGAAGCAGGTAGATACCCTGCAGCAGATCGTTCAGACTTTGGCATCCAACCAGTCCGCGGCAACGCCAGCGACTCCGGTGGAACAGCCCGTGCTTGAAGTAGAGACGCCGCAAATACCAAGGACGAGGGACGTGACTGCCTTCGACTTTGGCCACTTCAAGAAAGTCTGCAACACCCCATTCAACGGGACTGAGGACCCAGTCGTAGCTCTAGATTGGTTGGCCGAACTTGAAGATCACTTCGCTCTGCTAGAGGTCCCCGAAGAGAAGCGCGTCGCCTGCGCGCAACTACAGCTCCGCCTCAACGCACACGATTGGTGGGACGTGCATCGACGATCTCTCCAATTTGATCACGGAGAGGAGGCGATCTCGTGGACGACTTTTCGTGCCGCGTTCGAAGAGGAGTTTGTACCCCCTCCAGTACAACGTCAGATGGAAAACGAGTTCGTGCAGCTGCGGCAAGACAGCATGACAGTTAAGGAGTACGCCGCCGAATTCAACCGACTCTTCAAATTCACTAGGGCCTATTTACCTGATGTAGCGAGTCGAGCTAGAAGGTTTGAAGGTGGTCTACGCCTTGCCATCCATTCGCACGTAGCCGTTCATCAGTATCGTACAATGCGTGAAGTCATGAATCACGCCCTATCTCTCGAACCACTCTATCCTCACATTTCTATCGGCGCTGTGCATACATCCAGTCACAAACGCCAAAGCGACGAGAGAGGAAACAACGCTACAAAGCGTCACAATAACGGTGGAAAGCAGAAAGCAAACAAGCCTTGTAGTTTCTGTAAAAAGACGGGGCATGCAATCGACAAATGTCGCCTGAAACTTGGTTTATGCCTAGCCTGTGGCGGTTCAGACCATTCTGTTCGTGATTGTTCCTTGAGTCATGATCGCCGTCCCGAACGCAATAATCCCTAATGGTAGGTCCTATTCTTAAGTTTCGGGACGAAACTTCCAATTGGTTGGGTAGGATGTAGCGCCCCGTTCTTCCGGTGCGGAGAGCGCGGCTAAGAAACACAAGACGGTATCGTTCGATCGGGATAGATTGAATTAAGAACTCATCCTCGTTATGGATTTGTTTCTTCGGAATCGATTCCCATATTCAGTGGACTGCTATCTCATTTTGAGTCATCTCTTTTGTAAGCCGTTCGGCATATTAGGTAACTCGTTCAAGAGTTTGTAATAGATGTTCATTATCAATAAAGAGAACTTTTCCATTTCAAATCTGCGTTTCAATTTATCTGCGTACTCTGAATATGTGCTTGCTATGCAAATCATTAAAGCCTTGTGCGGGTGCAACCCCAGGCCCGTACGGCGGTCACGATTCGGAGGACGCCTCAAGTGATTCTACGGAATTGGGTCGTGACATTGGGTGTCGTTCCACTAGACGAAGATTATTCCCAGAAGTTATCACTCTAAAACTTAAATGAATTACAAAAATAAGAAATTTATTTAACCTTTACATAGTTAATAATAATAGTATTAATTAAGACAACTAACACAATTCATACTAACACCATTCAAGAATAGAAAGTAGAACTACCTCAGCCTTGAGCATTTCTAGTGTGCAGAATTTGCATTACTCTATTTAGAAAAGTATTTTTATACCATCTAAAATGTGTGAGAGTAGGACAACGGAAATTTTGTAGCAAAGTCCTTATACGTTCACCATTATCAGAGACTAAACCAGTAAAGTGATCACAAATAGTGCTGATCAAGGTTATGACACTATCTTCTGTTTCTCTATTATTTTTAATTTTGACAGCATTAGCAATATCTGCTTTTTGCTCAAGAGAGAGACAATGATCCCATATATATATATATATATATATATATATATATATATATATATATATATATATATATATATATATATATATATATATATATATATATATATGCTTTTAATGGGGGAGGGATAATCACAATTATAATTAACATGTTATTAAGGAATGGATGGTAACACCAATTTTTAAAAAAATGGAGGGGATATATATATATATATATATATATATATATGTTGATGCAGAGGACGGGTTCTCAAATGGTTAGACATGAAGGCACAACACATGCACTTAGAGGACGTACATGGAGAGGAAAGAAGGCAACCAAGCATTCAGAGGAAGGACAAAGGAGCTATAGATGGTAACGCAGAAGAATTCTCGCAAAAGGGTGCGGTTATGACAAGGGACAGGAAGAAGCAACTAGCAGTAGCTGAAAAACAAATTGGGATACAAGACATTAAATTAATGGAGGATGATATGGAGGAGCCCCTATGTAATAATAATCCACAGTGGCAAGAGATGTTGCACACAACTTCTGCAGGGGACGCACTACAAGAGAAAGGACGACGAAGTGCCGGTTCGGAACCAAACATACCTCTAGGTTTGGTTATAGAGGGGAGCAGGGGGAACCAATATTAATCAATGATAGTGTTAACGTGGAATACAAGGGGAGCCAACTCGATAGGAAGGTGGCGAGAGATAAATGAGGTTAGCAGGAAGGCGCAAAGTACTATTACTTCTCTATTGGAAACCAAAATCAGATCCAGTAGGAGAGTGCAATGGCGAACCCCATTTCAATAGGAGCAGGTAAACAATATAGAGATTTATGACACGGCCCGAATATGGGTAATGTGGGATAGCAGTGTATGGATATGTCAAGTACTCCATCTTTCGGAGCAACTAATCGCGGTTCTGTTCACTAATAAAGGCGATTTTATATTCGTCTATGGTGCAGTTTATGTCAACAACGATAGGCAGAGGAGAGACATATTATGGCGAGACATCATCCACGTCAGTGTGGTGGCTGATATGCAGGTGCAAGAACTGCTTCTAATAGTTGGCGATTTTAATGCTATGATGTATAGGAGGGAGAAGGTAGGAGGCCGGGTTATCTCGGATGCGATTTTGCATGACTTCCAACAATGCTTATTACACTCTAGCCTTAATTTTCTAGAGAGATCCGGGCATATATGGACATAGAGTAATCGAGCAACGCATAAAAGAATTGCTTGCCAACTAGACAGAGCATTGGGCAATAGTAGATGGTTCGACACATGGCCATCATGTACAACTGAGGGACTAGCGGCAGGCACTAGTGACCACTCACAAATATTAGTCCGTATGATCAAGGAGTATAAAAACTGGGTTAGACCATTCCGATTTAGTAACGCCTGGGCGCAGGTAGAAGTCTACTTGGAGGCCGTCGACAGGGGCTGGCGAGTGGAGGTCAGCGGCAATGTATAGTACCATTTCACACATAAATTGAAGCAATTAAAACATGAGTTGAAAACGTGGAACAAGAGTGTAACCACCCGAATTTTTCAGAAATTAAAATATATATTTTTGTGATTTTTTACGTAAATAAAGTTAATGTTCTTCTGGGATAAATATTTTTGTGAATTAAATTAAATATTAAAATATTATGAAAATTATATTTTTTATTTGTAAAATAAATAATTAGATATAGTATAATTTTTTTGGAATTTATTGGACCCAAAAACAATTTTTAACCCCTAAAAATACTGTTTTTAATTAAACCAAAATAAACCGTATTAAACCATCATGAACCGAAACGAACCCTAAATAAATCGAACCCTTAATAAACCCAATCCCTATTGGATCGGGTCGGATCTGAACCCGACCCGACCCGACCCACTACCCGCTACCCATTAACTGATACAGAATCCTAAACCTAAACCCCGTCGATCCGCCTCCCACGCCGCCCGTTCACCCATCGCCGCCGGCCTCGTCGTCTCCCCGACCCGCCGCCGCCAACTCTTTGCCTCCCCGACCGACCATCTCCCACAACCTCCAACTGCCGACCATCCACCTCCCCGCTTCCCCTATAAAAACCCTCGACCCGCGGCCATCACCATCATCTTCCACCACCGTCTCTTCGTCGACCCCTGGCCACCGAGCCTCTGGTCGACCTCAACCCGGCAACGACCACAGAGCAGCCCCAGCTGCCGCCGCCGTGCCTTGCCGCGTTGCCTCCTATCACGTCAGCATACATCATCGAGGTACCCCTCTTCTAGCTCGCGTATCTCCTTGTACATAGATCTAAATTTTGTTCTGTCGAATCCTATACATAGACCACGTGACCCTCTCGAACCCCGTGCAATTATACTGGGGTATTATATCCTGTGTCGATCACAAACCGCGATACAAAATCAGAAAAATATATCCCAATTTTTGGATTTTGGAAACTCTCTCGAACTCACAAGTTCACGGTCGTTTTACGTACAACCTGTTTAATAATTCTAAAATTTACTTAAACAGTAAAATATATAATATAACCGGGTTTTAAATCTTGTAATTGGTTTATTTTATTGTGCTGTAATTTGTGTTTTATACGCGGGTGAAATCGACCAAAAATCTTGGTTATTTAAACCTGTTTCTCCTAAAACTGGGTGCATTCCGCTAAACGAGGCAACTTTGTCGTGTGCGAATTTCACCAAAAGATGCGCATCATCAATGCGAACGTGTGGAATTTCACAGAAGTTGATTTGGATGTGCGTGCAAACCGGAATCAACGCGTATCCGTCGAAATTGCCCCATATCGGTCCTGTTCTGAAACTCGTTGTAACTCCGTGTGTGCTTGTCGTTTCGCAACGAAACTTATGCCATCAGATTTGTAGCGTTATGCTAGTCCTGTGACCCAAGTTTGGTTCGATCTGAGAACGTTGACGAAATCCCGTATCGTGGGCCCTACGGCTCTACTTGACCAACGATTTTGTGACCGGCTCATCGAAATTCAGTTCTGGATATTTCATTGGGTTCGTATCATCGTTCTGGACTTATAGATACTAAGTTTGATGAATTTGGAGAACTTTGTCTCTGGCAAATTTTTCGGTGCGAAGTGGGCCACATATGGACACCGCTTTGACCAAAAACTGTCAATTTTGTCCCTGTGTTCAAATTTGACTTTTTGGTAGACAATCATAGCTATTTCATATCTTTTAAGAATGATGTAATATTTATTTCAGCATCTGGAGGCGTACCTAAAGATCTCACTGTGACTGAAGCAATTGGAGGAATTCAAACCCCAAGCAAGTGTACCTTGCCAAACTTGCAGTACTTGCTTTATATTATTTTCTTGATTTATTTATGTGATGTATTTGTTGAACCTAGGACCGTGAGACATTGCTTAGCGTCCGAATAATATTCGGGTATCAACGCCATATGCGAAGTTGTGTAACGTCACCTAGAGAGCTGATATCGCGATCCTATATATTTTCGTGCTTGCATTATTAAGTACGTCATACCATAGGACACCTAACACTATTCATGAGCAGAATCTTTCCTGAGTTATTCATGGTAATTCTGTATAGGCTTACAGGAATCGTGACATAGATCTTATATATGCATATCTATCATTATGACTCGATGCATTAGTTAGAGGTCATTATCTTGGGTGTTATGGATATGAGATGTGAGATTATATTAGGTAGGGAGAGACTTACCATACTAAAGGCTGATTATATTATATATATATATAGTTAACTGGAGGTGCCTTAGACTCTGAACAAAGCTATGGCACAAGCAACGGCCCTTCGAGAAAATAAATGCTGCTATGGGTTTCCCCGACACAGAGCCTGTAGTAGTTTCAGACTGAGTATGATTAATGCTCTCATTTGCATATCACATAGTTGGTTACATAGTTTACCCTATTTATACATTTTATATACTGCATTTATTTGACTTGAGTTATTCTTGTACCTTACTATGTCCCCTGAGGACCTGGATCCGGATTATGTCCCCAGGTTTAGCAGAGGAGATCTACCCCGAGGTATACGGGACATGAGCAGACATTTGAGCAGTACCAGTACCTGAGGACGAGTTGATGCCAGAAGATTTCTCTTGAGTATTTGTTTTATATACTCAGTCATTTCTGTTCTTGATACTCTATTTCATGTCTCATGGATTTCTGTATTAAACTCATTATCGGATTGTTCCCCGAGATATTTTATTGAGACTTGTTGATTTATATTTCATCTTGATTATTCTGATAT
This sequence comes from Iris macrosiphon, assembly GCA_036927795.1. NCBI lineage: Eukaryota > Viridiplantae > Streptophyta > Magnoliopsida > Asparagales > Iridaceae > Iris > Iris macrosiphon. Next base: position 205,527,036 of record JAYESA010000004.1, read on the forward strand.
TTGAACTGTGTTTATCTTCTGTGGATGAGATTAGATTTAGACTGTGACTTGTATCGTAGACCTATTTATTGATTGTTTACATCTTAAGTACACTCTAATGGGTCCACTAAATTGGGTTTGTCCATTGGAATGTGCTGCTGGCCATTGTCACGTGGCTAGTCCCTTGGTATTCATGGACTGGGGCGTGACATGGTTTTTTTGGTGGCCCATGCAGGTCTGAGCATTAAGGTCAACGACTATGGTCAACGACTAAATTATTTCGGTTTCAACTAAGGAACTAAGCAAGCCTGCGATAAGGATAGGATATGTTATAGGATCTCATCCACTTGATTGAATCATTCTTGATCTCTATATCGGATTCGAATTAATTTTTTGACTTGCATCCTACCTTGATTCCCCTGTGCTCCTTTTATAGTTTATTTTGGATGCAGAGTAATGATTCCATAAGCAAGCAACGAGACTCCCGCAGGAATACCAAAAGTTGCAGTTATCACCTACGACGATGAAGTGACACCGGTGGGCGGAGGGCAATCAACTCAACAAATCAATCAAGCAGATCAGCTCACCTCAAGATTTCGACGAGACAATATTCCACCATCGTCGCAGTTTACTCCATCGATGCCTACTTTTCTACTAGGACAGCCTATGGACGGACAACAGATGTTCTAAATATTCTATGTAATGATGCAAGCCCAACAACAGGTTTATTAAGAGGCCCAGCAAAGCCAAGCGAAAAAGTTCTTTAACGGACTTAGCTCTGAGCTACAGAAATTAATTAGCTTAATTGCAACTACTTTATACACGGATGTCCTTGCTGCAGCATGACCCATGGAGTGCGTCACCAGGAGAGAGTCCAGTCAGAAGCGGCCGTATGCATTAGCACCAGACCCAACACAGCAGAAAAGAGCTGCAAAGCGACCCCAGAGGAATCTACCACAGAGAGCAGCACCAAGAGCCTCATCCCTTCATACTTGTTACTACTGTGGCAAGGTAGGCCATATTAAGAGGAAGTGCAGACGCAAGTTGGGACTGTGCTTGATTTGCGAATCCAGCCAACATTCAGCCAGAGATTGCACGAAGCATCGAGGAGAAATACCGATGGTTAACCAACAAGCTTTACCAGCACCGGGAGGATATCAGCCGAGGCCACCCTTGGCACTCCAGGCATCACTCTTCCAGTAGGCCCAGCAACATCAGAGGGCACCATTGCAAGGACGTGGACAGGCTTTTGCGATGACAATGGAGGACGTACAGACTCGTAGAGTAGCGAATACGCGTAAGATTTAAGTTTATCATAGCTATCTATTCCTAGTAATGCTTTAGCACGTGCCTGTTAGTTCCTTTCCCTAGCCTAAAATCTAGTATTTTAAACTTGTTAGTACTTGATACCCAAGTTTTCATAAGCTGTAGTTGATCCTTGCTCTAACCAGATTTCTTTACTCTTTAATTACTTATCTCTCATTGTCTAGGAAAATGTTTTTATTCCTTCCCCATGTATTCTGCTTAACCGTCATACTTTCTCTTGATTCTGCTTATTCATGATTCTTATTCCCTTGTGTCATGCTACAAAAATGTCTTGCAACCGTGTCATCTCTTCTGACCGGTTATGTTTTGTTTTCTTAATTGCGAGGACGCAATTCTTTTAAGGAGGGTAGATTGTAAACACCCGAATTTTTCAGAAATTAAAATATAAATTTTTGGGATTTTTCTGTGATTTTTTAAATAAATAAAATTAATGTTCTTCAAGGATAAATATTTTTGTGAATTAAATTAAATATTAAAATATTATGAAAATTATATTTTTATGTGTAAAATAAATAATTAGACATAGTATAATTTTTTCTGGAATTTATTGGACACAAAAACTATTTTTAAACCCCTAAAAATACTATTTTTAATTAAACTAAAATAAACCGTATTAAACCATCATGAACCGAAATGAACCTAAAATAAACCGAACCCCTAATAAAACCAATCCCTATTGGATCGGGTCGGATCTGAACCCGACCCGACCCGACCCACTACCCGCTACCCATTAACTGATACAGAATCCTAAAGCTAAACCCCGTTGATCCGCCTTCCCCGCCACCCGTTCACCCGTCGTCGTCGGCCTCGTCGCCTCCCCGACCAGCCGTCGCCAACTCGCCAACTCTTCGCCTCCTCGACCGACCACCTCCCACAACCTCCAACCGCTGACCATCCACCTCCCCGTTTCCCCTATAAAACCCCTCGACCCACGGCCATCACCATCATCTTCCACCACCGTCTCTCCGTCGACCCCCGGCCACCGAACCTCCGGCTGACCTCGACCTGGCGACCTCCGGCCGACCCCGACCTTGCCGGCAACGACCACAGAGCATCCCCAGCAGCCGTCGCTGCTACAACATCCGCCACCGCCGTGCCCCGCCGTGTCGCCTCCTATCACGTCAACATACATCATCGAGGTACCCCTCATCTAGCTTGCGTATCTCCTTGTGCATCGATCCAAATTTTATTCTGTCAAATCCTATGCGTAGACCATGTGACCCTCTCGAACCCCGTGCAATTATACTGGGGTATCGTGTCCTGTGTCGATCATAAACCGCGACGCAAAAAGAGAAAAATATATCCTAATTTTTGAATTTCAGAAACTGTTCCGAACTCACATGTTCACGGTCGTTTTACGTACAACCTGTTTAATAATTCTAAAATTCACTTGAACAGCAAATTAGATAATAAAACCGAGTTTTAAACCCTGTAATTAGTTTATTTTATTGTGATATAATTTATGTTTTATTCCTGGATGAAATCGACCAAAAATCTTGGTTATTTAAACCCGATTATCCTAAAACTGGGTGCGTTCCGCTAAACGAGACAACTTCGTCGTGTGCAAATTTTAACGAAAGGTGCGCATCGTCAATGCGGACGTATGGGATTTCACAGAAGTTGATTTGGATGTGCGTACACACCGGAATCAACGCGTATCCGTCAAATTTACCCCAAATTGGCCCTGTTCTGAAACTCGTTGTAACTTCGTGTGTGCTTGTCGTTTTATAACAAAACTTACGCCTTCGGATTCGTAGCGTTATGCTGGTCCTGTGACCCAAGTTTGGTTCGATCTGAGAATGTTGACGAAATCCCGTATCGTTGGCCCCACGGCTCTACTTGACCAGCGATTTTATGACCGGCTCATCGAAACCCAGTTTTGGATATTCCGTTGGGTTCGTATCATCGTTTTGGACTTGTAGACACTAAGTTTGACGAATTTGGAAAACTTTGTCTCTGGTACATTTTTGGGTGCGAAGTGGGCCACGTGTAGATCCCGCTTTGACCATAAATTGTCAATTTTGTTCATGTGTCCAAATTGGACTTTTGGATAAAAAAATCCTAGCTATTTCATATCTTCTGAGAATGGTAGTAATATTTATTTCTGCATCCGGAGGCGTACCTGAAGATCTCACTGTGACTGAAGCAATTAGAAGAATTCAAACCCCAGGCAAGTGTACATTGCCAAACTTGCAGTACTTTCTTTATATTATTCTCTTGATTTATTTATGTGATGTATCTGTTCAATCTAGGACCGTGAGATGTTGCTTAGAGTCCGAATAATATTCGGGTATCAACGTTGTACGCAGAGTTGTGTAACGTCACCTAGAGAGCTGATATCACGATCCTATATATTTTTGTGCTTGTAATATCAAGTACGTCATACCATAGGACACCAGACACTATTCATGAGACATAATCTTTCCTGAGTTATTTCTGATAATTCTGTATAGGCTTACAGGAATCATGACATATATCTTATATATGCATATCTATCATTATACTCGATGCATTAGTTAGAGGTCATGATCTTGTGTGTTATGGATATGAGACGTGAGATTACATTGGGTGGGAAGAGTCTTACCATACTAAAGGCTGATTATATTTTATATATATATATATATATATATATATATATATATATATATATATATATATATATATATATATATATATATAGTTAACTGGAGGTGCCTTAGACTCTGAACAGAGCTATGGCACAAGCAACGGCCCTTTGAGAAAATAAATGTTGCTATGGGTTTCTCCGACACAGAGCCTGTAATAGTTTCAGCCTGAGTATGATTAATGCTCTCATTTGCATATCACATAGTTGGTTATATAGTTTTTCCTATTGATATATTTTAGATACTGTATTTATTTGGCTTGAGTTATTCTTGTACCTTGCTATGTCCCCTGAGGACCTGGATCTGGATTATGTCCCCAGGTTTAGCAGAGGAGATATACCCCGAGGTATACTGGATAGGAGTAGACATTTGAGCAGTACCAATACCAGATAATGAGTTGATGCCAGAAGATCGCTCCTGAGTATTTATTTTATATACTCAGTTATTTCTGTTCTTGATACTCTATTTCATGTCTCGTAGATTTCTGTATTAAACTCATTATCGGGTTGTTCCCCGAGATATTTTATTGAGACTTGTTGATTTATATTTCATCTTGATTATTCTGATATTTGAACTATGTTTATCTTCTGTAGATGAGATTAGATTTAGACTATGACCTGTATCATAGACCTATTTATTGGTTGTTTACAGCTTAAGTATACTCTAATGGGTCAATTAAATTAGGTTTGTCCATTGGAATGTGCTGCTGGCCATTGTCACATTGCTAGTCCCTCAGTATTTTGGGACTGGGGTATGACAAAGAGGAGACCGAAGGCCAGCCCACAAATCAAGCAACAGGAATTATACTTTACCCAAGGGCTACTACAAGGAGACATGCAAAACTCTGAACTTGTTGTGCGGAAGAGAAGCTTAATTTATGAGGTGCGGTCACTCACTTTCCAGGAAGAGCTACAGTCGGCACAAAGAGCTAAATACTCGTGGTTGAAAGACGACGACAGGTGCACGAAATTTCTCTATGATATGATTCACACTAGACATCACAGGAACAATATTGCCCATTTACAAGACAACAACGGGAAGCTGGTTTCGGAACCATCGAACATCCAGGCCGCTTTTGTTCAATTCTACTCAGAGCTTTACAATAAGCCCAGAGAAGAGGCCTCGGTAAATACTGAGATCATTTGAAAGAAGGTGGTGTCGAGAAGAGGTAACCAGATGCTCCGAACACCTTTCATTCTGGAGGAGGTTACGAGCATCATACAGAAGGCGGACTCAAATAAGGCTCCAGGGCCAGATGGGTTCTCGAGCAAGTTTTATAAGACACATTGGGAGGAATTAAAGCAACCGATAGTAGATATTGTTGATGACTTCCTGAAAACTGGTAGACTGCTGAAAGAAATTAATCATACCTTCCTTACTTTGGTTCCCAAAAAGGAGGGGGCGATAACGTTGTCAGACCATAAACTAATTACTTGTTGTAATTTTTTATATAAAATAATCTCTAATCTAATGTATAGGCTTATGATAGATATTATGCAGGAGCTGTCACGACCCGCACCCGGTGTAAGGGTACAAGTCAGAAACAACGCCCAGCCTACGCCGCAGAATCGGCTGTAGAATGTTGTCTAGATAATCTATCTAACAATATAATAAACCACCAATAATAATAGTATACTCAATCACAGAACTAAGATGGAAAGCACGAATCAGATAAAGAATAGAATAGTCATAATATAACTCATGAGTCTAAAATAATAAATCAATGAGTCAGAGGAAAATACAGAATAAGCTGGAGACAAATCCAGTACAAAAGAATACTACGAAGCTACAACTCCAGGGTCAACTGTCTCAGTTTGGATAAGTTCCTCCTGAGCCAGGGTCTCAGAATCTAAACCTACAACATCCTGGGGTCCATAATAGGTAAGGTACCACTCCTCAGTGTTATCTGGAAAAATATATCTAGTCAGGAAAGGAGCAGAGTATATCTCTAACAGCAGTTCTAATCAATGATAAAAACTATGTAACAGTAAATAGCTGAGGATAAACAAGATGCATAATAGATACAAGAGATATATATACAATAAGGAATACTGGAAATAAATACAATAATGAACAATATGTCAATAAAACAAGAATACTAATGACTAAGTGTGTGAGTACTAGCTTAACATGTGATCGGCTTGGGCAAGATGCAATACGGCCTGGCTAATCATACGTGCGGTGTATGATCAACACTATTAAGTAATCATTACTTGATACAATAGGGATATTGATCACATATCTATACTAATACTCCCCACCCTCGACTGGTATAATAGATCCAACCACGATATGCTATGGCACGAGATTCCCCAAGAAGATAGCGACTCTTCCCAAGAATCAGTGTCTATACATGTACAAGATAACCAATGAAACAATACTTGCACCATATACACCATATACTAAGGAATAACATCTCATGACGAGATCCTGATATACCAATCCGTGTAACCATAGTGTCAAGAGAACATGGATATCTACACTAGATACAATAAACATAGAGGATATCATAAATGAGAAACTTTCAGAGAATGTACTCGCCTGAAGTCCAATGAATAGTCTCACAGATGTCTGACTCGGTGCCTCGAAGACCTAGATATGGAATACAATATCAATACAAGGTTCCAAAAAGAGAATAAGTTAAACTAGTCAACTTCTAGGTCAATAAGTCAATTCTGAGTCAAAAGTCAACTATGGTCAACTCTAAGGTCAACTATGGTCAACTATGGTCAACCAAAGGTCAACTATCTATTTCTAGGTTGCACAAGTCTAATACAAAAAATCTTGGGTCAAGATATTAAAATCTAAGTCATAAAAATCACATCCTAAAATATTAGGATACCGTATCTCCGGATACGTAAATTCCAAGGTAAACATCACAATACATATATATCAAACAATTATATATAATAATATAGAATATTAATTTATACATCAAATAGGTACCATGGTTTTGAACCAACTTGGTATCTCAACAAAATCACAATCTTGATACCCAAACCCCATATCTTGAGTATCCCACTTACCTTGGTTTCCACAAGGTAATACTCAATACCTTGATATAATAATTACCCTCATATATAATATATAAATATATACTAATATTATACAAATAAAGAATATAGCAATAATAGTATATTACCTCAATATCAATACATATATATATAAATATAAGTATATAAACAGATATACATAAATCTGCCTAACCGTCGCTGAAAACAGTGTTGAAAAACACTGATACATTGATACCAGGCTTTTAGTGACAGTTCTGGCTGTCACTGAAGCCGCCGTCGCTGCTGCTGTTTGGAAATCTGCAATGATGTAGCTGCTTTGGTGACGGTTTGCAACCATCACCACTCCCACTGTAATTACTACTGCTATTTCCCGCCGCTGCTGCCTCTCATTAATGACAGCGGCTGCTGTCATTAATGGCGCCGCCTCTAGCTACAGCGGCTGCTGTTGTTCTGTGACAGCGGCTGCTGTCGCCAATTCTCCGTCACTGAAAACCTGAATATATATATATATATATATATATATATATATATATATATATATATATATATATATATATATATATATATATATATATATATATATATATATATTACCCAAAATAAATATATATATATAATAACTATACATATCCTCTCCTAGTATTATGTATATATTTAATATAGCAACAACACACATATACAACATATATAATAAATATACATCTATACATATATATAAATAATCATATAATAACTATAAATAATCTAATTACTTAATTAAACATACACATATATTTTATAAAAATATATACATATATTTATATCCCTAACATATATTATAACATATATACTAATGCATGTAGAAGAAAGCTACATAATATATATTTTATTAGTACATATATAATACATAGATCTATGATACAATAAACACTATAATAATTACACCATAATACATATAATATATATATATATATATATATATATATATATATATATATATATATATATATACAATTATAATTCAAGAATTAAAGCATAATTAATTAGATCTACACATAAATACACAACAAATGGAGAGTATCACACCGTATCCCACTAGATCTAGGATACGCATGTGACACGAGTCCACCACACATCCAATTGTACCCCAAAGGACACAAGTAAGTCACATATAATACTTATGAACAAAACAAAGTGTCAAATATAGATTGTCACTACCCCATTTCCAGAGCCGGGTATTTTTTTTATTTTTAATTTAGTTAATTGTGGATTATTTATATTTAATTATATTTATATTTAATTATTGATTGTATTATATTTTTATTGTTTGTTTTAGGATTTTGGCTAGCCTGGACCCATGTCAGACCCTAGTGGACCCATGTCCGACCCAGCCCACACCCCTGTGAGACTTATTTTGGGTTTTAGAATATTTATTATATTTTTAGAAGGTTAGTGGGAGAGATTTGGAGTTAGTTTGAGTATTTTTGGACCCAGAACCCAAAATCGAGAGTTGGGAGGGCATTTTGGGCATTTGGTGATTAGTGTAACCTTATATTTACCATGGCCGGCCCCAAAAACCCCTCCCAGACCGTGCTTCACAGCAGCCCCCTTCCCCTTTGTTCCATTTTCTTCTTCTTCTTCATTTCTTCTTTCTCTCTTCTTCATTCTTCTTCCTTTCTTCTTCCCAACTTCAAGTAAGCATCCTTTTTCTCTTCTTTCTTCTTCTATTCTCCATGATTGTGAACCCTAACCCTACATTCTTTCCTAACCTAGGTGGGTAGAGCTTAGATTTGGTGTTGGAGATAGATTTGGGAGCTTGGAAGCTAGTTGAGGTGGATTTGGAGCATTTTTGAGATTTTGGCTTGGGATTCCAACTCCCAAGAGGTAAACCCTAAATTTCCCCTTGTAATTACTCTTTTATAGTGTAATTAATATTTTAGAATCCTTATAGACCCTAAGCCTACCCGTAGGAGGAAGTTGGAACTAGTTTGGGTGAGTTTAGAGACTTTAACACTAGGTTTTGTGTCAATTTCGGGTAAAATCCGAATTTGGCCCAATTTTGGGTGATGCCCTAGGTTAGATGGACCTAGGTAGACGTTGTCGGGTGTCTTGAGGGTGAGTGCTGCGTGTCTCCGTTCAGACACGGAAAGCCGTGTCGGGGAGAAACGGGCGTTTCGGGCGAATTTGGGGTTTTTCTTCGTCGCCGATTCTAAGTGCGTGTGCGTTTCTGCCACGGGCCTAGAATCGACGCAGGGAGCACATTTTCTAGGATCTAGACATCGTTTAGGACGCGTGGGTAAATTTTGGGCCGATTCTGAGTTCGTTTGTTGTGCGTTTCAGGAAATTTTTCGAGCCGCGCACCACGTGTTCGTCGAAATGACCGAACGGCCATTTCGACTTGGTTTCCTCGTTTCGGGCTTGTGCGCGCGTTGGGTTAGTATCGAGGAGTGTGTGCTAGAGTTTTTGAGTTATATTTTATATATTTATAGGCATTGGTGAGTGTCGGGGTCGTTGGGCGTGCGTAGGTGGGGCGTTGTGAGCGTTGTGTGCATCGTTGTGGTAGTGTTGTGTTTGTGTATATATGTCTCTATATATATATTTATTTGTGTGTGTGTTCCTATATATATATGTATATATATATATATATATATATATATATGTATATATATATATATATATATATATATATATATATATATATATATATCTATATGTGGTTATGTGTTTGTGAGTGTGTTAGTGAGTGCTAGTGTATGTGTGTAGGTGAGTGCTTGTGTGAGTGTGTGCTAGTGTGTAGGTGAGTGTGTGTGAGTGTGAGTGTGAGTGTGAGTGTGAGTGAGTGCCGACATATATATATGAGTTTCAGTTTATGTATATATGTATTTATATATATATGTAGGAGTGTTTGTGTGTGAGTGTGTGTGAGGGTATATGTATTTATGTTTGAGTGTGTGAGTGTGTATGTGTATATATATATATATATATAAATATATGAGTGTAGATATATATGTGTGTATATATATATATATATATAGATGTGTGTTTATATATGTATAGATATATGTGTGTGCTTATGTGTGTGTGTTGATAGTGTTGTGAGTGTGTGTGTGTGTGTATTAGGGTGTGAGTGTGCTAGTGTGTGTGTTAGAGTGTGTAGATGAGTGTGAATGTATATATAGATATCTAGTTATATATATATAGATATATATATATGTATATATATATATATATGTATATATATATATATATATATGTATATATATATAGGGGTGTGTGTGTGTGTATGTGAGATGAGAGGGGGGGCAGGAGCTGCAGCAGCAGCAAGCAGCTGCACCAGCAGCAGGTGCAGCAGCAAGGAGCAGCAGTAGCAGCATAACCAGCAGCAGTTTGCAGCAGCAGGAGCAGCAGCAAGGTGAGGAGCAATGCGAGAGAAAGGGATATGTATATATATATATAGATAGATAGATTGTTAGATATTTAGATAGATAGTTAAATAGGTACATAGATGGTTAGATAGATACATAGGTAAAGAGATACATAGATAGTTAGGTAAATTGATAGATATCTATAGTTAGATAGATAGATAAGTTAGATAAATAAATAGATACATAGATAGATACATAGATACATAGGTAAGTAGATAGCTAGATATAAATAGATAGATAGATTTATGAATAGATAGATATCTAGATACTATATAGATATTAGATGGATAGGTAAATAGTTTGATACATAGATAGATAATAGATGGATAGTTAGATAGATAGATAGATAGATAGATAGATAGATAGATAGATAGATAGATAGATAGGTAGTTGATATCTAGATATAAATAGATAGGTATCTAGTTAGATAGATATTAGATAGGTAGATACTAGATAATAGATAGTTATATATATATATATACTTAGATAGATAGCTAGATAACTACATAGTTATTTAGGTAGATAGACAGTTAGATATCTAGGTATAGATATATATATATTTGAGGGTAAGGTAAGATAAGGTAAGGTATTGGGTGTAGATACCTAGGTATATGCCTATATGTATTAGATATCTATATTTTAGCCTAGATTATAGCTAGATATATATGTTTATGCATAGTCAGTTAGCTAGAGGGGTAGTCGGGTTGAGTTTAGAGCGGTATCTCAATACCTTGAGATACCGAGGTATTTCAATACCTTAAGATAACCAAGGTATTGGGTTTCGAACGGGGTTTTTGAGCAATAGCCTAGGAATAGTATTGGAGTAATTTTTATATGTATATGTGTATATATTTACGCGTGTTAGCATAGGTTTTAGAGGGTATAGGCGGGGTATATAGCCTAGGTTGAGGTATCGGATACCGAGGGTATCCCGGTATCTCAAGGAGGCGAGTTTGTGAGTTTTCTAGCTTAATGAGCTCGGTTTGACCTAGAAATTCATGAGCACCCTAGTTTGACCCAGACTTGACCGTAATTGACTCGGTTGACCGCCAAAGTCAACTTTTGACCTAGTTTTGACCTAGAGTTGACTTTTTGGATCCAGAGTTGACTTTTTGATCCAGATTTCACCGGTTTGACTCGTTTGACCTAGAACGACCCTAGAAGCCTATTTTTAGTTATTTTATATCTGTTTAACTCTTTAGAACCCTGTTTAACCTTGCTTTTCGCATTAGGTCCTTGCGACACCAGTTCGGATCGCCAGTTGCTCAGGACGTCAGGCGAGTACATTCTCTGATAGTTTTCATTATTTGATGATTATTATGATTCAGCTTCTAGTATAGTATCATCTGATTATTCTGGCACAACACGGGACACTGATTGATATTTCTAGATTCATTTACTTGCGACACGTATATTTTATGTTTCTGGCCTCTATTCTGGAATCACTACTGGCATCACCTACAGGCATCATTCATGTTCAGGCTGGACTCATCTTGATTTGCGTGTCGGATCTTGGATCCACTTGTATTAGTCGGGGCGGAAAAATACTCGAGTAGACATGTAAACATTCCTATCTGGCATCATCAGGAATCACTCCCTCTAGTCTAATCTGGAATGATAGCAGCCGCGCACCCAGTGCGCGGTGAGCCATACTTACCCCTAGCCGTTTACATGTCGAAACAAGTATTTCAAAGACACCGAGTTTATTCTTTATAGTTTGGACTCTCATGCATTTCTTGACTTGTCTCACTTACATATTTCTGGACTTGACTCACTACATATTTTTCATGCTGGACTCACTACACGTTCATGTGCACGGACTTGATCTTAGCTTAGATTTCTTGTATCTTGCAGTTATTACTATCTTGCTCTGATATCCATGCATCTTTACCTTTATGCACTAGTTATACATATTTCCTTGTTTCATACTTGCTTCATTCTTCTTGCTACTTGCTATAACTGTTTTATAGTCTTTATCATTTAAATGGAACTACTGTTAGAGATGTACTTGTTCCAGTCCTGACTGGACATATTTTTCAGAGTATCCGGAGGATTGGTGTTCGACGTTTTATGGACCTGAGCCTGTCGATGGTGCAGACAGGGACCCTCTAGTTTAGGAGTGATTTCCGGGTTGGTAGCCGGGATCACTAGGACTTTGTTGTTATTTTTATTAGCTTTAGCACCGGATTTGTCTCCGGTTTTGGATTGAGACCTTGTTTGTATATTATTTTTGGATGTTGTATTATTATTTTGATGTTGTGGTTGTTGTAGTAGTTGTTGTTGGTTAGACTTTATAGTTGTTAGATCTCTGTGTTATCTTATCGTGCTTAGATTCGTGATTGAGTATATTGTGATTATCATTTGATATTTGCTCCTCCGTTTGGAGTTGAGATCTTGACAGGTTGATATATTGTTTGTGTGGTTGCTCTCCTTTTGGAGAGGTCATGCCCGATTTTTGTGTGAGATTATTATTTAGTTAGTTGACCTAGACAGCGTTCTACCGCCGATGCTGCGGCGTAGGCTGGACGTCCCCACGACTCATGCCCGATTTTCCGGGTGCGGGTCGTGATACATTTTTGGTAGCGGCCCCATGCAGGTCTCGATTCGCAATTAGTGCGATATCGTGGTGGTACAACAACTTAGTTGTACTGCTGCGAGCCTGTTATAAGATCTAGGATCTAGGATGAGAGTGTACTCAATCACGACTAGGAACAATTCCCATCTAATTATTCTGATATTGTTTCTTTTGAAATATTATTGTCCTTCTTTGATGATATCGTATCTTGCGCCTTATTGACTTCTTTTGATCTGTGTTCAGGATGCCTCCGAAGACACGATCCCATCGTACCGTTCCAGCAGTTGCCTCGGAGAGATCTGCTATCTCTCGTCCAGCTCGTATTCAGGCAGCTGCTACCGCTCCACTCACCACTCCTGCGGATGAGAGAGCATCTGCTTCTCTCGGGGATTCTCCTTCACCTATCGATCCGAGGACTACCCCAGTCGTTCCGGTGGTTCCTCCACCACTTCCTGCTCCAGTAGATGCCGCGCAGTTGTTTGGATTCTTCAGGGAGATGATGGACGCGCAACACCGTCAGGTGGATGTGATGAGGCTGGGCATTGAGAACGTCCACCAGGTGGCCATGACAGCAGTGGATAGGGTGGCACAGATTCAGCCACAGGCAGATCAGATTCAGCATCCGAGGTCGGGCAGTATTATCGACTTTTAGAGGATACGACCCAAGGAGTTCAGTGGTACAGAAGGGATCCTGTACGCGGATGACTGGATAGAGCAGATCGAGGGGATCTTCAGGCTGGCCAGATTCCAGACAGCATGCAGATAGAGGCAGCGGGCAGTCAGATGTTCGACCTCGCTTTGACGTGGTATCGCACAGATACGAGGATCGCAGCGCCAGGGCTTACTTGGGAGGCTTTCAAGAGGCTTTTTAAGGAGAAGTTTTTCCCAGATGTGGCGCTCAGTGCTTTGGAGAGCCAGTTCGAGGCACTCGTCCAGGGGAGCATGACAGTGGACGAGTACGCAGCGGAGTTCTGCCGTCTGGGCAGATTTGTAGATGGCTTGAGTGAGGCAGCCAAGGCGAGAAAGTTTCGCAAGGGCTTGGTTATGGCGGTCAAGTCTTTAACCAGAAGCGACCGCGAGGCAACTTTTGAGCAGATAGTAGGAGATGCTCAGAGAGCAGAGGATGACTTGGAGCTCAAGTCCAAGAGAGGCAGGGATGATTCAGGCAGTGCCAGTGGTAGTGCGGGACCAGCTAAGCGTCCCTATGTGCAGAAGGCAGCACAACAGGGTCAGGATCAGAGGGTGCCCACTTGTGCCTACTGCAGGAAGGCAGGACACACCTGGGATGTTTGTAGGAGGAGGCTGAAGGTGTGTTTGTTCTGTAGATCCGCTGCTCACCAGATGCGAGATTGCCCCACTGCACCTCCATTGGGTGGAGCATAGGATCATAGAGTTGGAGCTAGGCCACCTGTGACACAGCATCATGCCCCACACCAGCAGAGGGATACACCCCAGCAGGGCAGGGCTTATGCGTTGACGGTCGAGGAGGCCGATGCTACGGGTGTCGGGTTAGCAGGTCTGTCTCTTGTTTCTTCTTCCTGTCCTTTTCCATTCCTGTGGTGTGCTTCATTAGTAACTGTTAGACTTTTCTTTGTGCTGTGGTAGATAGTGTAGTGACCCTGATTAAGACTGTGATAACACGACCAGTAGGACCCTGATCTTGCATGTTGTTTAGGTAGAATTTCTTGACTGTGATTGTTGGAGGTTTGACCTAGAGGAGTGTGATTGACTTTAAATTTCGAGGACGAAATTTTCTAAGGAGGATAGGCTTGTCACCACCCCATTTCCAGAGCCGGGTATTTTTTTTATTTTTAATTTAGTTAATTGTGGATTATTTATATTTAATTATATTTATATTTAATTATTGATTGTATTATATTTTTATTGTTTGTTTTAGGATTTTGGCTAGCCTGGACCCATGTCAGACCCTAGTGGACCCATGTCCGACCCAGCCCACACCCCTGTGAGACTTATTTTGGGTTTTAGAATATTTATTATATTTTTAGAAGGTTAGTGGGAGAGATTTGGAGTTAGTTTGAGTGTTTTTGGACCCAGAACCCAAAATCGAGAGTTGGGAGGGCATTTTGGGCATTTGGTGATTAGTGTAACCTTATATTTACCATGGCCGGCCCCAAAAACCCCTCCCAGACCGTGCTTCACAGCAGCCCCCTTCCCCTTTGTTCCATTTTCTTCTTCTTCTTCTTCATTTCTTCTTCCTCTCTTCTTCATTCTTCTTCCTTTCTTCTTCCCAACTTCAAGTAAGCATCCTTTTCCTCTTCTTTCTTCTTCTATTCTCCATGATTGTGAACCCTAACCCTACATTCTTCCCTAACCTAGGTGGGTAGAGCTTAGATTTGGTGTTGGAGCTAGATTTGGGAACTTGGAAGCTAGTTGAGGTGGATTTGGAGCATTTTTGAGATTTTGGCTTGGGATTCCAACTCCTAAGAGATAAACCCTAAATTTCCCCTTGTAATTACACTTTTATAGTGTAATTAATATTTTAGAATCCTTATAGACCCTAAGCCTACCCGTAGGAGGAAGTTGGAACTAGTTTGGGTGAGTTTAGAGACTTTAACACTAGGTTTTGTGTCAATTTCGGGTGAAATCCTAATTTGGCCCAATTTTGGGTGATGCCCTAGGTTAGATGGACCTAGGTAGACGTTGTCGGGTATCTTGAGGGTGAGTGCGTGTCTCCGTTCGGACACGGGAAGCCGTGTCGCGGAGAAACGGGCATTTCAGGCGAATTTAGGGTTTTTCTTCATCGCCGATTCTAAGTGCGTGTGCGTTTCCACCATGGGCCTAAAATCGAAGCAGGAGCACATTTTCTAGGATCTAGACATCGTTTAGGACGCGTGGGTAAATTTTGGGCCGATTCCGAGTTCGTTTGGAGTGCGTTTCAGGAGGTTTTCCGAGCCGCGCACCACGTGTTCGTCGAAATGACCGAACGGCCATTTCAACTTGGTTTCCTCGTTTCGGGCTTGTGCGCACGTTGGGTTAGTATCGGAGAGTGTGTGCTAGAGTTTTCGAGTTATATTTTATATATTTATAGGCGTTGGTGAGTGTCGGGATCATTGGACGTGCGTAGGTGGGGCGTTGTGAGCGTTGTGTGCATCGTTGTGGTAGTGTTGTGTTTGTGTATATGTCTCTATATATATATTTATTTGTGTGTGTATTCCTATATATATATATATATATATATTTCTATTTATATATATATATGTGTGGTTATGTGTTTGTGAGTGTGTTAGTGAGTGCTTGTGTATGTGTGTAGGTGAGTGCTTGTGTGAGTGTGTGCTAGTGTGTAGGTGAGTGTGTGTGAGTGTGAATGTGAGTGAGTGCCTATATATATATATATATATGAGTTTCAGTTTATGTATATATGTATTTATATATATATGTAGGAGTGTTTGTGTGTGAGTGTGTGTGAGGGTATATGTATTTATGTTTGAGTGTGTGAGTGTGTATGTGTATATATATATATATATATAAATATATGAGTGTAGATATATATGTATGTGTATATATATATATATAGATGTGTGTTTATATATGTATAGATATATGTGTGTGCTTATGTGTGTGTGTTGATAGTGTTGTGAGTGTGTGTGTGTGTATTAGTGTGTGAGTGTGCTAGTGTGTGTGTTAGAGTGTGTAGATGAGTGTGAATGTATATATAGATATCTAGTTATATATATATAGATATATATATATATATATGTATATATATATATGTATATATATATATGGGTGTGTGTGTGTGTATGTGAGATGAGAGGGGGGGCAGGACCAGCAGCAGGGAGCTGCAGCAGCAGCAAGCAGCTGCACCAGCAGCAGGTGCAGCAGCAAGGAGCAGCAGTAGCAGCATAACCAGCAGCAGTTTGCAGCAGCAGGAGCAGCAGCAAGGTAAGAAGCAATGCGAGAGAGAGGGATATGTATATATATATATATAGATAGATAGATTGTTAGATATTTAGATAGATAGTTAAATAGGTACATAGATGGTTAGATAGATACATAGGTAAAGAGATACATAGATAGTTAGGTAAATAGATAGATATCTATAGTTAGATAGATAGATAAGTTAGATAAATAAATAGATAGATAGATAGATAGATAGATAGATAGATAGATACATAGGTAAGTAGATAGCTAGATATAAATAGATAGATAGATTTATGAATAGATAGATATCTAGATACTATATAGATATTAGATGGATAGGTAAATAGTTTGATACATAGATAGATAATAGATGGATAGTTAGATAGATAGATAGATAGATAGATAGATAGGTAGTTGATATCTAGATATAAATAGATAGGTATCTAGTTAGATAGATATTAGATAGGTAGATACTAGATAATAGATAGTTATATATATATATATATATATATATATATATATATACTTAGATAGATAGCTAGATAACTACATAGTTATTTAGGTAGATAGACAGTTAGATATCTAGGTATAGATATATATATATTTGAGGGTAAGGTAAGGTAAGGTAAGGTATTGGGTGTAGATACCTAGGTGTATGCCTATATGTATTAGATATCTATATTTTAGCCTAGATTATAGCTAGATATATATGTTTATGCATAGTTAGTTAGTTAGAGGGGTAGTCGGGTTGAGTTTAGAGCGGTATCTCAATACCTTGAGATACCGAGGTATTTCAATACCTTAAGATAACCAAGGTATTGGGTTTCGAACGGGGTTTTTGAGCAATAGCCTAGGAATAGTATTGGAGTAATTTTTATATGTATATGTGTATATATTTACGCGTGCTAGCATAGGTTTTAGAGGGTATAGGCGGGGTATATAGCCTAGGTTGAGGTATCGGATATCGAGGGTATCCCGGTATCTCAAGGAGGCGAGTTTATGAGTTTTTTAGCTTAATGAGCTCGGTTTGACCTAGAAATTCATGAGCACCCTAGTTTGACCCAGACTTGACCGTAGTTGACTCGGTTGACCGTCAAAGTCAACTTTTGACCTAGTTTTGACCTAGAGTTGACTTTTTGGACCAAGAGTTGACTTTTTGACCCAGATTTCACCGGTTTGACTCGTTTGAGCTAGAACGACCCTAGAAGCCTATTTTTAGTTATTTTATATCTGTTTAACTCTTTAGAACCCTGTTTAACCTTACTTTTCGTATTAGGTCCTTGCGACACCAGTTCGGATCGCCAGTTGCTCAGGACGTCAGGCGAGTACATTCTCTGATAGTTTTTATTATTTGATGATTATTATTATTCAGCTTCTAGTATAGTATCATCTGATTATTCTGGCACAACACGGGACACTGATTGATATTTCTGGATTTATTTACTTGCGACACGTACATTTCATGTTTCTGGCCTCTATTCTGGAATCACTACTGGCATCACCTACAGGCATCATTCATGTTCAGGCTGGACTCATCTTGATTTGTGTGTCGGGTCTTGGATCCCCTTGTATTAGTCGGGGCGGGGAAATACTCGAGTAGACATGTAAACATTCCTATCTGGCATCATCAGGAATCACTCCCTCTGGTCTAATCTGGAATGATAGCAGCCGCGCACCCAGTGCGCGGTGAGCCGTACTTACCCCTAGCCGTTTACATGTCGAAACAAGTATTTCAAAGACACCGAGTTCATTCTTTATAGTCTGGACTCTCATGCATTTCTTGACTTATCTCACTTACATATTTCTGGACTTGACTCACTACATGTTTTTCATGCTGGACTCACTACACGTTCATGTGCACGGACTTGATCTTAGCTTAGATTTCTTGTATCTTGCAGTTATTACTATCTTGCTCTGATATCCATGCATCTTTACCTTTATGCACCAGTTATACATATTTCCTTGTTTTATACTTGCTTCATTCTTCTTGCTACTTGCTATAACTGTTTTATAGTCTTTATCATTTAAATGGAACTGCTGTTAGAGATGTACTTGCTCCAGTCCTGACTGGACATATTTTTCAGAGTATCCGGAGGATTGGTGTCCGACGTTTTATGGACCTGAGCCTGTCGATGGTGCAGACAGGGACCCTCTAGTTTAGGAGTGATTTTCGAGTTGGTAGCCGGGATCACTAGGACTTTGTTGTTATTTTTATTAGCTTTAGCACCGGATTTGTCTCCGGTTTTGGATTGAGACCTTGTTTGTATATTATTTTTGGATGTTGTATTATTATTTTGATGTTGTGGTTGTTGTAGTAGTTGTTGTTGGTTAGACTTTATAGTTGTTAGATCTCTGTGTTATCTTATCGTGCTTAGATTCGTGATTGAGTATATTGTGATTATTATTTGATATTTGCTCCTCCGTTTGGAGTTGAGATCTTGACAGGTTGATATATTGTTTGTGTGGTTGCTCTCCTTTTGGAGAGGTCATGCCCAATTTTTGTGTGAGATTATTATTTAGTTAGTTGACCTAGACAGCGTTCTACCGCCGATGCTGCGGCGTAGGCTGGACGTACCCACGACTCATGCCCGATTTTTCGGGTGCGGGTCGTGACATAGATCTATGTGTCCGTGTCAAAATACGATATGTATAAAGTCCCGTGTCGGAGGGAAAACCCCCAAAATAATATGTATCACCAAATTGTTGGGATATGACCTACACATACCCAATTATGGACATGACACTAGCTCCAAATACATAAACACATGCCAAATTGATCTATATGATCAATTGACACACACAACAATTGTCATTCTCGAAATTTTCCCAAAATTGACACAAAAAGCACCATAACTTTCTCAATAGGCCTCCTATGAACACAAAACCAAATCCTATGGGTAGTATATGCATATGGATTAATTTTTCATAATTAAATCTCATATTTATAAGCTATTTTAAGGGGGGAAACTGAATTATACCAATTGGAAGATGGATTCCTAATGAAACCTCCAATTGAGATAAAATTGCTTCCAACTTGTAGATCCTTGCTCCTTTTTGTAGATCCTTGCTTCCTCCTTCTAGATACTTGCTTATCAAGTCTCTAATGGTGATTTGGGAAGGAATTAGAATGAATTTGGTAGGGAAATGAAGTGGGAATGAAGAAAATTTGGTAGTAGGAAATTCTAGATCTAGATTTGGAATAAAAAAAAGGAGAGAGAATTTTCCCCCTCTACTTATATAGGCCGGCCCCTATTCCTCTCCCTCAAGTAATCATGTAATATCCATTATACCCCTTGGGGCCTCTCATGAAAAAATAATTAAGGAAGGAAGCTTCTAGTCTAATAATTTAATTAATTTAATCCATCTCCTTAACAATGGGCTTTCTAAATGGGCTAAGTCTAACTAATTAATTTATGTTGGTCCATGGGTCCAAACTAAACTAGTTAGGTCCACTAACACAAGTTCAAATTAAATAAATAACATCTAAAAATAATTAAGTAATACCACAAATAATTATTTATCAAGCACAATAATTAATTAAATAGGAAATTACTAAAATACCCTTTCCTAGAAAATATGGTAGTGACAGGAGCTGATCTCTCCAATCCAGGCGGCCTTCATTAAGGGATTATCAATCTCTGAAAACAGTCTCCTGGCACATGACCGCTATATGCACAGGTATCACCAGCTATCTCTCATCTTATATACGCAGATGATTTATTAGTCTTTTTAACCTCGACTATCAAAGGGGTTAAAGCTCTTAATATGATCATGGAGGAGTTTGGGAAAGACACAGGAAAGTCACTAAATAGGGAGAAAAGTAGAGCCTATTTTAGCAAGTTTTGTCCGGTGCAGGAGAGTTGGGCTAACAAGTTACTGTAACGCCCGCAACCGCACGGTGCGTTACGCTGAGTCGAATTGAATGAAACAAATACTGGTTATATTTGATTTGTTGGATTTTGGGAATAAGTATTGATTGAGTTGTTTGATGTGCAGATGGCTAGCGGATTCGATGGAAATCAGGTGTTCGTTCAGAGCAGTACTGAGATAGCTGAGTTGGAATGATAATGCCATCTTCCTTAGTCCGATCGGTCGAATGATTTGTAGAGCACGGCCTGCTCGCACGGTCATACCAGTTGAGTAGATCGCGCTTGCATCGGACCACGGGTTCAAGGGATTGGCTGTATCTACAGGACAGGATGCCTAACGGGATAAATTATTGTGGGTGGGCTCTTTCCCTTCTCCTCTACTCCTTCATGCCTAATAATATGGAAACACATAAATGGCTTGAACACTTGGGCTAAAACATTGGGAATCACTACACTGAGGCGTGCATAGAGTGTACGCCATTGGCTTGGTAGGATTGTGGCTTGATATGGTTTACGCGTTGGATAGTTGGAGGTAGAGTTAGAATATTATATTTGAGGCAGTTGGTTGGATAATTGGGATTATGCTTGGACAGTTGGAATGATGCATTGAGAGATTGGGAATATTGAGATTTGGGCGAGCGAGCGTGCATCCGTGCACGGGTATCACTTGGTCGCTTTGTCTTGCAAAGCGAGCAGTTATGGTTCAAAACCGAACAACTGCATCGGCGAGGGCGTTGTGTCGTTTGATGAGGCATCGTGCCACGAATGGGGCATTGTGCCACTGAAACGACATTGTGCCATGGGTTAGCTTTGAGCATGGGCGTTGCACCATTGGAAATACTGTGTTAAGAAGAGGCATTGTGCCTATGGGAATAACTTGTGAATGGTGCCTTGGGCTATATGTTGGAAGAATGGTTATGGATGTGTTGGTTGGATTATGGGCGGAACGAGTCTAGGATCGCTTGGTGGGGCAAGAATGTTCGATCCTCTCGTCATACCTACTTGGTGTCTGCATGTCACGGACAACCTGTATTGCACAGGGTTTGGTCTCCTCGAACGGGTACTCCGGGGCACCGGGACCGTTCGGCCATGGAGGAGACAATTGGGTAACGCGTCTTGGGCGTGGTGCCAGCGGTTGGAATCGATCCAGGTGGGTTAGCTACTTAACGCTGTTTCGAGGAGAACCGCATTTGATCAGTCCGATCAAAGTCCTTTATGGCTTGGCCAGTGACTTCATATAGTATAGTGTTGGCTTGCTTTTCTTTTGTTGGTTTGGCTTTCGTGTAGGCGCGGCCACCTTGCCTCGGCAAGAGTGTGCACTGTGAGATTTGGATTGTAAGTGTTGGTTGAGGATGGATATTGAGGCTTGGTTGATGGTTCGACATGTTATCGTATTGCTTGGACTTGAGCAGGACGATTGCATGCTAGTTTACTTCGGGTTGCTTTATATTTTTGCTTGTCGATTGGTTTGAGTTGAATGCTTGCATGCTTAAACTGCTTTACTGCTTTACTTAACATGTCATCCCTATGCCATGAAATGAATCTAGGATTCAAACTAGAAAGATCACCATATAACTGTTTGCATTCACTATTTTACTTAGTGTCGGCCTAGGCGAGTGGGTTACCCTGCTCACCAGTACGGTTGTGTACTGACCCACGTTTGTGGGCAATATTTCAGGTACGCAGGCGTAGTGGCGCTGCTTGGATATACGGGACATGATGTATGAACTGTAAGTACCTTTGTGGGCTAGAGAAAAGAGCAAGAGTATTTCATCGCCTTCGTGGCATCGCCTTCGTGGCCTTGTCTTCGATGAGGCATTTCATTTGACCCTATCGTGAGCTTCGCTGCATATTACTCTGATTGTGTGCTTGGTACACAATACTTGACTTCCGCTGCAACTTGGTTGTTTCAATGATAACATTTGGTGTTTGACAACATTGCCTTGTACGAGCGCAACTCCAGGCTCGTACGGCATCACGTCCCGATGAGAACGATGGTCCTGCGGGAGAGCTGTAAACGTGGTGATTCACGTTCAGCGGGGACTATCGAGCTTGCGGGAGATTGGGGCATGACAGATTGGTATCAGAGCGCCTGGTTCATTTTCTCGGACTTGGTCCTTCGTTTCATCACAAACTCTAAATATCTTCCGCGTGTCGTCTAGCTCTTGACTCTACTCGGTGCCGCATCGGATATTTCATGCAATAAGTCTATTTATTGCTAGTTGTGGCTGCATATTATTCTTTGTTGGGTTGCCTTGGTTGGTTTTCGTAGGATCGCTTAGTCTTGTTAGGCGTTGTTGCATTTATGCAACAAGTGTGGGCTTTTGTTGGGTTGGCTTGGCTTAGCGTTCGGGAGTTTCTGATTGCCTCTATGGATCAGTTGGTTGGCTAACGAGATTTGGTTATACGGCATGTTTTGAGTAGAAACATTCGATGAGAATGAATCCTTACACGAGTTGCTCGTCTAGCGATTGTGTTGGATAGAAGTTGGAATTTTGGCTGTGGCGCATCGGTTGAGCAGGTTTGAGTTTGGCTCGGGAATATATGGATAAGTTGGTACGAGTTGCTCGTACAACAAAGATGTGGAACCGTTGGATATTGGGTTGGATTACTTGGAAGAGAGATCGTTGCACGGGTTGCTCGTGTTGCGAAAGTATCAGACGGCTTTGAGAATAGCTGAAAGTATTGTGAATGGGATATGGCACGAGTTGCATAGTGAGATTTATGGAAACAGTTGGATAATTCAAGCATTGCCTGAGTTTTTGTGTCAGACTTGAGTTGAGAAAGGCATGATCATGCATGGAGAATAGTTCGAACGGATCTTGGATTCGTGCAGGAAAACGTAATGTGAGTAGTGACTTGATTCGAAGTGGTATATGGGATCAAACGTGTTAAGCAAGGCATTGGAAATATTTTGGTTGGACATCTATGGGAATTGCCTGAACGGACTCGTGAAACGAGAATACAAGTTGGTTGGTGCACGTCGGTTGAGTTGGGAAGAATGAAAATAGAGCAAGCGAATATTGAGTTGAGCATATCGTGAACGGACTGATGCAAATGAAAGCATTGTTGGGCTTAAGTGGTGGACGAGATCGGAACGAACAACTGGGATGCGCTTGAACGAGCAATGGGTGAATCAAATGATAGCGAGCACGAACTACGATTTTGGGCGACACATTTGAGCTGTTGGTTGAGCAAAGAAACACGATATTGGTCTGGAGGGACAATGAGATGGATTCACACAAACTTGAAAGATTTTGGATGTTGCTGCTCGTGAAGTTGACTCAGGTTTAGCGAAAATAGAATTTTGGGCAAGATGGTGCAACGATAGTAAACAGATTCTCCGGAAGACGTGGACGGACGTTTGAAGATAGCTAAATGTGATAGCAACGTCGGAACAAATCACTGTGTTGCTCGAGTAAGTTGGACGTGCATTGTGGAACATGGCAATTCAGAAATTTGATGGATTCAGGACAGTAAGACGGATTGATGGAAGACGGTTTCAAATGAGCACATTGCTCGGATTCGGGAGTTCGCTCGGATGGGATGGTTGGAATTTTGATTCGGATTTGCAGATGAGATATAGCATGGTTTATAGTAACTGTCCATCGTGATGATTATAATTATCGAGCGTAGCTTCGGGACAACTGACCCTAAGCGACATTGCCCGTCGAATCGGATATGAATATGGTAGACCCATAGAACGACCCTTGAGGCGGCGTATTTGGGAATGCGTCGAGGGCAGATGTGAGCAATTATTTTTGGCTTATTGACTGAGTGTTGGATTTGAGAGATCCTTGGGATAGCCTTCAGCTGAAGATGCAGCCGGAAGATCGAAGCGATGGTGGAAGTAGCCTAGTCAACTGATGAGATTCATAGTCACAGATTTTTGTAGATGGCATCGCCTCTGACTCATCGTGCTCTGGAAGGGAATAGCATTTATATGAATGGACGACTGTGGCGGCTCGTTCAAATCAAACCTTTGCAAATACTGGAAGGGACAGATGTACCTCAGATTTACAAGATGCATCGGAACTTAGTCTGGGAAGCGTGCTCATTCGGAAGGCGAAGGTGATATCCTATGCTTCGAGGCAGTGGAAGCAGCACGAAGAACTATTCCATGCGCAACCTAGGAATTGTGGCGAGTGTGTCCACGTTAAAATCGTGGTGACACTATCCCTTTGGCGTGGCGGCGAGATCTTCGTGGATCACACAAACCTCAATATAGATGTTCACCCTATGAGGTATTAAGATTGAGAAAGAGGTGTTGGACTGAGCTGATGAGAGCAAAGTTGATATTTGGGTAAGTCACCTAGCTGGGGTAGTATCAGTTATGATGATCGTTCGGTGCATGAGATATATTTGGAGATGTTGCTAGTGCGGATTCAGAAATAGTTGGATGGATTGAGTTGGAACACGAACTGATTGAGTCGGTAGAAAATCTGCATAATTGAGAATAGTTCTCAAATCGAATATGTTGGAAGGAAATCGGGATTTGGTTCAATTGGAAGTAAAGCAAATGGATGCCTCGGACATAAAGATACCCTTGTAACTTGTCCAAATTCGCTATCGCAAAGCTCGGCTAAAATGCATGTATTTTAGGGACGCCTTAAATATGTGTACGATCCAAAACTAAGCGATACGAAGAATTCGTATTGAGCTGCAAGGAGGATGTGGGAATATGGAACTTGTACGAGCGTTCAGCAGAGCGAGATGTTGAGTCAGAATAGTGAATATGAGAGTTGCATAGAGCAGATCCATAGAATTGGATTGTGGCATATGATACGAATGAGTACCAGCACGGTTCGTGGACGAACCTGATTCTAAGTGGTATATTATGTAACGCCCGCAACCGCACGGTGCGTTACGCTGAGTCAAATTGAATGAAACAAATGCTGGTTATATTTGATTTATTGGATTTTGGGAATAAGTATTGATTGAGTTGTTTCATGTGCAGATGGCTAGCGGGTTCGATGGAAATCAGGTGTTCGTTCAGAGCAGTACTGAGATAGCTGAGTTAGAATGATAATGCCATCTTCCTTAGTCCGATCGGTCGGATGATTTGTAGAGCACGGCCTGCTCGCACGGTCATACCAGTTGAGTAGATCGCGCTTGCATCGGACCACGGGTTCAAGGGATTGGCCGTATCGGCAGGACAGGATGCCTAACGGGATAAATTATTGTGGGTGGGCTCTTTCCCTTCTTCTCTACTCCTTCATGCCTAATAATATGGAAACGCGTAAATGGCTTGAACACTTGGGCTGAAACATTGGGAATCACTACACTGAGGCGTGCATAGAGTGTACGCCATTGGCTTGGTAGGATTGTGGCTTGATATGGTTTATGCGTTGGATAGTTGGAGCTAGAGTTGGAATATTACATTTGAGGCAGTTGGTTGGATAATTGGGATTATGCTTGGACAGTTGGAATGATGCATTGAGAGATTAGGAATATTGAGATTTGGGCGAGCGAGCGTGCATCCGTGCACGGGTATCACTTGGTCGCTTTGTCTTGCAAAGCGAGCAGTTATGGTTCAAAACCGAACAACTGCATCGGCGAGGGCGTTGTGTCGTTTGATGAGGCATCGTGCCACGAATGGGGCAATGTGCCACTGAAACGGCATTGTGCCATGGGTTAGCTTTGAGCATGGGCGTTGCACCATTGGAAATACTGTGTTGAGAAGAGGCATTGTGCCTATGGGAATAACTTGTGAATGGTGCCTTGGGCTATATGTTGGAAGAATGGTTATGGATGTGTTGGTTGGATTATGGGCGGAACGAGTCTAGGATCGCTTGGTGGGGCGAGAATGTTCGATCCTCTCGTCATACCTACTTGGTGTCTGCATGTCACGGACAACCTGTATTGCACAGGGTTTGGTCTCCTCGAACGGGTACTCCGGGGCACCGGGACCGTTCGGCCATGAAGGAGACAATTGGTAACGCGTCTTGGGCGCGGTGCCAGCGGTTGGAATCGATCCAGGTGGGTTAGCTACTTAGCGCTGTTTCGAGGAGAACCGCATTTGATCAGTCCGATCAAAGTCCTTTATGGCTTGGCCAGTGACTTCATATAGTATAGTGTTGGCTTGCTTTTTTTTTGTTGGTTTGGCTTTCGTGTAGGCGCGGCCACCTTGCCTCGGCAAGAGTGTGCACTGTGAGATTTGGATTGTAAGTGTTGGTTGAGGATGGATATTGAGGCTTGGTTGATGGTTCGATATGTTATCGTATTGCTTGGACTTGAGCAGGACGATTGCATGCTAGTTTACTTCGGGTTGCTTTATATTTTTGCTTGTCGATTGGTTTGAGTTGAATGCTTGGATGCTTAAACTGCTTTACTGCTTTCCTTAACATGTCATCCCTATGCCATGAAATGAATCTAGGATTCAAACTAGAAAGATCACCATATAACTGTTTGCATTCACTATTTTACTTAGTGTCGGCTTAGGCGAGTGGGTTACCCCGCTCACCAGTACGGTTGTGTACTGACCCACGTTTGTGGGCAATATTTCAGGTACGCAGGCGTAGTGGCGCTGCTTGGATATACGGGACATGATGTATGAACTGTAAGTACCTTTGTGGGCTAGAGAAAAGAGCAAGAGTATTTTATCACCTTCGTGGCATCGCCTTCGTGACCTTGTCTTCGATGAGGCATTTCATTTGACCCTATCGTGAGCTTCACTGCGTATTACTCTGATTGTGTGCTTGGTACACAATACTTGACTTCCGCTGCAACTTGGTTGTTTCAATGATAACATTTGGTGTTTGACAATATTGCCTTGTACGAGCGCAACTCCAGGCTCGTACGGCATCACGTTCCGATGAGAACGATGGTCCTGCAGGAGAGCTGTAAACGTGGTGATTCACGTTCAGCGGGGACTATCGAGCTTGCGGAAGATTGGGGCATGACAGTTACAAATAGAAAAGGGCCAGTTACCAGTCAAATACCTTGGTTTGACACTCTTGGTTAATTATGCCAAATCTACGGAGTGCTGGAGCTTAGTGGAATATGTGCAACATAGATTGGAGGGATGGCAGGCCAGAAATCAGTTGTTTGGGGGTCGAATAGAACTTGTACGATCGGTAATCTCTACCATCGCTTCTTTCTGGATGCAAGCCATAATGCTGCCACCAAAGGTGATTCACAAAATTGAAAAAATATGTGCATATTTTTTTTGGTGAGGAGGGATCCATGCCATAGCCTGGGCGGACCTGTGTCTACCGAAAAGCGAGGGTAGGGTTGGACTGAAGCCACTTTCTACGGTACGCGAGATGGCGAGGATATAGTTAACGTGGAGGCTCCTGGAAGAAGGATCTCTCTGGACAGATTGGATGCAGGGCAGATACTTACGACAATCCAAATTTTGGGTACGGTCGATGGACAACAATTTTTCGGTTACCTACAAGACCATCTTATTAGGCCGGAGTCAGATTAAGCAACTGATTTCTAGGACATGTAAATATGGAAAGGAAACCAATTTATGGCTCGACCCATGGATACAACATGAGAGCTTGGTAGATCGGCTGGGGTGGCAAGCATATGAAGTGGGAGGAAGAGACGAGGATGTGTCAAGTTTAACAAGTCAGGGAATGGAAGCTGGAGCAGCTTCGGGTGGTACAACAAGTTCGTGAGGCCATAGCTAGGGTCCCAATTGATCAACGTACAGCTAAAAACCATTGGACGTAGGATGCAGCACCCACGGGAAAGTTCAATTCTAGCACAACATATGAGCAGATGAGGACTCCCGTGCCTAAATTGGATTATGGTGAGTTTGTTTGGTTCAAACCTTTAGCAAATAAAATGAGCTTATGAATGTATAAGGCGCGACTTGGAAGACTACTTACTTTGGATAGACTGCTAAGGTTTGGGGTCACCATAAATAATACATAACGTAGTCTATGTCAACAAGATCCAAAAAGTATACAACACTTATTTTTTGAATGTTCAGTAGCATCAGCCATTATCCGGTTGCAATGGACAAAGCTGCAGATAGGGGACTCAAATCTACAGGGACTCATGGGGGCTATAGAGTGGATCAAAAATCACAAGAAGGGTGAAGAGTGGTTCGTGGAGTTCAAGATACTACTTGCGGCTGTAGTTTAGCATATTTGGAGAGAACGAAATAATCGTTTTTTTGATGGTATTTGTATGGCCACTATGGGTATAATCAATAATATAGAGTATGATACAGCTATTATGAAGAATGACTGGGATGTAAGGGGACCTGTATAATTAAGATGCAGGGATTGATGCAGTATTAATAAAATTACCTTTTTCAATATACTCCTATTGTGCCAGTCATCATGCTTTCCCACACATTCGTGTGATCCTCGTTCACACTGGCAGCTTCATCATCATCACCGGTGCTTGCAAGCAGGCTCTTGTCGCCTATAGATATGGTACGGGATCAGGTGACACACACAATTTGACATCTAAAAAAATACGCAATCTCGGCCACACATTATGTTAAATGAATGGTTCAAATTTGATAGAGTAGTTTGTATTAAATGGCATGTATGTCAAATTGAATATCCTAGTAACTAATACAACCTACTATTAATTAACATGCATGCTAATTAATACATTCATGCATGTAAATTTGGTATACATTTAAATCTGAACTATTCATTTCAACTAATGTGCGGCTGAAATTGCGTATTTTTGTAGATGTTAAATTGTATGTGTCACCCGATCCCCCCAAATATATATATATATATATATATATATATATATATATATATATATATATGGGGCTTTTTATATGGGAAGAGTTTACGGGATTTAAGAAGGTACGCATGTTTATGTTCCATATTTTTCTTTTTCTTTTTAAATTACATATCTCATCTTAAAAAAAATCTATCTCAATCGTAAAAAATAAATCTATTTATATTTTAAAAAATTCTATCTTAATTTAAATTTTAAGTTTAGTTTTAGTTTTAGTTTTAGTTTTAGTTTTAGTTTTTGTTTTGGTTTTAATATTAATATTAATATTAATTAATTTTTTTAATGTTAGGTTAATATTAATGTTAATGTCAACTTTTATATTATTATTATTATTATTATTAATTTTAATGTTAATTTTAATTTTCATATTAATTTTAATTTTAATTTATATATATATATATATATATATATATATATATATATATATATATATATATATATATATATATATATATATATATATATATATTTATTTATTTATTTATTTTATTTGTTTATTTTTGAAAAAGGTAATTTTATTAAAGTCGTACAAAACCTACAAAGATTGGCCAGAAACAGGCCTTATATTCACCATTGTCAACACTTCATATTCAATATTATGAATGATTCCAATAATAGAAAAAGCCAAGCCTTCAAAAATACGCCTGTTGCGTTCCCGCCAAAGATGCCATACCGTGGACGCCAGTCTGATCCTCGCGTCTAAGAACCATGATGTTCCTCTTTCTCTTGAAGTGCTAATCAACTCCATAATGTCTTCAATAGCCCGCTCATCATCAGCACGTAGATTTAGCTTCTTGCAATGAGACTGCCAAACCAGCATGTCACTGAGGAATGGAAGAACAAGTAGGGCATAGTCTCATTATTACACCCACATAAGATGCATTCATGGCCAGCCGCAAGAACCCCGAATCTGATCAATCTATCATGGTTGAGCAACCTCTGTAGGGAAACTTTATAAATACACAACTGCATCTTTTTACTAAGACCCTTTGGCCATATAAACTCAAACCTAGGGATACGCGGGTGTTTCTCCCTAATGCTTTCAACTGCGGTTCAAAAATCAAATTTCCCACTCATTGAATCCTCCCAGGTCCATGTATCTGACTGTAACGTATTTTCCAACCTCACATGGGAAAACTCCTTGGTCAATAGTCGGGTAGCATGGTGCATCCCCGCGCACAATCGCCACTAACAAAATTTGGCTAATTAGAGACTTTATTAGCAACTTCATAAAATAACGTCACTAATTTTCGTAAATTTATGACTCCAAAATAAGATGTCGTAATACGTCACAAATAGCGACGTTTAACGACTTTCAGCGACAACTTTCAGTATTGAGGAAATAGACGTCGCTGAACGTCACTCAAATTTTGTAAACAATGAAGTTTAGTGACGTCGTTTAATATACGTCGTTAAGTTATTTTAAAATTTTAAAAATAGTGATGTTTGGCGACCTATAAGACGTCGCTAATTTTTATTTACAGCGACGTTTAGCGACGTCCATTTGAGACGTCGCTAAAATATTTTCAGATAGGGTTCAGATTTCATTTTTCTCTTTCCAAAACTCCCAAAATTTCAAACCCCCGCCCCCCGCGACCGTGCTCCCCTGCGATCTCCCCGTGACTCCCTCTGGCTCCCTTCCGACGTACCACACCGATGCCGCCTCCGGCGCCTCATCCTCTCCATGGTCGACCACCCTCCACGCGCGGTCAGATAAACCCTCTCTCTCTCTTAGCTAGATGATGACACGTATGACACATACACACACAAATACAGACACAGACACAGACACATTGACACGACATACTCCTCCTACTCGAACGGGAGGTGACACACCCCTCTCTCTATCATATGTGTGTGTGTGTGTGTGTATTTGTTTGTTTCCTCTGTGTGTGTGTGTGTTTGTGTGTATCATGTGTCCCCTATATGTGTGTGTGTGTGTGTGTGTGTGTGTGTGTGTGTGTGTGTCCTTCATATATATAATGTGTGTGTGTGTCCTTCATATATATATATCATGTGTGTGTGTACCTGTGTGTGTGTCATGTGTGTGTAAAACTTTAGTGCTACATTTATTGTAGTTTTCAAGTTAGTGCTAAATATATTTGTTTGGATTGATGTTAGAATTGGATTTGAGCAAAACTCTATGATGCTTGGGTAAAACCGATGGTATGTGTGTGATAGTTGATTTGTGAGCCCCTATATAGTTCATAATTTCTATAGAGATCTTCTACTGGTTATCCTATAATTGTTAAACATGATTTAGTATCAATGTGATTTAGTATCAATGTATGAGTTCCTTCTATCCCAGATGCACGATGGTGCTCCTCCTGGTCAGTACTAGTCCTTGTTTGGATAGATTTTAGTGTGTTTGTGTATATTGGCCCATTCTTGGGTCTTTTATGTATTTATTTCATACTTTTATTATATTCTGAGACGCATGTGACACTTATTTTAAATTTATTTATCTACTTCTTGAGATATATTTAGTGTAATATAACTTTATAGATTTTTTTCTATGCGAGTTTAGTTTATTATTCATATTAACTGTATGTGAATTTACCGGTGTTGAGTGTTCCACCGAAGGGGTCGACGAACCCAGAAAATTCAATGGAGGGTTGCTCCTGGTCTATTTATATAAACTGTGATTTTATAACTACAAGTAGAGTTTTGTTGAGAAATATTTTACAAACTACATCCTATTTTTTAATTTTTTTTAATTTAGCGATGTTTTGCAACATTCACCGAAATACAGTTACGTCGCTAACAAGTATCAGAATGTCGCTACCTGGTACCATGGACGTCGCTAGTATGTCGCTATACGTCGCTAACAAGTTGACATGACAAAACTTGTCATGTCAGCATTATTGTAGCAAAATGTTGCTCATAATGTCGCTAATATAGCGACGTGTTACGACTAAAGCTGACTTTGCCAAGTTAATGATGACACGTCGCTAATCGTCGTATATTCTGCGACGTCTTCTCGTCGCAAATATACGTCACTACAACGATGACTAGCGACATTATTGTTGTCAGCGACCATGTAATACGCGACAACGTTAAAATGTAGCTAATTACGTCACTAAATTATTTTAGTGACGTTAGTTTACATATTAGCGACAATTTTTGACGTCACTAATATGTGTTATTCTGGTCGTGCGCCCCTCTCTTATGATTTTCGGATGAACATCTCCTCCCTTTGGTTAATTTCGTATCCGCTCCACCCATACCTCTCCACCAGGCTTCGATGTCCAAGCCATGAGTCGAGCCAGAGGCTCATTTCTTCTCCATCCTTCAGGCTACGAGTAATTACATTCTTCACTAGTTATCGATATTGCAGTATTGATTTGAACATAACCGAATCATTGTTGCTATTTGTCTGGTCCAGATATTACCTTTTCTAAGGTACTTGTTTGTTATCCATTGTGCCCACATGGACTCCTTTTTAATGAATCGCCAAGCAAGTTTCATACCCGAAGCATCCCGAAGCAACCAAAGTGATCGCAACCCCACTCCTCCCTTTTTCTTGGGTCGACATAACGTTTTCTACCCAATTGCATGCATCATACCTCCTCGCCAAATAAACTTGGCACAGATCTTCTCTATCTTGTTGATGGTCGCTATTGGGAGCATAATTGTTTGTAGCCAATACATAGCAATGACGGTGATAACCGACCTCACCAGCTCTATTCGACCTCCGAACGACGGGCATTGTGCATGCCACCCCTCAAATCGCCTTTGTGCGTACTCAACAAGCGTCTGACAATCCGTATCCTTAGCATAGTTGACAAACAAAGGAATTCCCAGATATTTAACTGGCAACTCACCCTGCTCCACCCCCAGCATGAATGTTTTCTCTTCTTGTTTGGGCATTGAAAACTAAAATAAGCTTTACTTTTGTCTCTATTAAGATGCAATCCACTATGGTTGTCGAAGACTTCCATAATTTCGCCTAGCACGATCAAACTGTCTGTAGTAGGGGACATGGCACAAGCAAATTATCAACATATATAAGATGTGTAACATGAGGCAATACCTTCTTCTGCAAGGAAATAATTTTTCCTCTAAGCACAGCGGAGTCCATGAGGCAAGTGAAGTACTCCATCAACAGAGTTAAGAGATATGGCGATAAGGGATCCCCTTGTCGTATACCTCTATTCCTACAAATAAATCCATGGGGCTGTCCCTGAATGAGGATAGAGAAGGTAGGCGTCGAAACACACTCCTGGACCCTGTCAACCCACACTTTGTCGAAGCCCATCGCAAGCATTATATGGCATATAAAGTCCCTGTTAACAGTATCATATGCTTTCTGAAGATCCATCTTGATGCATGATTTCTTCCCTTCCGGCCTATTAAAGTCTTGAATCATCTCATGCACTAGGATATTTTTATCCGCTATAGCCCTTTATTTGATGAACGCAACTTGGTTAGGCGACATCAGCTCTTGCATGATCTTCTCCATACGCTGATACATAAGGTAGGTGATCAACTTTTATAAGTTATTGCAACATGCAATAGGACGAAAGTCTGATAGGGAGGTATCCCATTCTTTCTTCGGAATCAGCGTGAGAAAAGTATGAATGAGTTCTTTTAACAGCCTCCCATTAGTGAAAAAAATCTCGAATCACCTCGAATACTTGATGCTTGATGTCTCCCAAATGTTTTTTTAAAACATGCTACCAAATCCGTATAGACCGGGTGCCTTATTCGGATATGCCTTCCGGACTATCGTCTCCACCTCCTCCATTTTGACTGGTGCTAGGAGAGTGGCATTCTCGTACGGAGTAACTGTTCTCTTGCATACTACCTCAGGAAACACGTTAATATAATCATGTTGATTAAAAAAGTCAGAGTAATACATGATTGCTTCTTCCTGGAGCACTTTTGGCGATACCACCTCCCTCCCATTTTGGCCTATAATTTTGCCAATGTGGTTTCGGCGTTGCCGCATCTGGACCACATTATAAAAGAATTTGGAGCACTTTTCACCTTCACGTAGCCAGGCATATTTCGTCCGTTGAGCCATTTCCACCTCCTCTAGTGTCTAAAGTTTGTTCACGTCCGTAACAAGTTGTTGTTCTTTCAAAGCCAGCGCCATATTGTGCATGTCGGATTGCAGGCGGGTTTGAATGTGCCTAAGATCTTCCTCCAACTCTGGCAACTTCCTCTGCGGCTTAATTTTTCACCATTGCTTGAGTGCTGCCTTCACCCTCTTCAGAAGACTCACCAATTGGAACTGCAAATTTCTATTCACGGTTTGTTGCATACAACTGGTCACCACCTCCACATAGACCTTTATAATATGACAATTATTGTTGTATTTAAAAGGGGAGATCTATTGTGTCTTATGTCTGAAAAGCGAACCCATAGTGGAAAGTGATCGCTAGTCCCTGCTGGTGCACCCTCCACCACTAGACTCGGGAAGGCATTGAACCACTCCCTATTGCCGAGCGCCCTGTCAAGTTGACATGCCACCCTTTTTCGTACTGCTTTATTATTCTATGACCAGATATGACCTGTCCATTCCAGATTCTGCAACCCTGATTGGAGTAAACACTGTTGGAAATCCTGGAGTATATTATTTGGAACCTCACGCCCTCCAACTTTTTTATGTTTGTACAAAAGTGCTTTGAAGTCGCCCATGAGTAATAAGGGTAACTTGTATCGAGTGTCAGCCATAATGTTAATGTGAATAATCTTCCTCCAAAGTCTCTCTCGTTGTCTTCGGTCATTGTGTCCATACACCGCTCCATAAATAAATCGGAGCCCTCCCTGATTGGTGAAGAGAAGAACAATACACTAGTTTGAGCAGTGAATCACTTCCCCCCCCCCAACTCCTACTGTCTTATCGTACCCAGATATGAGCCATGTTGCACAGTTGAAGGTTGTTAACCTGCATCCAATACGCTGGCTTCCTTCTGGTGAGCATCTGTTCTGATTTAATCTTTGTTTCTAAAAGAGCACAAATTCTAGCATGTCCTTTCTGCACCACTTCACAAATCTCCTTCCATCTCCCAATAACGCACACCCCACTGACATTCCAGGTGATCACCGTCATTGATTAACATTTTGGTCTTCCCCAACTACCTCTAGAGATGTATCATCAGGGGGGAACGATACTCTCTTCTACCTCCTTCTCCATCTGCATGTCTCCTGTAGCTCTATCCTCCTCCCTATGCATTTCACACAGCCGTGGATTGTCCACACAAAGCAAGTCAGACGTCCTAGGAGGCTCCTGCACCGGTCGGATATCTTCCTCCCTTGAGGGTCCTACGCGTGTGTTGTTTACGACTTCGACCCTATATGGCCTGCTGCATGTGTATGGCCTCAAACCCATACCCCATGCCCTTCACCCTTCCTGTTACCTTTTTTTTACCTTTCCTCAAACCTTGCTGACTAACACCCTTCCCACTTGTTGCTTGAAAGATAACCACATGATCCTGACCAAAGTTGGCCATTGAAATCTCTTCACGTGCTACTTCACTTCCACCCGCCTTATTTGCATCCAGCTCCATGCTATTTGCCCCATCTGCTGCATTACCCAAACTGATGCCCGTCCCAACCGTCGCCCCCACATAGAAATTGAATACTGATTCTCTCTGTACAATATTAGTCGCAGCCTCCGGTTTCGTGTTCGACTCCTCCCCGGCTACAGAGTTGCCCACTGTGTACCTATGTGGCAATGTTGACAGGAACTATAGCCGAGCATTCTCTTGGTGGATGACCAAAACACCGACAATATTTGCAGACTGGCGAGACCCATCCATATTCTATTGTCTGTGTAAATACTTCACCAGAGTATGTCTCATATTCCACAGTATTTGGAAGAGTCTTTCCTGCATCTATTTCAACGAAAACCCTCACAAATTTTGTTCTAGCACGTGCCGAAGTTGTGTCATCAGCTTTAATTGGTTTGCCAACAAGGCTCGCAAGCCTTATCATCATAGGGACGCTCCAGAATACGAGGGGAGGCTAGGGAATCTGATCCATGCCGGGACAATATGAAGAACTTCCTTCTCATACCGGGTTGCCTGTGTCCATTCCTTCATAATAATAAGGTGGCCATCGAACATCCAGAGACCTCCTTGGAGGATTCGTTCCATGTCTTCCTTCAGCCCAAATCGGACACAATAAAATCTATTATCACGTGCATAGAATTTTATGCTGCCCTTAGGACGCCACACCCAAAGTGCATAAGCACGTATCTGTCCGTAAAATGGTCTATTGCACAATACACAAAGAATGATTGGGTTCTTCTAATATTCAATGGTTTCAGCCATCTCCTCTACCGAAAAATAAGCTCGATAGCCCGAGGCCACTTTTTCGGTTCCACATACCACATCTGTGAATCCGTCGTCACTGTCGTGGGCCGACATAGATCAACACAGAATTTTTCCATCGTAGGATCAATCGCCAATCTGTTTTCTTTGTCCATTGGCCACTACTAGAAAAAGCGGAATTAGCGACGTATTTTAGCGACTCCTGGTAT
The DNA here is from genome assembly GCA_036927795.1 of Iris macrosiphon. Lineage (NCBI taxonomy): Eukaryota > Viridiplantae > Streptophyta > Magnoliopsida > Asparagales > Iridaceae > Iris > Iris macrosiphon. The sequence continues at coordinate 205,563,916 of JAYESA010000004.1, forward strand.
AAACGTCGCTAAATTAGCGACTCCATTAAAAACGTCGCTAAACGTCGCCAAATGGCGACATTTAGCGACGTTCAGCGACTTTTATTCAGATTTTAAAAGATGAGTCGCTATAAGTTCAATTAAGGTCGCTAAACGTCGCTAATATATCTGATTTAGCGACGTTTAGCGGCGTAATTAGCGACGTATATATCAAAAATATTTAGCAACGTGTTTAGCGACGTCTTTGACGTCGCTAAATTTTAATTTAGCGACGTTTTAATTAGACGTCGCTAAATGTCGCTAATTTTTGGTTAATTAGGGCTCAGATTCTTTTCCCCCATCTGTCGAAAATTTTGAACGTTTTCGATTTCCCCCCCCCCCCTCTCCGGCGACCGGCTCTCCACGGCTGCGGCTACTCCGGCACCCCCCTCCTCCTCCTCGAGCTCTAGGTAATCTCTCTCTCTCTCTCTCATGTGACACTGACACAACTGATGACTGGACAGACACGACACACACACACAGATACGACACACGCACACAGATACGACACACGCAGACAGACACTGACAGACACATACGACACACACACACAGACGCAGATACACACACACACTCACACAGACACTGACATGGGACTGATTTACACAGGGAGTCGGGTTCTTTACTGTGTCTTCACTGTATGTGCACTGTGTTGGCACTGATAGCTCAGTGTATCAGTCAGTGGAGAGCTTGGGTTTCTTTGTATGGGTAGTTCAGTAAAAGAGGAGTGAGGGTTAAGGTTTTTCTAAGTATTTAGCTAAGTTTTCAATCATGAGATATTTGGTGGTGTTGAATGTGGGTAGTGTTATTTTACATGAAGGTAAGGCTATGTTGAGCTTAGTGTATTAGTGAGTTTAGTTTAGTGTATCAGTGAGTTTAGTGTATCAGTGAGTGAGTGAGTAAGTTCAGTGACTTTATATTTTTGTGTGAGTGAGTGAGTGAGTAAGTTCAGATGCCGTAAAACTGTGCATTAGTATGCCAGTGTATCAGGGGGGAATTGGTTTCACTATGGTGTGCACAGTGTGCCTCGACCACACTGTGTATCAGTGTACTAGTGGTCGAGCCTTGTAGTGGGCAGTGAGAAGGAGGTCTGCAACAGTGAGCAGTCAACTGAAGAGGAAAACCATCAGCACTGTGTCATTTCAGCAACCATGTATCAGTAAGTATCAATAAGTCCCACTGTATCAGTATCCATTTTCAGTTGCATTTAGTGAGCTATATATACTAGTGTTAGTTAGCTTAGTGTCAAGGTATTGGTTAGTTGGTTTAAGATGGGTTAGCATGAGTTATTGGGTAGAAGTTAAGGGTATCAGTTTAGTATTAAATTAGTACATAGTTAGTGTAGTTAAATAGTTACTTACTGATATACTTGATTTTGTTAATAGTTAGCTAAGTAACTATATGTCCTAGTAAGCATTGTATACAGTAAAGAACCCAAGCTTTTACCAATAGTATAAAATATTAAAAAACTAAGAGACTTGGCCTCTTTTCAGTTGTTTTGAATATTGCTTATTTTAGACTTTGATAAATGAAAGTATGTATTATATCAGTTATGATTTTTATAGTACGGTTAAGTTATGAAGTTAGGTGATAAACCACTGTATGTAATGATTTATATGATACATACTGTCATTTTTGCAGAAGTATCTAGAAATGGATATGAATTACTATCTGCGTCATCGTTCGTGGATGTACAACCGTCATCCTGATGACATGTGCGGTGTGCGGGATAAATTCATTGAGGGTGTAGAGCAGTTCCTGCAGTTCGCCAAGGCTTTCCCTCAGTACATGGACGGTACCAAAATTAAGTGTCCGTGTGTGAGATGTCGCAACAGGAAATATCATCCAGAAGTGGAAGTTACATATCATTTATACTCGAAGGGCTTCACGCCGAATTACTATCAGTGGACCACGCACAGAGAACTTGTATCTCTAGCATCGGAGTTGGAGCCCTATGTGGAGCCGTATATGGATGTCCAAGACCACGATGCTTACGACGACGGGTTGGTGAACATGGTTATGATGCGGCGGGGCCTAGTTTCAATCCGGACAATTATGATGCAGCGGGACCTAGTTTTAATCCGGACAATTATGATGCAGCTGAGGAGGCACTGAATGCCGATGCTGCAAAGTTTATGGAGTTGCTGGAGAATGCAAGGACTCTACTATATCCTGGTTGTGAGGATCATTCACCATTGGAGGTGGTTACAAGATTATTGAGCATCAAGTCCGATTTTAACATGTCGCAAGAATGCTATAATCGACTGCTCGATTTGATTATAGAGATCTTGCCCGAGGGTGCAAAGTTGCCTAAAGACTTCTATCGATCTAAGAGGATGGTGAGATCGCTTTGGATGGGATACGAAAAAATTGATGCATGTCGCAACGGGTGCATATTGTACTACAAAGACGACAAGGATGAAGATGCCTGCAGATTCTGTGGTGCTGATCGCTACAAGGCCACTGTTAGAGGAAAGTATGTCGGTGCAAGGAAGCCTACCGATTCGATGCACTACTTGCCTTTGACGTCGCGGTTGCAGCGGTTGTTTATGGTTAAGGAGACTGCAGAAAACATGAGTTGGCACAGGCGAAAACAGATCGAAGGAGTATTGGATCATCCATCCGATGGAGAAGTATGGAAGCACTTTGATCGAGAGTATCCATATTTTGCCGAGGAAGCGCGTAATGTCAGATTGGGGCTCTCCTCTGACGGTTTTACCCCATTCGGACTTTCGGGCTCCCAGTATTCGTGTTGGCCTGTGATCGTCACTCCGTACAATCTACCGCCTTGGATGTGCATGAAGACTCCGTATATGTTCCTAACCGTTATTATCCCGGGTCCGAACAATCCGAAAAGGAACATCGATATGTATTTACAGTCTTTGATAGATGAGTTGAATCAGCTGTGGGAAGTAGGTGCCAACATGTACGATGTTTCTAGAAAGAAGAATTTTCAGATGAGGGCAGCACTTATGTGGACCATCAACGACTTTCCGGCCTATGGAATGTTATCGAGATGGAGAACCCATGGTCGTCTCTCATGTCCGTATTGCATGGACCGTTCTCAGGCTTTCCGTTTGAAACACGGAGGCAAACCGTGCTTCTTCGATTGTCATCGATAATGTTTGCGGAAGGATCATCCGTACCGGAGGAACCGGAATACTTTTCGTGCGGGAGTTGTAGAGAAGGCCAATCCACCGCCAAGGTGGCCCGGATGCACGATATGGAAAGAGGTAAAAGATTTACCAAGTACTATCAAAGAGCCTACTAAGGGGTACAAGTGTGACGGATTTGGTCGCACCCATAACTGGACGAAGAGGAGTATATTCTGGAATCTGTCATATTGGAGCACCAATCTGATCAGACATAACCTTGATGTCATGCATATCGAGAAGAATGTGTTTGATAACATAATTAATACTGTAATGGAGGTAAAGGGGAAGACGAATGACAATCGGAAGGCCAGGTTGGACTTATATTGGATTTAATTGGATTATATAGTTATCTTGCATATCCACATTTGTCCTATACTATAATAAAAAAAAATTATGTGGCCCGACATTTCGCCCGGGACTTTGCGCATACTTCGTTGCACGTCTTGTGGGCCCACTGTCCCCCTCAACTCCCAACATTAATAAATGGAAGGAATAATACGCCTCCATGGCTTGATCCATTGATCTTCCGCCACCTAGTCAGGAACTTATACCTCTCTTCGGTAAACACAATGGTCACTCGAGTTCGATTTCTATATTATGAATTATTGATACTTCAACAATAGTCCTTGGTATTGGATACTTATCTCGTATTTGTACTGTTCATCTTATATATTGTTAAACTTTGGCTACATCTACAATTCCAGCATTGAATACTTACTTCCAGCATTGAATACTTACTTGATATGTCCCCACAAGACACAATACAATGTCTAATATATATAGTTCCCAAAATATTAATATATATTGAATACTTACTTAATATATACTTACTTGATATGTCCCCACCAGTAGATTAATTTAAGTAGCCCCAAGTTCAATTCCTTCTGGGGAAAAAAAAATTTTTTTTTTTAAAATTAGCGACGTTTTTAGCGACATTTAGCGACGTTAAGTTACGTCGCTAAATAAGTCGCTAATTAGCGATGCTGTAACAAGTCGCTAAATACGTCGCTAATGACGTCGCTAAAAACGTCGCTATACGTCGCCAATTGCTGACATGGCAGAATAGCCAGGTCATTAAAGACGTCGGTGTAACGTCGCTATATAAGTCGCTAATCAGCGACGTTTAGCGACTTTAAAAACGTCGCTATTTAGTGACTCGGCATCGCTAAACGTCGCTAAATTTTGCGACACACTAAAGTCGCTAAAAACGTCGGTATAGCGACGTTTAGCGACGTTTTTTTTTTGCGACTTGGTTTTTTTCCGACAACTTTATAACGTCGCTAATTACGTCGCTAAACCAAATTAGCGACGTCATTTCGTTTTTTAGCGACATTTTTAGACATCGCTAATTTGACTTTTTCTGGTAGTGGGCGCCACCGTGTGTGTCACTCGTCCTCCCGTCCCCGATCGGTCCTTCTCCCCAGGAGTATTCACCTTTTTTATACTCTCCCTCCTCCTTGGTGCATGTGGCAGATTTGCCATATTATTCCAAGCCCTTCTACCCTACCACCCTCCATCTGGATTCCTCGAGTTTGTCTCGCGACTCATGGGAGTCATCCCACGTCCAGGACGGCGTCTTCTTACCGTGGTCCACCCTCCAGAGCTTGATTCCCCTTGGAACCCGGGTACACTACTTCCCCCTCCGCTTCCTTCAGCCGATCCAGGATCCCATGTATTAGGATGCCCTAACCCTAGAGCAGAAGGAGGAGCCACCATCGTTTTTTTAAAATTATTTTTTAATATATATATATATATATATATATATATATATATATATATATATATATATAACGTAGTCAATGACGAGGATGGAATGCAATGAAAGTACAAGATGCGCTACAGACTATCTCATCCTTGCACAGGAGCTATGCTAACCTTCTGTGTGTGTGTGTGTGTGTGTGTGTGTGTGTGTATATATATATATATATATATATATATATATATATATATATATATATATATAGAGAGAGAGAGAGAGAGAGAGAGAGAGAGAGGAGCGCGGGAACTGGCACGTAGAAAGGGTGGTGGGGAGGATAAAAGTGGAAATTTGTAAGATGTTTTTTGCTTTAATAACTGTTTTTGCATCGGTTCCATAAGGCTAGTTATTGTTAATATTTCTAGTTGTTTAAATAGTTGCAAATTTCAATTGGTCTACTTGAGAAGACATGTAGTGGGAATGCAAAAAAGAAAAGAAAATGTTACTTTTATCTTTGCATTGTACATATGAAGCATGTGTAAGTTGGACTTAGGCCTGGGAAATTGGTTCGCGGAAACAAAGGAGGGAAAATCAATTCCTTGTTATTATTTTTGTTTAAAAATTATAATTTTTATTATTTTATTTTTTTTGGTGTTTGAAAATGTGAAAAAAATTAGAAAGAAAAGTGAATACTTAAGGTAGAAAAAGTAATTTTTTGGTTGGATGGAGGGAACTATTTTTTCTTCCAATTTTCTTAATCAATTTTCTTTCTTTCTCAATTCCTTTGACTCTCAAACATAGAAAAGTAATCACTTTCTTTTTCCAACTTCATGATTATGCAAACCAAATGAGACATTACTCTATTCTCTTTGATCCTAAGGAAATAGTGGAAGTCGTTTTCCTAAGTAAAAGGTCGGATTATCTTGTCCGCGTGATGAGAAATTATTGTATGGTCTCGACTCACCACGGGACAATGGTGAGTGGTAAGTCCGGTCAATATTTTTTTGACACTTGGCATAAAAATTTAAAAAATATCAAAAAAAAATAAAAATATGTAGAAATTCACTATGCATAAAATCAAAAAGATATTATAATTTTTTTTTCTTCAAAATTATTATAAAGAATTTATATATGAATTAGAAGAAATGTAGTGATATAAAACGATTACCGATTGACTTAATAGTTCCGGCTAGCCGCTAACCCTTTTTTTATACGACCTTGCAATCAAACTCAATTTTCGGAGAGTCTTGTCAGTCAATACGGGGATGGAAGTTACAGCACATCGGGACCGAGAACATTCGACTTCAGCTGTCTCTATCTACTTATGTCCTCATAGACTGAAGAAGAACACCATCGAAATTGTCAAAGAAACAATTCACTCCGGACAAGAACCGGCTCGGTGAAAGAAGAGAAGTGCCAAAAAATTATTGATCGGACTCACCACTCATCACTGCCATGTGGTAAGTCGGGACTATACAATATTTTTTTTCCGAAGACTAGAAAAAAAAAAGGTAATTATATTTAGAAAGCATTTTAAAATTATTTTGGCACATGATTCCTTTCACATCATGATTTTACTTAATCAGCTCCATTCTTTTCTACTTCATTTATTTATCCTTGTTTAAAGTACGGAACAAATCGTTATTAAGATTATCGTGATGGTGACACTGAATAAAGAAGAGAAAAAGTGGACGTGGATTCGAATTTCAGTCTGTACAAAAATAAAAGTAGCCCAGAATAGAAATGGTCGGCCATTAATGACTGTCTCATCTCGTTCAGTTGATATTAACATCTTCATTTATAGCGTTAAAGCGAAGTCTCTCTCTTTCAAAAAATATAGACCTTTGATTCTTTTTCTTTTTTTCTTTCAATTTGTTTTCTTCCTTTTTTTTCCACCCAAGACTTGTAGAAGAGATTACATATATAAACCTGTCTTCATACAAAAGATTGCAGGCATGCATGATAGAAACATATGAACGTGTGTTTCATTATAACGTGGTGTCAAAAAAATCAGAGAAATATGCATGCATGATTAGGCTTAATTATCTCTTCCATTGATCCAGCTTGTGTTCAATGTAATCAGGGCCGGCCCTAGGACAAGTCCAACAAGCCAGTGGGCTTGGACAATTCCTTTTGAATATGGCAACTTTTATCAGGCAAAATTGGTCCCAAAAAATAAAAATTTAGCTGCTGCCGCATGTGTGCGGACCCGTGCGGCGCTAAAGAAAGGAACTAAAATTTTGAGCGGCTAACCCCATATTTGGATATTATCATCCCCACTTCTCTTCTGATGATGATGATGATGAGCAGCAGATCCCATATTCAGATGCTAGCTTCTCTGCTCTGGAGTCTGGAGGTATGTGTGTTCTCTTCTCCTTTGTTTCTTGAATTTTATTGCAATTTGCTTGCTTTGTGAAACTTGATCCATAGTGGTGATTGGTGAATCTGGTAATTATAACATTGAATGGTGAAACCCCATGTTTAAATTAAACTTGATCCATGGACCATAGTTCAATCTGTTTTCCTTGATATTTGTGAATAAACATCTTGACATAGCAAGCAATGGTTAATTTATTTTGGATCTTATGTACTACTTGAATGTTTTTTTTCTAATTATCTGCTCTTGAATGTTAAAATATGCAAGAACTTCTTGCCATATAAGAGAGCCACATAATTTCTTGGTGAATCTGGTGATTTTTATCATTCAATGTTTCAGTTTAGTTAAAATGAGAGGGCCTTTACGTAGTGTTTTATAGAAGTTTAGCAATTGAGCATGATGCTTCTAATTGAATATATTTGTTCGGCTGAGATACTTAAAGTCATTTATGACGAAGTGTGTTTGAAATTGGTGAACCTTTGTATTTGAAACTCTGGACTGGACTGGACAAGGAACAATCAAAAATAATTTCGTCTTAGATCAACCTAACCACTGGGACCAGCCTTGAATGTAATCCAACCAAAATTAATTTCTTAGTATGAACAAGGACACGTACATTTGTATATATATGTGCTATGAAAAAAGAAGATGGGGACAATTTAGTCTAGATGGCCCCATCATTTCTGGAACATTCACAAGCACCTGTACGTCTCGACGCGTTGTCTACATTGTCTTACTTCTTCTCGAACTAATTATTTATAGTCCTAAAGTTTCGCCAGACGTACGTCTACAATCTACGCATGACATTAGTTATAAACATCTCAACGAAAGCCGTCTAGTTTTAATAGCGTTAGTGTTGGAAACGAAATATAAAAACCGTTTTTCAAATCAGAAAATACCTACGAAAAAACTGAACAAACGTACAAACAAAAAAATATCAAACACAAATCGCACACATAATTTTTTACGTAAAAAATTCAGATGAAAAAAATTACGGGACGATCGGAGTCAAATCCTGAAGAACCTCAACTAATGGAATAAAGAGATTATACCCTCTACAAGCTCCTCACTGATCCAACACGGATCACCGTAATTCTTTGGAACAGAAAATACATTACAACCACGAAGAAAAAAGACAATAAAAAATAAGCCAAATTGATCTCCTTCTCCGAAACGGCCTACAATCATTCTTTCTACTCTCCAAAGTTGTAATGGCACTCTCGTCACATTTTTCTCTCTTTTTTCTTGTACTGTTGTATATTGCATGGGCATTTTTATAAACCCCTGCATGAATGAGGGTTTCCATATGAAAATCTATATATGGAAGCCAAAAATATTTATGAAAATCCAATTACATTCAATCATATATTTAATGGAAATCAAATCATAAATTAGCTTACCATAAATTGAAAATTCAATTATATGAAAAGTTAATATATTAGAGGTCCAATCATAAATATATAATGAAAGTCAAAGATGAAAATACAATATAATATTTGGTTACCATAAAAGTTTCAATACACAGCGCTCGATGCACTTCCTGAGTTTTTCTGACACACGGATGGCGCTCGTCGCACTCCGGGATATTCTCCAAATAGGTTGGGAATTCCACCCACTCTAACAAATTTCCCCCTTCACAACTATGTGGAGGGGGTCGTCATCCCGACGATCTGCCTACAGTACTCAAACTTTTCCCTTGGAAGAATCTTTGTGGACATGTCTTTTCCGTTGTCATCTTTATGAACCTTCTCAAGCGCCGCTTCCTTCTTTTCCACAACATCCTTTATCCAATGATACCGGGTCTCAATGTGCTTGGACCGGCTATAAAATGTCTGGTTCTTCACAAGGTGAATAGCACTCTGACTATCGCAAAGCAAAGGATACTGCTCTTACTTTAGCCCAATTTTCTGCAACAGTTTCTTCATCCACAGCCAACTCCTTTCAAACCTCTGTCGCCGCAATGTAATCTGCCTCTGTCGTCGACAAGGCAACACACTTCTGCAACCGCGACTGCTACGATACTGCTCCACCAGCAACATCATCACATAGCCCGAAGTCGATCACCTCGTGTCTACATCTCCGGTCATATGAGCGTCGGTATAGCCAACCAGCTTCGGCTCGTCACCACCAAAAGAAAGTCTCCAATCGGCAGTGCCCTGAAGATATCGTAGAATCCACTTGACCCTACTCTAATATACCCTTCCAGGATTGAAAGTATACTTGCTAACTGTGTTAACTACGTAAGCGATGTCTGACCTCGTACACACCAAAGCACATACATAAGTCTCCCCACAACTGAGACATATGGAACCCGCTCCATATCTTCCTTCTCGTCCTTGGTAGATGGACACTGCTCCTCAATAAACTTAAAGTAAGCCGCAAGGGGGTTACTCACTTTCTTCGACCCGTCCATCCCGAAACGCTGAAGTACCTGGTGAATGTACTTCTTTTGGGACAAGTGTAGCAGCTTGACCTCTCTTTCTCTCTCTCTCTCTCGATTGATCTCCATCCCAAGAATAGTCTTCACTACGCCCAAATCCTTCATAGAGAATGTCGTGTCCAATTGGCGCTTCAACTCCACTATTCTAGTGGCATTCCGACCTACCAGTAGCATATCATCAACATAGAGCAGTAAAATAATAAAATCATCCTCGGCAAAGTACCTTACAAATACACAGTGGTCCGACGTCATCCGTGCGTAACCATGGTCCCCCATAAATGACTCAAACTTCTTGTACCACTGCCTCGGAGCCTGCTTCAGACCATACAAGCTCTTCCTCAACTGGCAGACCAAGTGTGACTTGCCCTTCTCACATAATCCCTCTGGCTGCTCCATGTACAACTCCTCCACAAGATCACCATGGAGGAATGTAGTCTTCACGTCCCTTTGCTTGACCTCCAAGTCGAAACTGGCTGTCAATACTAGCACCACCCGAATAGACGACTGCTTGACGACTGCTTGACGACTGGCGAAAAGATCTCACCATAATCTATGCCTTTTCGCTGACCGTAGCCTTTAACTACCAGCCTCGCTTTATATCGAGGACAAGTAGCATCATCTGTCTGCTTCACTCTGAACATCCATCGATTCTTCAAAGCCTTCTTGCCCTTTGGCAACCGCACCAGATCATAAGTAGAGTTGGCCTCCAAGGAATTTATCTCCTCCTGCATGGCCTCCATCTACTTCTGTCTGTGTTCGTCTTCCATAGCCTCTGCGAAACTTTCGGGTTCTCCACCGTCAGTCAGTAGCACATACTCACCCAGTGAGTATCTCGTAGATGGAAAAACCACGAAAAAAAAACCACGGGACGATCGGATTTTAATCCTGAAGAACATCCACTAATGGAATAAAGAGATTACACCCTCTACAAGCTCCTTACCGATCCACGGATCACCGCAACTCTTTGGAACAGAAAATAGATTACAACCACGAAGAAAATAATAATGAAAAATACCCCAAATTAACCTCCTTCTCCGAAACGGCCTCCAATCCTTCTTCCTTCTCTCCAAAGTTGCAATGGCATTCTTGCCACCTTTTTTCTTTTTTTTTCTTATATTGTTGTATATTGCATGAGCCTTTTTATAAGGTTTGTGATAAAGGCACTACAAAGTACACTCAGGGCTAGTCCAGTATTGGGGCTAGCCCAGTTATGAAGAAAATTTACTCAGGCTAGTCCAAATTTTGCTCAGGCTAAGCCCAAACTCTTCACCCCCCCTCCTCCTACTCCCCTCGTCCTCCACCGCCGCCCCCGCGCACAGCAGCGGCCTCGTCCTCCACCGCGTGAGCGCTCCGCCTCCTCCTCCGTCCTTCACCGCCGCCTCTGTCTCCTCCCCCGCCTCCCGCCGCCTCCTTCCCCTCCCGCTCCTCTGCCTCGTCCCCCCTTTCGGCCTCCGTGCAGGATCCACCACCCGAACCCACCCACCCAACTCCCTCTACCCCCGTCCCACCCTCGTGCAGATCAAGCTCGACTACCTCGGCACCCTCGGCGTCCGCCGCTCCTCCCTCCCCTCCTTCCTCCGCTGCTACCCCCAGGTCCTCTACTCCAGCGTCGTGGAGGACAGTAAAAAAAATCAGGAGTATCAAAATTTTGACAGTCCTGATTATAAAATTATGAACATGTCCTAACTACCTATCCCAAAATTATACTAAATTTGGAGACTACTACCTATGCCCAAATTACACTAAACACAGACCTAATTGTATACATCTCCCCAGAACTTTTGCTCCATAATCGAGTATATGCCAAATTCTGAACATATTCAAACTCCAAAATTTTGATAATGGCTACGTGTTATCGAGGGTGCCATACCTCTTATTATTTGTTTTGATGATCTAGATACGTCTACCATACGTTGAACCTATGTAAGATTTCTGCTGAATCTTGTCCATGTCGATTATGCACACGTTGGAAGTGATTAAATATTTATTTCAATATTTGAGTATTTGACTTTTGAGGAAGTATATACATTTACTTTAAATTGTTCGAGAAGTTAATTTTGAGGATTTTATTTTGAGGATAAAATTTTATAGTGGGAGAGATGTATATATTAGTATATGAGTGGATGAAGTGCATGTGTAAGGATCTGTTGGCTTGAGCATGATTGAGATTGCACTACAAACTGACTTGGGTGTCCATCTAGGGTTCTATTAGAGGGAGCAGTACTTAGTATGGTGCGTTGCACTTGGTGTACACTTGAGTGATAAGAACAACTAGTATCAACAATTGCAGTAGGTAAGAAAGCTAGCAGTGGGTGTGCTTGTAGTAGAAACTGTGGTACCTAAAGGGATAGAGGTATCAAACTTTGGATGCATTATTAAACCATGGTTATGTTAGAGATTCTTGGTATCAGATTTATGTATCAATAGACAGGTGTATGCAATGAGGATGTATTCATGGATGTCTTGTGGACTAATGATTAGTTGATATGGGTATCAGTGTACAAGGATAGGAATTAGTTAGTGAATGTGCCAGAGTTAAGTGTATGTTAGAAATAGAAGATACTGCAGGTGACGTGTTAGCATGTTTTGTTCTTTTCTTTCCTTCTGTTCCTTTCTATTTGATTGATTGATTGATTGATTGATTCCTTAGTACCATAGCTTGTATTCGTGATTTTCTTGTTAGAATATAGTTAGTAGTACACCCTGACAGAGACTGCAATACCATGACAAAAGTGACCATAACTATATATGTTTTCTCTTGATTGCATGTTGTATGACTGTAGGTAGAATTTTCTTATACCATGATTATTGAGGTTTGAGCATAGTGAAGATTTATGAAGAGGTTATGACTTGACAGAGAGAGACAATGTGCCTTAAATTTTAAGGATAAACATTAATTTAAATAAAGAGTTAAGAATTTAATATGGCAGAATTGATGATTTATTGATTTTAGGAAGATTATGATATGATTGAATTTTCATTAAAATTCGAGAAAATTAAGGAGATTATCATTATATTTATTTGATTACAAGATATGAATTTTAAAAAAAATTATATTATGAATGTTGCATTTGAAGATTTCATAAGTATCGCATTGTTTGAGTATTTTGTGGAAAAAGAAATCAAGGAATAAGATCATTAATGGATTAGTGTTTGAATTCAATTTTGGGATAAGGATTTAAATTTTTTATACGCATCGATTGGACTTAAATTAGAGGAGTAAGATGATTAATGGATTAGAGTTTGAATTCACATTTTTGGGACAAGATTTCAATTTTATAAATATGCATTAATTGAATTTAAATTAGAGGATTGGATATTAAATTTTGTATTTAGTTTAACTTAAAATTTTGGAGGAGATTATGATAAGAATTGAATTTGATTTTAATTTTGAGGATTTTCAGAAATATGATATTCATAGAATTTTGAGAAAAATTGTGAAATGACAATGTGGATTACTTCATGATTATGTGGGTTGATGAATTTAAATTTTGATGGAAAATAATATATATAATGAGTAAATACTACTATTGAGGATTTTAAATTTCGAGGACAAAATTCTTCTAAGGAGGGTAGACTTGTCACTACCACATTCTAAAAATAGGGATATTTTTAACTTTTTAATATTGTGTATATTTAATTTAAATAATTGTATGATATGTGTATTTATATTATATACAGTGTTCTTAATGTTTGAGCTAGTAGACTTGACCTAGAAGCCCACTAGATGAACACCTGACCGAATTATAGGGTTATGAATTTAAATTATATTATTTAGGATTTAATTTATTGAGGTTATAATTTATTACCGTGATTGTTATACCCTACCGTTGTTGCAATATTCGTAGCCCAACATTAGCCCATAATTTCCAACAAGTTGTTGCATTCTAGACTTGACATGCCAACTTAGACGTAGGACTTTTCTGTCACTCAAAATCATAATCCTTTGTGCTCTAATTTAATTGCACAACTTTCCGTATCCGAAATCCATTATTTAATCTTGTGTCGTGCATATGTGTCGTTGCCATCAATTTTGAGACACCAACTCAACCCGTTTAGCCGGACCAATTAAAGGGTCCAAGACTGACACCAAGCCTACACCTTTTATGACCTTTTTGTAACTCATAAGTATGCTCCTTTGTGCTTCATTTTAGCTGCACAATATTCGTCGCGGACGTTTATTTTAATTCTAAATAAATTTGACTTTGTATCGTTGTGCGTTCCAATCGAAATTGGAGACACAATCTCGACTCATTTTCGTGCAACCCAAATTAGGATAATATTCTATTCTGAGTATTCTTCACTCATGATACTTTTGTCCCACTTAATTTTAGTCCCATGTATCTTCAATTAATTTTAGAACACCGCTTGCATTTATTCTTTAATTAAATTGGGGATACCAACTTTGACTAATCCCATTTTAACCCTAATTTAATCCAAATATCCTATTCATTAAGCCCATAAAAAATACACAACACCCCATCACCCTACAAAACACCAAACATCAATTCCTCCACAAATTTTTAATCATTTCATGTGTCTGTACAAATACCCAAATTTAAGGGGCCTATTTGTAAATGTCACATTAAGTGTCGTCACCCCATTGGTTCAAACCAAATGGAGAAGCCCTAATTTTTTGACTAGTCAACCCAACTCCTCTCCTTTGTATGAATGATTTCCTCATGTCGAATCCTGGCCACCCATTCAAAATAGGGAACATCATCACCACACATTCCCACTCACCATTCCCTATAAGATGTCTCTTCATGCACCCTTTTCCGAGCAGACCCTAATTCCCACACCTTGGGAAACCCCCATCTCTCTCTCTCCTCCCTCCTCACAAATCCAACCGTAGCCTCTACATTTTTCCCTTTCTCTTCTTCTTCTTCTTCTTCTTCTTCTTCTTCCTCTTCACTTCTTCTTCTTCTTATTGATTCATCTCCTTCCTTCCAAAGAGAAACCAACCTCCCCTCCGGCCCTTAACTCCGGCCACCATACCTGCAGTTACCCCGAGCCACCACCATCACCATTAATACGGCTACTCCCCTCTTCCCTGCTCCTCCCGCTGCAACCTCCCCTCCGGCCAAGCTCCCTCTCGACCTCTCCTTCTTCAACCCCCAACTCCGGCCACTTCACACCACCAGTGCCACCCTACCACCACCAGTACCACCACCCTACACCACCAGTACCACCCCCGTATCACCAGTACCACCCCCTGCCTCCTCCTTCTCGACCACCCCGTACCACCAGCCCCCTACACCAGGACCACCACCCTTCATCGTCACCTTCGTCGTCGTCGTCTTCGTCGCCTTCGACGTCGTCATCGTCATCCTCAACATCGTGGACACCGTCGCCATTACCGATCTCGTGTACGCACACAGGTTCGAGTTCTTCCCCTGGCGTACACGTACGCGTATACATGTTTTGATTGGGTATATGTGTATACGTATGAGTATATGTATTTAGTAAGTGTTTATATATATATAGCATATGAACCCATTGGTATATATATGCATATCTATATATAGTATATTTCTCAAATTAATATATATATACATATATAGTATATGTTAGTATGTATGGTACATGTATTAGTATAGGTTTAAATATATTTTGGTATATATATCTAGTATATCTCTCAATTAGTATATATAAATATATATACGTATTGTATATATCTCCCTAATGTATGTTTATATCTATACAAAGTATTAATTCTATTTAAAGTATATATATATATATATATATATATATATATATATACACACATATATCTATTATATTTGTAACAAATGGATATTAATGTATATGTTAGTTAATGATATGTATAATTATGAATGTATTAGGCGACCCGAGTGTAATTACGGATACCCCGTATTTACATTGACCTGTAACCCTGTAAATTATTAGAAGACTGCCATATGTACACTGACGTACTGGCAAGCCCCGTATCATTTTGACTGTCTGTTTTGCACAGCAATTACAGACGCGACACCCGTGAAATCAGACGCACACTTGACCCTAGTTGACCAGTGTCATACCTAGCGTAGCCCTGAGTTCATCATGTTTTGTGTTTGTTAGTGTAATTTCTGATGCAATATTGTATTATATGATATGTGTATAGGACTATTGGATCGTCCTACGAGACTTCAGGAGCAGGACATTGGTATTGACAGCTAAGGACCCCAGGCGAGTACATTCTCTGATAGTTTCTTATTTATGATATCCCCTATGTTCATTGTATCTAGTGTAAATATCCATATTCTTGACACGATGGTTACACGGATTGGTATATCCGGATCTCGTCATGAGATGTTATTCCTTGTATATGGTGTATCTTGTACAAGTCTTGTATCATTGTTTATCTTGTGCATGTACAGACACTGATTCCCGGAAAGACTTGCTACCTTCCTAGGGAATCCCGTGCCATAGCGTACCATGGTTGGATCTACTATACTAGTCGGGAGTAGGGAGTATTTTAGTGTAGATATGTGATCATACCCTTCATGTACAAGTCTTGTTCACCTGTTAGTGTTGGTCATACACCGCACGTATGACTAGCCAGGCCATTATTCCTGTACAAGTTTCCAAGCCGATCACATGTTAAAGCTAGTACTCACACACTTAGTCATAGTATTCTTGTTCATTGACATATTGTTCCTTCCCGCATTTATTTTCAGTATTTCCATTATTTCTTTTATTGTATATCTCTCGTACATGTATATGCATATTGTATATTTTTATCTATTTACTGCTACATAGTTTATATCATTGATATAGAACTGCTGTTAGAGATGTACTTTGCTCCATCCTGATTGGAAATATTTTTCCAGACTGCGCCTTAGAGGACCGGTGTCCGACGTTTTATGGACCACATGGAGAGTAGCTGCAGACTTGGATCTGGTAGTTCAGTTGTGATTCCGGGAGGTCTAGCCGGAATCACTAGTTATCTAGTTAGTTTCTTTTAGCAATTTATGGTACTGGATTTGTCTCCGGCATACTTTGTTGAGACTTGGATATTATTGTTGAGTTAGATTATTTCTATTTAGACTTGTGTTGCATTTTATTTATTTCTTCGATATCTTATCGTACTTTAGCTATGTGATTGAGTATGTTGTTCATATTATATTGTGTTATCAGTGTCTCCTTTTGGAGTTGGATACTCGTGCAAGATTGTTTAGATAGTGCATTGACCTAGACAACGTTCTACCGCCGATGTTGCGGCGTAGGCTGGACGTACCCACGTGCTCGTGCCCCAATTTCGGGTGCGGGTCGTGACACATTTTTAGTGGCGGCCCATGCAGGTCAGGCTTCACAATTAGAGCGATGTCGTGGTAGTGTGACATCTTAGTTGTACTACTACGTGCCTGCGATAGGATATAGGACATAGGATACTAGGATGAGAGCGAATACTCAATCACAAATTCCTTGAGAGATTCCTCGGATGACCCATGAGAATCTTATTACAAATTCCAATTTAAATCATTTCTCTTGTTTCCGCCCGTTCTCACTTGTTGATATTGAATTTGATTCTTGTTGATCAGTTATTAAATTAAAATCTTGGTGTCATTGTTGAGTTTGATTTCTTATCGAGATAAATTTTATAGACTAAAATTTTGGTATCATCTGATAACTTATGTTGATGAGGACAGTGAGAAGGATTAACATTAGAGCTATTGGACTACAAGATGTGGATTTAAATTATAATTTGGAGATTGGAAATAAATTTTAATTTTTAGAAGTGATTAAATATTTATTTCAATATTTGAGTATTTGACTTTTGAGGAAGTATATACATTTACTTTAAATTGTTCGAGAAGTTAATTTTAAGGATTTTATTTTGAGGATAAAATTTTATAGTGGGAGAGATGTATATATTAGTATATGAGTGGATGAAGTGCATGTGTAAGGATCTGTTGGCTTGAGCATGATTGAGATTGTACTACAAACTAACTTGGGCGTCCATCTAGGGTTGTATTAGAGGGAGCAGTACTTAGTATGGTGCGTTGCACTTGGTGTACACTTGAGTGATAAGAACAACTAGTATCAACAATTGCAGTAGGTAAGAAAGCTAGCAGTGGGTGTGCTTGTAGTAGAAACTGTGGTACCTAAAGGGATAGAGGTATCAAACTTTGGATGCATTATTAAACCATGGTTATGTTAGAGATTCTTGGTATTAGATTTATGTATCAATAGACAGGTGTATGCAATGAGAATGTATTCATGGATGTCTTGTGGACTAATGATTAGTTGATATGGGTATCAGTGTACAAGGATAGAAATTAGTTAATGAATGTGCCAGAGTTAAGTGTATGTTAGAAATAGAAGATACTGCAGGTGACGTGTTAGCAGGTTTTGTTCTTTTCTTTCCTTCTGTTCCTTTCTATTTGATTGATTGATTGATTCCTTAGTACCATAGCTTGTATTCGTGATTTTTTTGTTAGAATATAGTTAGTAGTACACCCTAACAGAGACTGCAATACCATGACAAAAGTGACCATAACTATATTTTCTCTTGATTGCATGTTGTATGACTGTAGATAGAATTTTCTTATACCATGATTATTGGGGTTTGACCATAGTGAAGATTTATGAAGAGGTTATGACTTAACAGAGAGAGACAATGTGCCTTAAATTTTGAGGATAAATATTAATTTAAATAAAGAGTTAAGAATTTAATATGGCAGAATTGATGATTTATTGATTTTAGGAAGATTATTATATGATTGAATTATTATTAAAATTCGAGGAAATTAAGGAGATTATCATTATATTTATTTGATTACAAGATATGAATTTAAAAAAATTTATATTATGAATGTTGTATTTGAAGATTTCATAAGTATCAGTGTCACGCCCCAGTCCCAAAATACATAGGACTAGGACACGTAAGCATGCCAGCCGCATGGATATGGCAACTCCAATATATGGAAACCAAAACCCATACGTACGCTGTAATATGAATATCAAATTCACAAGTGGTATAAACATATGTCACAAGTCACAGGGTATAATCTAAATCTCATCCACGAAAATCAAATATAAATAAATAACCAGTATCTATGAAACTAGATCTCAATAAGAAGTATCTAAAGATGACAGTCTGATGGAAACAAATTCACTACCAACTCGAATCTAAAAGCAACACAATATAGGTACCGCACCAAATAAACACTAGGCCCGAAGAGTAAACATCCTCAACGATCAGTAGCAAGTCCGGATATGCGCTCATGTGAATAATCATGAACATCTACACCTGGAAAGGGACCAGGTCCCCAGAGGGACGTAACAAGATACATAGAAGCAAGCCAATTTGAATACAGTAAATATGCATAATGTTTGAAAATATATAAGTACGCTATACAAGATAATCTATATGAATGCAAATGAGGACAACTTTTCGACGTATGTGCAAGGGTAGGCTACTCGATCTAAATCTCACAACTCACACACACGTCCATGAACATCATCAGCCAACATACCTTGGGGGTAGCGACCCTCGTGACTCCATAAATCGACATACCTCGGGAATAGCGACCATCGGACATAACCACCATAGTGCGTGCTAGTTACTACGGTTTAACAGAGTGGTTATAGCCCATACGCCTACTGATTATCCTCTATGATACTAAGTGTCAAGTGTGTATCAACATATCTAATATATAGTAATGACTGGAAGAAACTACACATGCAATGAATAAACAGAAATGTAATAAATATACAAAAATATAATAAACATGCAAAATACTGTAAGTAATTTGGCAAGGTATCTTGCCTGGTAAGAAAGTTGCAAGGTGTAATGTCCAGGAGTCAAGCACACATGATCAGGAGCTACGGTCTCAGAATGAACGTCTCCGGATGCTAAAATAAATATCACCAACATTCCCAGAATAAGCGAAATAGCTAGAAAATACTACCCTTTCGTCCAATTTGGACAC
The DNA here is from genome assembly GCA_036927795.1 of Iris macrosiphon. Taxonomy (NCBI): domain Eukaryota; kingdom Viridiplantae; phylum Streptophyta; class Magnoliopsida; order Asparagales; family Iridaceae; genus Iris; species Iris macrosiphon. The sequence goes on from JAYESA010000004.1 coordinate 205,583,540, forward strand.
ATGGGCAAAACGGTAATTTCGAGTCAATGCGGGCTCCACATGTGGGCCACTTTGCACCGAAAAGCGTGCCAGTGGTAAAGGTCTCTAAATAGGACAAATTATAGGTCAAAGTAATTCTAAATGTTAATACGAACTCAACGGTATGTCCAATTTTGGATTCCGGTGAGTCGTACACAAATTCGTCCAAAAAGTCAATCGTGGGGCCCGCCAATTGGCGACTTGGTCAACTGTCTCAGAATTACATAAAAATTGGGTCACAGGACCAGCGCGTTACCACGAGTCCAGTGGCATAAGTTTCGTCGTAATCTGACGAGCGTGCACAAAATGCGCAGGACTTTCGCAAAAGTTACGACACGGGGATTGTCCGCGGATACGGGCTGATTCCGACGCGCACACGCATCCAAATCAGTTTTCACGAACTCTCACACGTCTGGGTATACTGCGCGCACCTTTTGGTACACTTGGTACACAACGGGGCGGTTCCGCTTGGCGGGGCGCACTCCGTTTCACAATTTTTGGAAATCTGGAAAAAGTAGGTTTTTGTGGTTTTCCAACGAATTTAATTCTACATACAACAGTTAACAAATTAATGTAATTAATAGAAATTAAACTAGGTCAAGTGGTCTCCGCATACCAAAAAGAAAAATTGAATTCGGATCTCTGTGGTGGAACATAGGTAGTCACCGCAGTTTTCTGCGATACCCAAAAGTGATCTTTTTCTGTCAACTTGGACGCTATTTTTGCCTAGGGTTTTGCGCTGTTCGAGGTCAACTATCATTCAGATATTGAAGAGGGTTAAGTGGTGAACGTACTGGTGAAGACGGGGTCGAGTTTGGTTCAGCGAGGTGACGGAAAACAGAGCCTGAACAGGGCTTCGCTGCAGTTAAATTTTGCTGTGCGCGGGGTGCGCGGTTGTGCTCGCGGACGTCGTGGTCGGTCTGGGCGGCTTGGTTGGGAACGCAGCGGCTGTCATGGCTCGGCAATGTCGCTAGGTCTAGATGGGAAGAGGGAAGAGGCGGTCTATGGTTAGGATTTTGGTTTCGTTCAATAAATATATATATAGAGAGAGTTATAGATAGGAGGGGAACCGAGTTCGCTCGCGCGGTTGTGAACCATGCTGCTATTGCTTGTTATTTTCTAAAGGGTGCGGTTGAAGAAATGGGTTTGGTTGAGCTAAGCGGGTAGGTGGGGTAGATAAATCCATTAGGAAATTTCTATTTCATTTGTTTTTTTTCTTTTTTTTTCTTTTTCCATCCTTTTTCATTTAAAAATATATATATGTATATATATATACATATATACACATAGAAAAATCTAGAATTTGTATTAATGCATACCATTAAGCTAGCAACTGTCCAAAGGGTCTTCTACATGAAATAAATTAGGAAAAATTTATAATGGCTCCATAAATCCTCTAAGTGCACGAACACCTAGAATAAAAATTAAATAAAATCTATTTCTCCTAATTAGCTCATAATTACTACAATTTAATTAATAATTAATAAAAAAAGTAAATACGGTTTTTAGGATTAGGGGTTTTACATTCTACCCAACTTATAAAAATTTCGTCCTCGAAATTAAAATTAACCCACGGTAGAAAGTCAAGGATGGTATAAGATAGAGATTTGCAGCTTTTTCTGTCCATTCCTCCATCCTAACCTCCATGATTTTCCAATTGTCATGGGGACGTTCGGAGGGCTATAATTTGCATTGTCTAAAATGCAAGACTAGGTTTAAAGGAGTGGGTGATGTTGCGCGACCAAAATGTAGTACAAGGGAGCTTAATTTTAAGTTGCACAAAGGTCAGAATGGAAGATGGGCACGTCTAGGATAAGGGTGTTGAATTTGTAGGAAGGCAGTGGCTAGTATAGTGCTCCAATTATCGAGGCACGGTAAGGTGCGCTAAGTGATATAATTATTGCAAAATTAAATAAAAATACCGTGTTCTATCTCTAACTGGACTCAATCTAGCCTTAGTCTCACTATCTCAGCCAAGTAGGTCTAATTTTGGGTGAGGGTTTTACAATCTACCCAACTTAAAATTTACCCATCTATCACCTAAGGCTATACATCTAGGAAAACTATTCCTCAAATTATTTAATCATGTTATTCAATCCTCAAAGTTTTAACACCAAACATGTCACCTATGATATGTCCTTAATCCATTATAAAAGAGAGTCACTAAGTCATGTGATTAGCCTTATGGGGTATATCTAGTACTATCAGTGTGTCAACTTATACCAGCACGAGGTTTCGTCTTTCCAAAATAAGGGAAGACGGAGAGCAATAATAAAGAATTCAAGGTGAAGGTGATAGAATACAAGTACGAGGTTCAAAGAGATTAAAGAATTCGAAAAGAGAGTTGTCAGGGCAGTTGTGGATTAAAATCCTATTTTAGTAATTTCCTATTTACATGCTCGTATCAGTACAGTTATGTAACCGATACGATATGTCAGACATGTCTAGGGGCAAGTATATTTGTCTACTACCATATATCTCAATCCACGTAAAGTAGTCATGAGAAGAGCGAACCAAGCGCACTAAGGTTAGCTAGACCTTAATACACCGATTCTGATTAGGCAATTGTATCATTGTGCACCCAATAATACATATGTCATGAGCAAGCTCGATAAAAGAATAAGCTTGCAAAAACTAGGCTATAATAACAGCATAAGTCAAGGTAGTACAGAAAATATAAGTACGCTAGATTATGATGAGAGAAGTTATAAAATAATTCAAGTTCACAAAAGAAATAAGACTCCACAATCTCTACAGTTGTCATACTAACTCCTTGTCTAAGTCGATAGTCGACCAAATAGGGGTATGGGCTTCTAAGTTCTACAGTCTGATTAAACATTATCTTCTTATGCAAGTCTATAGTTGGTGTTATTCCATTACACTTTATTAATGGGTCAAAAGGACTATGTGTTACTAGGTCATGAGGCATACTACCCAACTTATAATAATTAAACTAATGATGTAGCTGTCTCGAGGGGATTCTGCAGAATAACATGGTCCTTGTAAGGTATAAACTCTTATTGGGGTACATGCGAAAAAGATCTTGGTACTCATTAGGGTCTCCTATTGTATTATATAGGTAGCGATTTTCTTTAAGTCTTAGTCATAGTGCTCATAGGACATGTGTCAATAGTATGAATAAAAAAGTTACTGGCCTCCAAGGGAAAATGGGATATAACTCGTATTGAGGTGGGGGTACAATTTACGCGATTTAAAACTAAGGATAATCATCGGGTCACAATCTACAAGAACAACTCAAACTTATCAAGCTCTAGCTACCAAGCACAAAATTTTCAAATTTAAGACTACAACTATAATCCTAGCAAACTATGGGTCCTTAACACAGAATAAAATTACTTGGCCTACTATCAGAAGTGTCAGGTGGCACGAATTAAAAGATGGAGAAAAGAAGAACATAATTTAGTTGTCGCGCAATTAGCGAACGTTAAGATCGCAGAGGAACAACATATAAAATTAAAATAGGGGCTCTAGATAGCATCATGGTTTTCTAAGGGAAAGTGGTATACCAGTTGCTATGTTTGAGGTATGATCAAGAAAAAAGTGTTAATTACATTCCTCTAGGCTTCCTAAGGTATTGTCTACTAATAATAAGACAATGATCTAAGTTTATAGTTCTCCAATACTATCTATTTATGAAGGTTAGGTTCAGTCCTAATATTCAATCTTGGTTTTCTATTGGCTCCTCAATACTAGGGTCAAACATTATGGTAAAACTTTTAGATAACTCTAGTAGTGTCTATACTACTCTCAAGTCTTCATAATACATCAAGGGGGTAATGGTAAACCAATCTATAGATAAGGAATTCTAGGGTTCACTAGATATTCTAAACTTAGTGGTGTGTCAACACTCTAGTGGTACTCTTAATAGGAAGGTTACCTTACTTATCATCTAACAACAGGGACTTATATATTCTAGGAGGGGGCTATACTCAAGGAATTATCAGGGAAGTACAGAAATCAAGCAGGATACAATTATTCAAATAGAATGGATTGGAATGAGAGCGAATCATAGTCAATTGTGGATGAGATCCTATACTCTATTCCTAGGTGCAGGCTTGTTCGGTACAGTAACATAACCGAGACAATATGATCTTGGCATGCATAGGCCACCACAAAAAAATGCCACGCCCCAGTCCCAAAATACATAGGACTAGGACACGTAAGCATGCCAGCCGCATGGATATGGCAACTCCAATATATGGAAAACAAAACCCATACGTACGCTGTAATATGAATATCAAATCCACAAGTGGTATAAACATATGTCACAAGTCACAGGGTATAATCTAAATCTCATCCACGAAAATTAAATATAAATAAATAACTAGTATCTATGAAACTAGATCTCAATAAGAAGTATCTAAAGATGGCAGTCGGATGGAAACAAATCCACTACCAACTCGAATATAAAAGCAACACAATATAGGTACCGCACCAAATAAACACTAGGCCCGAAGAGTAAACCTCCTCAACGATCAATAGCAAGTCCGGATCTGCGCTCCTGTGAATAATAATGAACATCTACACCTGGAAAGGGACCAGGTCCTCAGAGGGACGTAACAAGATACATAGAATCAAGCCAATTTGAATACAGTAAACATGCATAATGTTTGAAAATATATAAGTACGTTGTACAAGACAATCTATATAAATACAAATGAGGACAACTTTTTGACATATGGGCAAGGGTAGGCTACTCGATCTAAATCTCACAACTCACACACACGTCCATGAACATCATCAGCCGACATACCTTGGGGGTAGCGACCCTCGTGACTCTATCAATCGACATACCTCGGGGGTAGTGACCATCGGACACGACCACCATAGTGCGTACTAGTTACTACGGTTTAACAGAGTGGTTATAGCCCATACGCCTACTGATTGTCCTCTATGATACTAAGTGTCAAGTGTGTGTCAACATATCTAATATATAGTAATGACTAAAAAAAACTACACATGCAATGAATAAAAAGAAATGTAATAAATATACAGAAATATACTAAGCATGCAAAATACTGTAAGCAATTTGGTAAGGTATCTTACCTGGTAAGAAAGCTGCAAGGTGTAATGTCCAGGAGTCAAGCACACATGATCAGGAGCTACGGCCTCAGAATGAACGCCTCCGGATGCTGAAATAAATATCACCAACGTTCCCAGAATAAGCAAAATAGTTAGAAAATACTACCCTTTCGTCCAATTTGGACACAGGGGCAAAACGGTAATTTCGAGTCAATGCGGGCTCCACATGTGGACCACTTTGCACCGAAAAGCGTGACAGGGGTAAAGGTCTCTAAATGGGACAAATTATAGTTCAACCCAATTCTAAACGTCAATACGAACTCAACGGTACGTCCAATTTTGAATTCCGGTGAGTCGTACACAAATTTGCCCAAAAAGTCAACCATAGGACCCGCCAATTGACGACTTGGTCAACTGTCTCAGAATTGCGTAAAAATTGGGTCACAGGACAAGCACGTTACCACGAGTCCAGTGGCACAAGTTTCGTCGCAATCTGACGAGCGTGCACAAAATGCGCAGGGCTTTCGCAAAAGTTGCGACACGGGGATTGTCCGCGGATACGGGCTGATTTTGATGCGCACACGCATCCGAATCAGTTTCGCAAACTCTCACACGTCCGGGTATACTGTACGCACCTTTTGGTACACTTGGTAAACGACTGGACGGTCCCGCTTGGCGGGGCGCACTCCGTTTCGAAATTTTTGAAAATCTGGAAAAAGTGGATTTTCGAGATTTTCCAACGAATTTAATTCTATATACAACAGTTAACAAATTAATATAATTAATAGAAATTAAACTAGGTCAAGTGGTCTCTGCATACCAAAAAGAAAAATCAAATTCGGATCTCTGTGGTGGGAGATACGAACCCGGTAACATAGGTAGTCACCGTAGTTTTCTGCAATACCCAAAAGTGATCTTTTTCTGTCAACTTAGACGTTGTTTTCGCCTAGGATTTTGCGCTGTTCGAGGTCAACTATCATACAGATATTGAAGAGGGTTAAGTGGTGAACGTACCGGTGAAGACAGGGTCGAGTTTGGTTCAGCGAGGTGACGGAAAACAGAGCCTGAACAGGGCTTCGCTGCAGTTAAATTTTGCTGCGCGCGGGGTGCGCGGTTGTGCTCGCAGACGTCGTGGTCGGTCTGGGCGGCTTGGCTGGGCGCGCAGCGGGTGTCAGGGCTCGGCGGCGTCGCTAGGTCTAGATGGGAAGAGGGAAGAGGCGGTCTATGGTTAGGGTTTTGGTTTCGTTCAATAAATATATATATAGTTATAGTTATAGATAGGAGGGGGAACCGAGTTCGCTCGCGCGGTTGTGAACCCTACTGCTACTGCTTGTTATTTTCTAAAGGGTGCGGTTGAAGAAATGGGTTTGGTTGAGCTAAGCGGGTAGGTGGGGTAGATAGATCCATTAGGAAATTTCTATTTCATTTGTTTTTTTTCTTTTTTTTCTTTTTCTATCCTTTTTCATTTATATATATATATATATATATATATATATATATATATATATATATATATATATATATATATATATATATATATATATATATATATACACATAGAAAAATTTAAAATTTGTATTAATGCAAACCAATAAGCTAGCAACTGTCCAAAGGGTCTCCTACATGAAATAAATTAGAAAAAATTTATAATGGCTCCATAAATCCCCTAAGTGCACGAACACCTAGAATAAAAATTAAATAAAATATATTTCTCCTAATTAGCTCATAATTACTACAATTTAATTAATAATTAATAAAAAAAGTAAATACGGTTTTTAGGATTAGGGGTTTTACAATTGCATTATTTGAGTATTTTGTGAAAAAAGAAATCAAGGAATAAGAACATTAATGGATTAGTGTTTGAATTCAATTTTGGGATAAGAATTTAAATTTTTTCTACGCATCGATTGGACTTAAATTAGAGGAGTAAGATGATTAATGGATTAGAGTTTGAATTCACATTTTTGGGACGAGATTTCAATTTTATAAATATGCATTGATTGAATTTAAATTAGAGGATTGGATATTAAATTTTGTATTTAGTTTAACTTAAAATTTTGGAGGAGATTATGATAAGAATTGAATTTGATTTTAAATTTGAGGATTTTCAGAAATATGATATTCATAGAATTTTGAGAAAATTTGTGAAATGACAATGTGGATTACTTCATGATTATGTGGGTTGATGAATTTAAATTTTGATAAAAAATAATATATATAATGAGTAAATACTACTATTGAGGATTTTAAATTTTGAGGACGAAATTCTTTTAAGGAGGGTAGACTTGTCACTACCACATTCTAAAAATAGGGATATTTTTGACTTTTTAATATTGTGTGTATTTAATTTAAATAATTGCATGATATGTGTAATTATATTATATACAGTGTTCTTAATGTTTGAGCTAGTAGACTTGACCTAGAAGCCCACTAGATGAACACCAGACCGAATTATAGGGTTATGAATTTAAATTGTATTATTTAGGATTTAATTTATTGAGGTTGTAATTTATTACCGTGATTGTTACACCCTACCGTTGTTGCAATATTCGGAGCCCAACATTAGCCCATAATTTCCAACAAGTTATTGCATTCTAGACTTGACACGCCAACTTAGGCGCTGGATTTTTCCGTCACTCAAAATCATAATCCTTTGTGCTCTAATTTAATTGCACAACTTCCCGTATCCAAAATCTATTATTTAATCATGTGTCGCGCACCTGTGTTGTTGCCATCAATTTTGAGATACCAACTCAACCCGTTTAGCCGGACCAATTAAAGGGTCCAAGACTGACACCAAGCCTACACCTTTTATGACCTTTTTGTAACTCATAATTATGCTCCCTTGTGCTTCATTTTAGCCGTACAATATTCGTCGTGGACGTTTATTTTAATTCTAAATAAATTTGACTTTGTATCGTTGTGCGTTCCAATCGAAATTGGAGACACAATCTTGACCCATTTTCGTGCAACCCAAATTAGGGTAATATTCTATTCTGAGTCTTCTTCACTCATGATACTTCTATCCCACTTAATTTTAGCCCCATGTACCTTCAATTAATTTTAGAACACCGCTTGCATTTATTCTTTAATTAAATTGGGGATACCAACTTTGACTAATCCTATTTTAACCCCAATTTAATCCAAATACCCTCATACAAAACACACAACACCCCCTCACCCTACAAAACACCAAACACTAATTCCTCCACAAATTTTTTATCATTCCATGTGTCTGTGCAAATACCCAAATTTAAGGGGCCTATTTGCAAATGTCGCATTAGGTGTCGTCACCCCATTGGTTCAAACCAAATGGAGAAGCCCTAATTCTTTGACTAGTCAACCCAACCCCTCTCCTTTGTATGAATGATTTCCTCATGTCGAACCCTGGCCACCCATTCAAAATAGGGAGCATCATCACCACACATTCCCACTCACCATTCCCTATAAGATGTATCTTCATGCACCCTTTTCCAAGCAGGCCCTAATCCCCATACCGTGGGAAACCCCCATCTCTTTCTCCTCCCTTCTCACAAACCCAACCGTAGCCTCTATATTTTTTCCTTTCTCTTCTTCTTCTTCCTCTTCACTTCTTCTTCTTCTTCTTGATTCATCTCCTTCCTTCCAAAGAGAAACCAGCCTCCCCTCCGGCCCTTAACTCCGGCCACCACACCTGCAGTTACCCCGAGCCACCACCATCACCATTAATACGGCCACTCCCCTCTTCCCTTCTCCTCCCGCTGCAACCTCCCCTCCGGCCAAGCTCCCTCTCGAACTCTCCTTCTTCAACCCCCAACTACGGCCACTTCACACCACCAGTGCCACCCTACCACCACCAGTACCACCACCCTACACCACCAGTACCACCACCGTACCACCAGTACCACCCCCTGCCTCCTCCTTCTCGACCACCCCGTACCACCAGCCCCCTCCACCAGGACCACCATCCTTCATCGTCACCTTCGTTGTCGTCGTCTTCGTCGCCTTCGTCGTCATCATCGTCATCCTCAACATCGTGGACACCGTCGCCATCACCGATCTCGTGCACGCACACAGGTTCGAGTTCTTCCCCTTGCATACACGTACGCGTATACATGTTTTGATTGGGTGTATGTGTATACGTATGAGTATATGTATTTAGTAAGTGTTTATATATATAGCATATGAACCCATTGGTATATATATACATATCTATATATAGTATATTTCTCAAATTAGTATATATATATACATATATAGTAAATGTTAGTATGTATGGTACATGTATTAGTATAGGTTTAAACGTATTTTGGTATATATATCTAGTATATCTCTCAATTAGTATATATAAATATATATACGTATTGTATATATCTCCCTAATGTATGTTTATATCTATACAAAGTATTAATTCTATTTAAAAATATATATATATATATATATATATATATATATATGTATCTATTATATTTGTAACAAATGGATATTAATGTATATGTTAGTTAATGATATGTATAATTATGAATGTATTAGGCGACCCGAGTGTAATTACGGATACCCCGTATTAAAATTGACCTGTAACCCTGTAAATTATTAGACGACTGCCATATGTACACTGACGTACTGGCAAGCCCCGTATCATTTTGACTGAATATTTTGTACAGCAATTACTGACACGACACCCGTAAAATCAGACGCACACTTGACCCTAGTTGACCAGTGTTATACCTAGCGTAGCCCTGAGTTTATCGTGTTTTGTGTTTGTTAGTGTAATGTCTGATGCAATATTGTTATATGATATGTGTATAGGACTATTGGATCGTCCTGCGAGACTTCAGGAGCAAGACATTGGTATTGACAGCTAAGGACCCCAGGCGAGTACATTCTCTGATAGTTTCTTATTTATGATATCCCCTATGTTCATTGTATCTAGTATAAATATCAATATTCTTGACACGATGGTTACACGGATTGGTATATCCGGATCTCGTCATGAGATGTTATTCCTTGTATATGGTGTATCTTATACAAGTCTTGTATCATTGTTTATCTTGTGCATGTACAGACACTGATTCCCGGGGAGACTTGCTACCTTCCTAGGGAATCCCGTGCCATAGCGTACCATGGTTGGATCTACTATACCAGTCGGGGTAGGGAGTATTTTAGTGTAGATATGTGATCATACCCTTCATGTACAAGTCTTGTTCACATGTTAGTGTTGGTCATACACCGCACGTATGACTAGCCAGGCCATTATTCCTGTACAAGTTCCCAAGCCGATCACATGTTAAAGCTAGTACTCACACACTTAGTCATTGTATTCTTGTTCATTGACATATTGTTCCTTCCCGCATTTATTTACAGTATTTCCAGTATTTTCTTTATTGTATATGTCTCGTACATGTATATACATCTTGTATATTTCCATCTATTTACTGCTACATAGGTTATATCATTGATATAGAACTGCTGTTAGAGATTTACTTTGCTCCATCCTGACTGGAAATATTTTTCCAGACTGCGCCTTAGAGGACCGGTGTCCGACATTTTATGGACCACAGGGAGAGTAGCTGCAGACTTGGATCTGGTAGTTCAGTTGTGATTCCGGGAGGTCTAGCCGGAATCACTAGTTATCTAGTTAGTTTCTTTTAGCAGTTTATGGTACCGGATTTGTCTTCGGCATACTTTGTTGAGACCTGGATATTATTGTTGAGTTAGATTATTTCTATTTAGACTTGTGTTGCATTTTATTTATTTCTTCGATATCTTATCGTGCTTTAGCTATGTGATTGAGTATGTTGTTCATATTATATTGTGTTATCCATGTCTCCTTATGGAGTTAGATACTCGTGCGAGATTGTTTATATAGTGCATTGACCTAGACAGCGTTCTACCGCTAATGCTGCGGCGTAGGCTGGACGTACCCACGTACTCGTGCCCCAATTCTGGGTGCGGGTCGTGACATCAAATGTCAGAATAATCGAAATAAAATATAATCTAACAACAAGTCTCAATAAAATATCTCGGGGAATAACCCGATAATGAGTTTGGTACAATAATCCCAGAGACAGGAAATAGAGAAACTAGAAACAGAAATAACTGAGTATATAAGGCAAATACTCAGGAGAAATCCTCTGGCATCATCTCGTCCTCTGGTATCGGTATTGTTCCTGCTTATGCTTCTGCTCATGTCCCGTATATCTCGGGATATATCTCCTCGTCTAAACCTGGGGACATAATCCGGATTCCAGGTCCTCAGGAGACATAGCAAGGTACAAGAATAACTCAAGCCAAATAAATACAGTATATAAAATTAAACAATAACAATAGGGTAAACTATGTAACCAGCTATGTGATATGTAAGTGAGAGCATCACTAGTACTCAGGCTGAGACTACTACAAGCTCTGTATCGGAGAGCCAGTAGCAGTAATATCATTAGTAGAGTGCCTAGCTCTGATATAGAGTCTAGAGCCTCAAAATAATAAATATACATATAAAATCAGCATGTAGCATGTGTGTCTCTATCCACCTAATGTAATCACATGTTTCATGTCCATGACACGCAAGATCATGACCTCTAACTGATGCAGCGAGTCATAATGATAGCTAAGCATATGTATAAAGTCTATGTCACTAATCCTGTAAGTCTATACAGAATCACCATGAATACTCAGGAAAGATTCTGTCTCATGAACAGTGTCAAGTGTCCTATGGTATGACGTACTTGATAATACAAGCACGAAAATGTATAGGATCGCAATATCAATTCTCTAAGTGACGTTACATGACTCCGCGTACGGCGTCGACACCCGAATCTTATTCAGACGCAAAGCAACGTCTCACGGTCCTAGGTTGAACAGGTATATCACAGAAGTATATATATATATAGAAAGAACTCAAGCAAATAATGTAACAGGAAGTACTACAAGTTGGCAAGGTACACTTGCCTGGGGTTTGGATTATAACTGTAAACACCCATATTTTCAGAAATTAAAAATAATTTTTGGAATATTTTTAAGTAATAAAAATAAAATTTTAAATATTATGGAAATAATATTTTTTGGTGTAAAATAAAATAATAGACATAGGGTAATTTTTCTGGAATTTATTAGACCCCGGAACTATTTTTAAAGACCTAAAAATTTAATATTTTTTTAAACCAAAATTAAACCGGTTTAATTCTAAACCAAATCTTGAACCAAACCAACCCTAATTAAATAAACCGGACCAACCCATCCTATTGGATCGGGTCGGATCTGAACCCGACCCGACCCACTACCCGACCCGACCCGTTAAGTTACTGCACAGTAACTGTAAACCCTCGATTTCCAAACGTCGACGCCGCCCGCCCCTGCCGATTCCTCTCCGCCTGCAGCTCCGGCTTCGGCCGTCGACGCTCTGCCTTCCCCGCTACTCCGCCTCCCAGCCGCTCATCTTCGGCCACCGACCTTCCCCCTTCCAGTAACCGCTGAGGCGGCTCCCTATAAAACCCGACAACCCCGACCTTCGATCTCCATCACCACCACTCCGCCGATCTCCGGCCATCCACCCTTCCGGCGACGCCTCCTCCGGTGACCACTCCGCCGACGAGTAGAGCACCAGCGCCGACGAGCCTCCGTCCCGACCAGCAACCCGCCGCCGGCCGATCTCCGCCCGTTCACGCCACGCCTCCTCGCGAACACATTTTAAGTCAAAACCGACCCCATGTTCAGGTGATTGTTTCTCTCTCCTCGCCTCCTCGTTTTTCGTTCTGTCTGTTGTGACGCATACCCTGCGTGACCCTTTCGAACCCCGTGCAACTCGTTCGGGGTATCGCGTCCGGTAGCGATCGCAAACTGTCACAAAAAATCAGAAAAATAATCCCCTTTTCTAAAAATTTAGAAACCTGGTCCGAACTCCCTAGTTCGCGACCGTTTTGTGACCAACCTATGAAATATTTTCAAAATTGGCTTGAACAGTAATTTAGACCACTAAACCAAGTTTTTAAACCCTATTTTTGTGTAATTTATCGTGCTGTAATTTGTACTTAATTCGAGGGTGAAAATGACCAAAATATTGGTTATTTAAATACCCTGATTTTCTCGGAACTAGGTACGCCCCGCTAAACGAGACGACTTGGTCGTGTACGAACTTCACCGAAAGGTGCGCACTGTCAATACGGACGTGTAGGATTTCGTGAAAGTTAATTTGGATGTACGTGCACATCGGAATTAACGCGTATCCGTCGACAACGCCCTATATCGGCCATATTCTGAAACTAGTTGTAACTTTGTGTACGCTCGTCGTATCGAAACGAAACTTGCGTCATCGGACTCGTAGTAATACGTTGGTCCTGTGACCCAAGTTTGGTTCGATTATGAGAACGTTGACAAAATCCCGTATCGTGGGCCCCACGCTCCACTTGACGGACGATTTTGTAATCGGCTCATCGGATCCAGTTCTGGACATTCCGTTGTAGACACTAAGTTTGACAATTTTGGAGAACATTGTCTCTGGAACATTTTTTGGTGCGAAGCGGGCCACATGTGGACCCCGCTTTGACTAGAAACTGTCACTTTTGCCCATGTGTCCAAATTGGACTCATGGACAGGCAATTCTAGCTATTTGATATCTTCTGAACTTAATGGTAATGTTTATTTCAGCATTCGGAGGAGTACCTGCCGATCCCGCTGATTCAGAAGCAACTGTTGGTATCCAAACCCCAGGCAAGTGTACCTTGCCAATCTTGCAGTAATTGTTACATGTTATTTCCTTGATTTATTTATATGTTGTATTTGTTCAACCTAGGACCATGTGACAATACTTAACGTCTGAATAATATTCGGGTGTCAACACCGTACGCAGAGTTGTGTAACGTTACCTAGAGATGGATATCGAGACACTATATATTCTCGTGCTTGCATTATCAAGTACGTCATACCACAGGACACCTGACACTGTTCATGAGACAGAATCTTCCTGAGATATTCAAGATAATTCTGTATAGGCTACGGGATTTGTGACATAGACTTTATATTCATAGCTATCATTATGACTTGCTGCATTAGATATGATCTTGCGTGACATGGACATGAAACGTTGTGGACATGAGACGTATGATTACATTGGATGGGGAGAGACACACAGGCTACAGGCTGATTTTATATATATATTTATTATTGTGAGGTCGTAGACTCTACATCAGAGCTAGGCACATTACGTGATATTACTACTACCGGCTCCCCGACACAGAGCTTGTAGTGGTCTCAGCCTGAGTACTAGTGATGCTCTCACTTGCATTTCACCTAGATGGTTACATAGTTTACCCTATCATTTTATTTATTATTGTACAGCATTTATTTTTGGCTTGTGTTATTTTGTACCTTGCTATGTCCCCTGAGGACCTGGATCCGAATTATGTCCCCAGGTATAGCAGAGGAGTTATATCCCGAGGTGTACGGGTCAGGAGTTAAAGCAGTAGCAGGAGCAGACATTGGAGCTGAACCAATCCCCGAGGACGAGGTGATGGCCGAGAATTTCTCCTGAGTATCTGTTTTCTATACTCAGTATTTGCTACTATTAGACTCTTTTGTTTCTGGTCTGTTGAACCAGTGTATCAGACTTATTATCGGGTTGTTCCCCAATTTACTTTATTGAGACTTGATGACAGTTATATTTGATTTTGCTGATATTGACCATATTTATCTTCCATGGATGAGATTAGATTTTACATGTTTAGTAGACTTTATTATTATGTTACAGCTTAAGTACACCTTGATGGGTCCATTAAATTGGGTTTGCCCATTAGAGTGTGCTGTTGGCCATTGCCATGTGGCTAGTCCCTCGGTGTTTTGGGACTTGTGCGTGACATAGTTTTTGTGGTGGCCCATGCAGGTTAACGACTAAATTGTTCAGTTTCAACTTAGGGACCGAGCAAGCCTGCAATAAAGATAGGATAGGTTCTAGGATCTCATCCATTGATTTGAATCATTTTTGATCTCTATATCGGATTCGAATTAATTGCTTGATTTGTATCCTGTTTTGATTCCTCTGTGCGTTCTTATAGTTTATTTTTAATGCAGAGTAATGGATCCAAGAACCGGTGACGAGAATCCTTTAGGTACGCCATACGATGCTGTGGTCACCTGTGATGATGGAGTGACACCAGAAAATAGAGGACAATCAGCTCAAAGCGATATAGCTGGCCAACATACTTCAAGGTTCCGGCGTGATGACATCCCACCTCCGCCACAGTTCACTCCACCGATGCCTGTTTTTCCACCAGGGCAAGCTATGGACGGGCAGCAGATGTTTCAAATATTTTATGCTATGATGCAAGCCCAACAGCAGGTTCAACAAGAGGCTCAGCGTCATGAGGCGGAGAACTTGAGGAACAGCCTAGTAAACGCACTGGAGCAGGCGAACCCACCAGCTAAGCGACCATCAGCGGGATCTATCACTGATTTCCATCAGCTGAAGCCCCGTACCTTTTCTGGCAAAGAGGGGCCAACTGAAGTTCACGAGTGGCTCACGAACAGACAACACCAGTTGGAAGCAGCTGAACTTCCGAGGGAGCAATGGATGACTGCCGTCAGGATGCAGTTGACGGACAATGCGCACCATTGGTGGCTATCTGAAGAGAGGAGGCTCGGACATAAACGAGTCACCTGGAAAGAGTTCTCTAGACTCTTCCATTAGATGTATATCCCAGCTATTGCTTGGTCGGAACTTTGAGACAAATTTAATCGCCTTATTCAAGGCAATATGTCGGTGGAAGAGTACAATACGGAGTTCATTTGACTGAGTCGCTTTGCCCCTTCTCTAATTTCGACAGAAGAAGAGAAGGCAGAGAAGTTCTTCGACGGACTCAGGTTTGAGCTCCAGAGATTGATCGGATCTGTTGCACCTACATCATACACAGACGTCCTTGCTGCAGCACGACGCATGGAGCGCGTCACTAGGAGGGAGTCCAGTCTGAAGCTGCCATTCACATCAGCACCATCCAGAGCATCACACGGGGAGTCTGCAAAGCGACCCCACAGGAATCTACCTCAAAGAGCAGCACCTAGAGCCTTATCCCTTCCTACTTGTCACTACTGTGGCAAGGTAGGCCATATTGAAAGGGAGTGCAGACGCAAGTTGGGACTATGTCTAATTTGCGGATCCAACCAGCATCCAGCCAAGGACTGCTCTGAGCGTCGAGAGGGAGCACCAACGGTAGATCGACCAGCTTTACCAGCACCAAGGCCAGCTTATCCAGCCTTGGGAGCACCACAGACAGGATTTGGAGGAGTTAGACCACCAGCTCCAGGAGGGTATCAGCAAAGACCACCATTGGCACCACAGGCAGCACTATTCCAGCAGGCTCGTCAGCAGAGAGGTCCAGCTCAGGGACGAGGATAGGCATTTGCATTGGCTGTTGAGGAGGAAGCTACTGTAGGAGAGGTTATAGCAGGTACTATATTAGAAGCATCATTACCTGCTGTAACTTTATTTGATTCTGGAGCAACGCATTCATTCATAGCTGCTAGCTTCGTAGCCACACATAGAGTAGCTACCGCACCCCTTCCGAAGAATAAGAGAATTCTTACGGGAGGTAAAATTATTCTAGTTAGTGACATCTGTAGATCTTGTTCGATAGTAGTCTGTGAAAGAGAGATGCGAGCCCAATTTCTGATTTTTTCCATGCCGGATTATGATGTTGTACTTGGTATGGACTGGTTAAGTCAGTACCATGCGACCCTAAATTGCCGGCTTGGACGGGTTATATTTAGACCGCTTGGACATCCAGAGTTTGAGTTTCTTCGGGGAGCTATAGAGCAAGGTGTTCAGCCTACTCTTAGGGTACTATCTGTACCCAAGAGTTATATCAGAGTTTGTGGATGTATTTCCCGAAGATCTTCCAGGTTTACCACCTGATCGGGAAATAGAATTCACAATAGACTTGACTCCAGGAGCAGAGCCTATCACTTCATCAGTGTACCGGCTAGCACCTAAGGAGTTGGTGGAATTGAAGGAGCAACTTGATGATCTTCTGGAGAAGGGTTTTATTCGGCCCAGTGTTTCACCATGGGGAGCACCCATACTATTTGTGCCAAAGAAGGATGGGACAGTACGTATGTGTATTGACTACAGGGCACTGAACGGTGTTACCATTAAGAACCGGTATCCCTTGCCACGCATTGACGATCTATGTCACGCCCCAGTCTCAAAATACGTAGGACTAGGAACACGTAAGCATGCCAGCCGTATGTATATGGCAACTCCAATATATGGATACCATGATACACACGTACGCTGTAATATGAATATAAACTCACATGTGGTATAAATATAGTATCGCAAGTCACAGATATACTAATCTCATCCACACAACAGTCACAGAAAGGAATATAACTAAACTAGAATAAAGAGTCTGAATAATCCATAACTAATAGTCGGGTGGAGATAAATCCACTACCAATGACTATATCAATACTAAAATAAGGGAGAAGGGTAAATTTACAATATAAATAAGATGATGATAGAAGTGTATCAGCGAAGCGATCCATCGCTAGAGATAATCACTGATGCTCAGAAGGTATGACCTCCTCGAAAAAGATAAGTAGTAAGTCCTGATCCGTGCTCCTGCGAATAGTCATGAACATCTACACCTGGAAAGGGACCAGGTCCTCAGAGGGACGTAACAAGATACATAGAAGCATGCCAATTTGAATACAGTAAACATGCATAATATTTGAAAATAAATAAGTACGCTGTACAAGACAATCTATATGAATGTAAATGAGGACAACTTTTCGACGTATGGGCAAGGGTAGGCTACTCGATCTAAGCCTCATAACTCACACACCCGCCAGTGGATATTAGAAATCGTCATACCTCGAGGGTAGCGACCAGCGCGACTCACGCCCGTAGTGCGAGCTATATACTACGGTTTACCGGAGTGGTTAAAAGCTCATACGCCTAATGATTGTCCTCTCATGATACTAGGTGCCATGTGTGTGTCAATATATCTAATACATAGTAATGACTGAAGGAAAACTACACATGCAAGAACTATACAAAAATGCAATAAATATACAGAAATATACTAAGCATGCAAAATACTGTAAGCAATTTGGCAAGGTATCTTGCCTGGTCTGAAAAGGATGAAGTCCCAACTCAAGGCGTCGTCCGATCTACCCGTCACATAAATTAAACAAGTTAGGTTACAAAAGTGGGTAAATAGTTTTCGCTATTTTAATCTATTTTAACTCTGAATAAAATAACCTAAATTAGTATTTTAATCTTATTATAATCTTATTTTATTGTTAAGCTCTAATTTTTGGTCCAAAGAAAGTCAACTTTAAGGATTTGTGATCCGTGGCACGCAAATCGAGTCAATCCATTAACCAAAAAGTCAACTGACTCAAATCCTGGATTTGTGTGTGGAATCCTATATATTTCAATTCTACATGAATACTGGAATCGACAGTTTCATAAAATCATAAGTCGGTAAAGAGTTATGGCCACAAGGGCGCACAGATGACAGTTTTCGGTGGTTTCCTATTTACGTCTACGTTGCACAAATTTTACAGTAGATTAAATTTGCATATTAAATTCTGTAAAAATAATTTTATAAAATTTCATCATGTCATATTTTTGAAACTTCAAACGGCTCATAATTCCGAGTTCGGGATCTCCCGAAATCTCAAAAATATGAAAACGCGTCTGATTTCGGACAACTGGCACTTTTAGAATTTTCTGAAAAAATAGGTTCATAAATTATTATAATAATTTATATATTCAGAAAACTAACATTTATATGGTTCTAACAAAAAAAAACTGGAGCGCATTTGGAGTCCGGAGCTAGGAGATATCGTCTTTTTTAATTCGTCATAACTAGTAGAAAATGAGGCTGAATTTATGACGAATTTTGACTATTTTTGGACGAAAAAGAGAGGAATTTGGGGAAAAAAATATGAAGAATGAGGTATTTATAATGTTGGACACTACTTAATTAAATACGACTAGGATTGGTTAATTTGGATAAGATTATGATAAATTTAAATAAGGATACGATATGCATGAAGTTGCTTTCCTAGTAGGTTCAGGATTTGAATTAATTTAAAATAGAGTTTAAATTTATCTCAATAATTTATAATCTTAAATATAATTAAAGATAATACAAATAATTTATAAAACCTTATTAATATCTATTAACAATTAATTAGCATCTATCTAATATTAAGACTATATATATCCAAATAAATCCTAAATAATTTTAAAAATCTAAATAAATTTCTTAAAATTCTAAATAAATTACAGAAATATATAATTAAATATTTTAAACTAAAATAAATATTTGGTAGGAACAACATGCAAGTATGGTCGTATAGTAAATCATAGAAGTCCTAAAAATTTATGTTTCCTATGTTTTAATTACCTAAAAATTCTAGAAAAATCTCAAAAATCTAAAATAGCCTAAAAATAATTCTAAATAAATATTTATATAAGTAAATATATCAAAAAAATTATTTTCTAATTAACTAAGAGAATACTCTAAAGAAATTTAATATCTATAATAAATATAATAATATAAAATACACACAAAATATCTATTTTTGGTGAGGGGGTTTACAATCTACCCAACTTACAAAAATTTCGTCCTCGAAATTGACACTAACCTATATTCATAATAATCACTATAGCTATTACACTACATAGCTATCTAGCAGTGCTTCCTAAAAGTCATGGTCTGTCATTCTAACACTTCTCATTTATTGTCCATACACTATCCTATTATCCTCTAACTTGTCTACACTACCCAACTTACAAAAGTTCTAATAGTAGTCACAGTCTCTTGAGGCTATTGTCTAGGTTGTAAGACGAATATATTTATTGGGTCGAGAATCTTGGGGTACTTGTCTTGAATCTCACAACCATGATTTTTCTTTGTAACCGTCAAGTATCGTAGTCTAATACTGCCATGCCACCTGACCAATATGTCTGCAAATATTTTGACTACTTTACTACAACGGTCTAGCTGCAGCTGTCGCTACTTTGCCAACGATTTGTCATAGTTGTCAGTTTGTAACAAGTGCCTTCAATTCTTTCCTAGGCATAGTCTAAGTTTTTGGGCAACAGTTAAAGTCTTAACTAACTTATAAAACTATTAGAAGTATAAACTAGTTCAAACAGTCTAACAAATTCCTATGAGCCTAAGGGATGCTATACATGGTTTTTAAAATAATAAGAGAATACAGATATTGCTATAGGTCATATACATAAGGGTTATTATTAAGAACTCATCCTTTAGTTATTAATCATCTACTAAACTATTTACGTTTTAACTAACAAAACTAAGGATGGGGTCGAAGTAGACCAACAATTCATGTTGGCACGAAAAAGACGTAACTATGATAGGGAGAATTAAGTACGAGATAATAAATGGATAGAGAAGAGAAGATGAGCCACCCAAGGGGGCGAGATGGTGATAGAAAAAGAATACTACTACTGCTACTCGCGTCATCTATTAGCATCACGTGTATGCCAATTTGGGTAAAATATCAGTATATCCTCATAACTGCTAAACCAATACCTATATAATTCTACGTCTACTATGCACCTAAGATCTCGTATCATAAAGGGGGTCATGAGTATGCAATGACACATATAACTAAGATCGTACCTGTATCTATGGCTTCCTGTGGCCGCACTCTCTTGTTTGTCTTCATGAGTGCTTGGCCTATGGAGTATATCTAGTACTATCCGTGTATTAAACTTATACTAAGCACGAACGTTCGTCTTTCCGAAATAGGGGAAGACGGAAAACAACAATAAAGAATTCAAGGAGGAGGGGATAGAATACAAGTACAGGATTCAAAGGGATTAGAGGATTCGAAAGGGAGTTGCCAAGGCAGTTGTGGATTAAAATATTATTTTGGTAAATTTCTATATGCATGCTCATATCAGTACAGTTATGTACCTGACATGATATGCTCTGACCAGTCTAGAGGGCAAGTATATTCGTCTAACAAGTTGAGTCAACTATATCTCAATCCACGTAAAGTAGTGATATGAAGAGCGAACCAAGCGCACTACGGCTGATCAGACCATAATACACCGATTCTGATTTAGACAATGTATTAGTGTGGGCCCCCAATAATACATATGTCATGAACAAGCTTAATAAAAGAATAAGCTTGCAAAACTAGGCTATAATAGCAGCATAAGTCGAGGTAGTAAAAATATAAGTACGTTTGATTATGATGGAGGAAGGTACTGAATAATCTAAGTTCACCAAGAAGATCGGTGTTGAGCCTCTACAATTGCCATACTAATTTCTTGTCTAAAGTCAACCAAATGGGTGTATGGGCCTCTAAGTTCTACAGTCCAGAATACACTAAAGTTCTATAGTCTGGATAAACACTATCTTTTTATGCATGTCTATAGCTGGTGTCATTCAATTATACTTCATTAATGGGGCAATAGGACTATGTGTTACTAGGTTATAAGACATACTATCCAACTTACAATAATTTAACTAATAGTGTTATTGAATACTAGAGGGTATATACCTAGTATAAGTCATCTTCCTAACCTCTATCAAGCACGAGAGAAGATCGACGTTCAGAAGGGATCAAGAAAGATGCAATGTAAGCAATCAAATAAGAATACGAAACGAAATCAAGGGAGGTGATAAATAAGTGGATGAGATCCTATATTCTAATTCTATGTGCAGGCTTGCTCGGTACAGTGACGTAACCGAGACAATATGCTCTCGACCTGCATGGGCCACCACAAAAATATGTCATACCCCAGTCTCAAAATACGTAGGACTAGGAACACGTAAGCATGCCAGCCATATGTATATGGCAACTCCAATATATGGATACCATGATACACACGTACGCTGTAATATGAATATAAACTCACATGTGGTATAAATATAGTATCGCAAGTCACAGATATACTAATCTCATCCACACAACAGTCACAGAAAGGAATATAACTAAACTAGAATAAAGAGTCTGAATAATCCATAACTAATAGTCGGGTGGAGACAAATCCACTACCAATGACTATATCAATACTAAAATGAGGGAGAAGGGTAAATCTACAATATAAATAAGATGATGATAGAAGTGTATCAGCGAAGCGATCCATCGCTAGAGATAATCACTGATGCTCAGAAGGTATGACCTCCTCGAAAAAGATAAGTAGTAAGTCCTGATCCGTGCTCCTGCGAATAGTCATGAACATCTACACCTGGAAAGGGATCAGGTCCTCAGAGGGACGTAACAAGATACATAGAAGCATGCCAATTTGAATACAGTAAACATGCATAATGTTTGAAAATAAATAAGTACGCTGTACAAGACAATCTATATGAATGCAAATGAGGATAACTTTTCGACGTATGGGCAAGGGTAGGCTACTCGATCTAAGCCTCACAACTCACACACCCGCCATTGGACATCAGAAATCGTCATACCTCGGGGGTAGCGACCAGCGCGATACACGTCCGTAGTGCGAGCTATATACTACGGTTTGCCAGAGTGGTTAAAAGCCCATACGCCTAATGATTGTCCTCTCATGATACTAGGTGCCATGTGTGTGTCAATATATCTAATGCATAGTAATGACTGAAGGAAAACTACACATGCAAGAACTATACAGAAATGCAATAAATATACAGAAATATACTAAGCATGTAAAATACTGTAAGTAATTTGGCAAGGTATCTTGCCTGGTTAGAAAAGGATGAAGTCCCAACTCAACGCGTCGTTCGATCTACCCGTCACATAAATTAAACAAGTTAGGTTACAAAAGTGGGTAAATAGTTTTCGCTATTTTAATCTATTTTAACTCTGAATAAAATAACATAAATTAGTATTTTAATCTTATTATAATCTGATTTTATTGTTAAGCTCTAATTTTTGGTCCAAAGAAAGTCAACTTTAAGGATTTGTTATCCGTGGCACGCAAATCGAGGCAATCCGTTGACCAAAAAGTCAACTGACTCAAATCCTGGATTTGTGTGTGGAATCCTATATATTTCAATGCTATATGAACACTGGAATCAACAGTTTCATAAAATCACAAGTCGGTAAAGGGTTATGGCCACAAGGGCACACAGATGATAGTTTTCGGTGGTTTCCTATTTACGTCTACGTTGCACAAATTTTACAGTAGATTAAATTTGTATATTAAATTTTGTAAAAATAATTTTATGAAAGTTCATCATGTCAGATTTTCGAAACTTCAAACAGCTCATAATTCTGAGTTCGGGATCTCCCGAAATCTTAAAAATATAAAAACGCGTTTGATTTCGGACAACTGGCACTTTTAGAATTTTCTGGAAAAATAGGTTCATAAATTATTAAAATAATTTATATATTCATAAAACTAACATTTATATGGTTCTAACAAAAAAACTGGAGCGCGTTTGGAGTCCGGAGCTAGGAGATATCGTCTTTTTAATTCGTCATAACTAGTAGAAAATGAGGCTAAATTTATGAATAATTTTGACTATTTCTGGACGAAAAAGAGAGGAATTTGGAGAAGAAAAATATGAAGGATGAGGTATTTATAATGTTGGACACTACTTAATTAAATACGACTAGGATTGGTTAATTTGGATAGAATTATGATGAATTTAAATAAGGATAGGATATGCATGAAGTTGATTTCCTAGTAGGTTCAGGATTTGAATTAATTTAAAATATAGTTTGAATTTATCTCAATAATTTATAATCTTAAATATAATTAAAGATAATACAAATAATTTATAAAATCTTATTAATATCTATTAACACTAAATTAGCATCTATCTAATATTAAGACTATATATATCCAAATAAATCCTAAATAATTTTAAAAATCTAAATAAATTTCTTAAAATTCTAAATAAATTACAGAAAAATATAATTAAATATTTTAAACTAAAATAAATATTTGGTAGGAACAACATGCAAGTATGATCGTATAGTAAATCATAGAAGTCCTAAAAATTTATGTTTCCTATGTTTTAATTACCTAAAAATTCTAGAAAAATCTCCAAAAATCTAAAATAGCCTAAAAATAATTCTAAATAAATATTTATATAAGTAAATATATCAAAAAAAATTATTTTCTAATTAACTAAGAGAATACTCTAAAGAAATTTAATATCTATAATAAATATAATAATATAAAATACACACAAAATATCTATTTTTGGTGATGGGGTTTACAATCTATTCGATCAGTTGAGTGGTGCTAGGGTATTCTCAAAGATTGACCTTAGATCCGGTTATCACCAGATTAAAGTGAGGAAGGAGGATATACCGAAGACAGCCTTTAGGACCAAGTATGGACACTATGAGTTCTTAGTTATGCCGTTTGGTTTAACCAATGCGCCAGCTGTGTTCATGAGTTTGATGAACAGAGTTTTTCGTCAGTACTTGGACAAGTTCGTGTTGGTGTTTATTAATGATATCTTGGTATATTCCAAGAGCCACGAGGAGCACGAGAAGCATCTCAGAATCGTGCTATAGACGCTGAGGCAGGAGAAGCTGTATGTCAAACTCAGTAAATATGAGTTTTGTATGGATAATGTGCCTTTCTTAGGACATATCATCTCAGGAGGACTTTCAGTTGATCCAGAGAAGGTTGCTACAATAGAAATTTGGCATATACCTACATCAGTTGCAGAAGTGAGAAATTTTTTGGGACTTGCTGGATATTACCGGAGGTTCGTAGAGAATTTCTCAAGGATTGCAGAGCCTATGACGCGGTTGATGCGTAAGGACCAGGAGTTTGCATGGACGGAAGATTGTCAGAAGGCCTTTGAAGAATTGAAGAGGCGATTAACAATAGCACCGGTCTTGACTCTTCCTTCAGGATCGGGAGGCTTTGTTGTTTATAGTGATGCGTCAGGCAGTGGACTAGGATGTGTTTTGATGCAACATGGCAAAGTTATCGCTTATGCATCGAGACAGCTGAAGGTCCATAAGAAAAACTACCCGACGCACGATCTTGAGCTAGCTGTAGTAATATTTGCACTGAAGATATGGAGGCACTATCTTTATGGAGAGAAGGTAGAAATCTTTACTGATCACAAAAGTCTGAAGTATGTATATACTCAGAAAGAGCTCAATATGAGATAGAGACGTTCTTGAGTTGATGGTTGACTTTGATATAGATCTGCACTACCATCCGGGCAAGGCGAATGTCGTAGCAGATGCACTCAGCAGGAAGCCCACAGCTTATTTCTTGACAATGCAGCCCCAACTATTAAAGGATCTACAGGAGCTCAATATAGAGATTGTTTTACCCAGACAAAGTGGCTTGTTGGTGAATCTTGAAGTTAAGTCATCACTTATGGAGAGGATTAAGGAGGCATTGCCCACCGATGCTAGATTTTGAAGACTTAAAGAGAAGACGAAAGCCGGCATGCAGACGAGACTTCGCATCCATGAGGATGGGACATTAAGGTGCGAAAATCACCTATATGTTCCGAATGGAGAATTGAGACATGAGTTGATGTCTGAAGCACATAGCTCCATGTACTCTATTCATCCGGGAGGAACGAAGATGTACCGAGATTTGAGGCAGTATTATTGGTGGTATGGAATGAAGAGGGAGATTGCACGATTTGTGGCAAAATATTTGGTCTGTCAGCAAGTTAAGGCCGAGCATCAAAGAACTGCTGGTATGTTACAGCCACTTCCCATACCCGAATGGAAGTGGGAACATATCACTATGGATTTCGTTACAGGATTTCCAAGAAGCCCTAGTGGAAAAGATGCAGTATGGGTTATTGTGGATCGACTCACTAAATCGGCACATCTTTTGCCGTTTAGAGTTGGACAGTCCACGAAAGTACTAGCCGACATGTACATATGACAGATCGTAAAATTATATGGAGTACCGGTTAGTATCGTGTCAGATCATGACTCAAGATTTACATCCCATTTTTGGCGAAGCATGTAAGAGAGTCTTGGCACCCGACTCAAGTTCAGCACTGCTTACCATCCACAGACAGATGGTCAATCTGAGCGCACGATTCAAATCTTGGAGGATATGCTGCGATCGTGTATGTTAGACTTTGGAGGGTCTTGGGAAGATCATTTGTACTTGGTGGAATTCTCTTATAATAACAGCTACCAAGCGAGCATCCAGATGGCACCATTCGAGGCTTTGTACGGCAGAAAGTGCAGATCACCGATATGTTGGAGTGACGTTGGCGAGCGTCAAATACTGGGTCCAGAGTTGGTAATGCAGACCATTGAGAAAGTGAAGAAAATTCAGAATCATCTTCATGCAGCTCAGGACAGACAGAAGCATTGGGCTGATACACACAGACGACCTTTGGAGTTCAAAGAAGGAGAGCACGTATTCTTGAGGATCTCACCTACTCGAGGTACTATTCGATTTGGGAGCAGAGGCAAGCTGAGCCCAAGGTACATTGGGCTATTTGATATTCTGGAGCACATTGGTGAGGTGGTGTATCGTCTTGCATTACCTCCATCTTTAGAGGGAGTGCATGATGTATTCCATGTCTCACAGCTGAGGAGGTACGTGACTGACCCAAGCCACGTAGTCGATCATTCTGAGATTGCTGTGGGCCCTAACTTGAGATATGAAGAGCAGCCAGTTGGAATACTCAACATCAGTGAGAAGATATTACGGGGTCAGACGATTAGACTGGTTCGAGTATCTTGGAAACATCATTCCCTCTGCGAATCTACCTGGGAACGAGAGGATATCATACGCCAGCGTTATCCTCACCTATTCGAAGATGCAGGTATAACCTAAATATTTCTTTTAGTTACCATGTTTTAATTTTCTTTAGTAGTTAATTCTTTGATTGCGAGGACGCAATCCTCTTAAGGGGGGTAGATTGTAAATATCCGTATTTTTCAGAAAATAAAAATATTTTTTTGGAAATTTTCTGCTATTTTTTTAAATAATTAAAATAAATGTTCTTTAAATTAAATATTTTTAAGTAATAAAAATAAATATTAAAATATTGTAAAAATAATATTTTTGGGTGTAAAATAAAATATTAGACATAGGGTAATTTTTCTGGAATTTATTGGACCCCGGAACTATTTTTAGAGACCTAAAAAATTAATGTTTTTTAAACCAAAATTAAATCGTTTTAATTCTAAACCAAAATCCTGAACCAAACCAACCCTAATTAAATAAACCGGACCAACCCAATCCTATTGGATCGGGTCGGATCTGAACCCGACCCGACCCATTACCCGACCCGACCCGATAAGTTACTGCACAGTAACTGTAAACCCTCGATTTCCAAACGTCGACGCAGCCCGCCCCTGCCGATTCCTCTCCGCCTGCCGCTCCGGCTTCGGCCGTCGACCCTCCGCCTTCCCAGCTGCTCCGCCTCCCAGCCACTCATCTCCGGCCACCGACCTTCCCCCTTCCAGTAACCGCTGAGGCGACTCCCTATAAAACTCGACAACCCCGACCTCCGATCTCCATCACCACCACTCCGCCGATCTCCGGCCATCCACCCCTCCGACGATGTCTCCTCAGGTGACCACTCCGCCGGCGAGCAGCGCACCAGCACCGACGAGCCTCTGTCCCGACCAGCAACCAGCCGTCGGCCAAGCTCCGCCCGTTCACGCCGCGCCTCCTCGCGAACACATTTTAAGTCGAAACCGACCCCCTGTTCAGGTGAATGTTTATCTCTCCTCGCCTCCTCGTTTTCCGTTCTGTCTGTTGTGATGCATACCCTGCGTGACCCTCTCGAACCCGGTGTAACTCGTTCGGGGTATCGCGTCCTGTAGCGATCGCAAACTGCGACGCAAAATCAGAAAAATAATCCCCTTTTCTGAAAATTCAGAAACCTGGTCCGAACTCCCCAGTTTCCGACCATTTTGCGACCAACCTGTGAAATGTTTTCAAAATTGGCTTGAACAGTAATGTAGACCACCTAACCAAGTTTTTAAACCCTATTTTTGTGTAATTTATCGTGCTGTAATTTGTATTTAATTTGAGGGTGAAAATGACCAAAATATTGATTATTTAAATACCTTAATTTTTCCGGAACTGGGTGCGCCCCGCTAAACGGGACAACTTGGTTGTGTGCGAACTTCACCGAAAGGTGCGCACTATCAATACGGACGTGTGGGATTTCGCAGAAGTTAATTTGGATGTGCGTGCACACCAAAATTAACACGTATCCGTCGACAACGTCCCGTATCGGCCATGTTCTGAAACTCGTTGTAACTTTGTGTACGCTCGTCGTATCAAAACAAAACTTGCTCCATTGGACTCGTAGCAATACATTGGTCATGTGACCCAAGTTTGGTTCGATTCTGAGAACGTTGACAAAATCCCGTATCGTGGGCCCTACGCCTCCACTTGACGGGCGATTTTGTGATCGGCTTATCGAAATCCAGTTCTGGATATTCCGTTGGGTTCGTATCATCGTTCTGGACTTGTAGAGACTAAGTTTGATGAATTTGGAGAACATTGTCTCTGGCACATTTTTTGGTGCGAAGCGGGCCACAGTGGATCCCGCTTTGACTTGAAACTGTCACTTTTGCCCCTGTGTCCAAATTGGACTCATGGACAGGCAATTTTAGCTATTTGATATCTTCTGAACTTGATGGTAACGTTTATTTCAGCATTCGGAGGAGTACCTGCCGATCCCGCTGATTCAGAAGTAACTGTTGGTATCAAACCCCAGGCAAGTGTACCTTGCCAATCTTGCAATAATTGTTACTTATTATTTCCTTGATTTATTTATATGTTGTATTTGTTCAACCTAGGACCGTGTGACATTACTTAACGTCCGAATAATATTCGGGTGTCAACACCGTACGCGGAGTTGTGTAACGTCACCTAGAGATAGATATTGAGACACTATACATTCTCGTGCTTGCATTATCAAGTACGTCATACCACAGGACACCTGACACTGTTCATGAGACAGAATCTTTCTGAGATATTCAAGGTGATTCTGTATAGGCTACAGGATTTGTGACAAAGACTTTATATTCATAGCTATTATTATGACTTGCTTCATTAGATATGATCTTGCGTGACATGGACATGAGACATTGTGGACATGAGACGTGTGATTACATTGGGTGGGGAGAGACACACAGGCTACATGCTGATTTTATATATATATTTATTATTGTGAGGCCGTAGACTCTACATCAGAGCTAGGCACATTACGTGATATTACTGCTACCGGCTCCCCGACGCAGAACTTGTAGTGGTCTCATCCTGAGTACTAGTGATGCTCTCACTTGTATTTCACCTAGATGGTTACATAGTTTACCCTATCATTTCATTTATTATTGTAATGTATTTATTTTTGGCTTGTGTTATTTTGTACCTTTCTATGTCCCCTGAGGATCTGGATCTGGATTATGTCCCCAGGTATAGCAGAGGAGTTATATCCCGAGGTGTACGGGTCAGGAGTTGAAGCAGTAGCAGGAGCAGACATTGGAGCTGAACCAATCCCCGAGGACGAGGTGATGGCCGAGGATTTCTCCTGAGTATCTGTTTTTTATACTCAGTATTTGCTACTATTAGACTCTTTTGTTTCTGGTCTGTTGAACCAGTGTATCAGACTTATTATCGGATTGTTCCCCGATTTACTTTATTGAGACTTGATGACAGTTATATTTGATTTTGCTGATATTGACCATATTTATCTTCCATGGATAATATTAGATTTTACATGTTTAGTAGACTTTATTATTTTACAGCTTAAGTACACCTTGATGGGTCCATTAAATTGGATTTGCCTATTAGAGTGTGCTGCTGGCCATTGCCACGTGGCTAGTCCCTCGGTGTTTTGGGACTGGAGCGTGACACCAACTGTTGCTTCGATCACAGCAAGATCTTCAGGTACTCCTCCGGATGCTGAAATAAACATTACCATCACTCTCAGAAGATATGAAATAGCTAGGATTGACTATCCATAATTTCAATTTGGACACAGGGACAAAATTGACAATTTCTGGTCAAAGCGGGGTCCACATGTGGCCCACTTCGCACCGAAAAATGTGTCAAAGATAAAGTTCTCCAAATTCGTTAAACTTAGTGTCTACAAGTCCACAACGATGATACGAACCCAACAGAATATCCAGAACTGGATTCCGATGGCGTAAGTTTCGTTTCGAAACGACGAGCACGCACGAAGTTATAACGAGTTTCAGGACAGGGCCGATACGGGACGATTTCAACGGATACGCGTTGATTCCGGTGTGCACGCACATCCAAATCAACTTCCGCAAAATCTCACACGTCCGTATTGTTGATGCGCACCTTTCGGTATAATTCTCACACGACCAAGTCGCCTCGTTTAGCGGGACGCACTCAGTTTCGGGAAAAATTCGGTTTTAAAAATCAAATTTTTGGTCGATTTCACCCGCGAATAAAACACAACATGCAGCACCATAAAATAATCTATTTACAGGGTTTCAATCTCGGTTATGTTGTCTAATTAACTGTTCAAACAGAATTCAAAAATAATAAACAGGTTGGGTGTAAATCCGCCATGAACTTGTGAGTTCTGGACGATTTCTGATTTTCAGAAATTGGTATTGTTTTTCCTATTTTTGCGTCGCGGTTTGCGACCGACACAGGACGCGATACCCCGAACTATTTGAACGGGGTTCGAGAGGGTCACGAGGTCTACGCGTAGGATTCGACAGAACTGAATTCGGGTCAATGTACAGGGAGATACGCAAGCTAGAAGAGAGATACCTCGCTGACTTTTTAGTGACAGGGGCGGCGCGGCGGGGCACGGCGGCGGCGACGGCATTTGCTGAGGCTGCTGCGGCTGCTGCGCTGCTCGGGGAGGGTGTCCGCGACGGGGCTCGGGGTCAGCCGAAGGAGTCGCCGGAGGGGGAGTCGGCGGCGTGGACGGAAAGTCGGCGGGGACGGCGGAGTCGGGTGGTGGCGGTGGATGAAGGGGGAGATGGTGGTGGCTGTGGGGCTTAAGTAGGGAGAGGGGAGGGCGAGGGGGGGGGGGACGTGGGGGACGGGGGATGGGTTTCAGGGTATAGGGTCGGGTCGGGTCGGCGGGTAGGAGGGTCGGGTCCAGACCCGACCCGTTATGTTAGGATTTGGGTCTGTTGGGTTTAGCTGGTTCGGTTCGGGTTGGGTTGGGTCCGGTTCAGTTCGGTTCGAGTTGGTTTAATCTGGTTTAAATAAAACAAGGGTTTTTAGCTATATAAAAATAGTTTTTGAGCCCAAAAAATTTCAGAAAAATTACACAACATCCAATAATTAATTATACACCCAAAAATATAATTTTTTAATATTTTAATACTTAATTTAATACATAAAAATATTAATCCCTGAAGGACATTTATAATAATTAATTAAAAATTACCAAAAATCCAGAAAATTTATTTTAAAAAAATTTAAAAAAACAGGGTGTTACATTTTGTAATGGTGATCTTGCAGCTGCTCAAGCATCTCTAGTGCTTATCCCGTTAAGATCAACATCACTCTTCTTCCTATAGAGAATTTGGTGATATTGTTAGTAACTTAGTAGATAACCAACAATTATCATCAACACAACAGCAGCAAGACCAGTCAACAATTATCATCAACACAACAGCAGCAAGACCAGTGACGAGAGATAAAATGACAACGTTGATAAAATAGGCATATGGAAAATGTTGGAACTACCTATAGAAAACAAGAGTTGGTTGTTACCTTCAAATACAATATAGTCTTTAGTGTGGAGAGGTGCAAACAAAAGGGGCTTCACTCAAACTTATAGACTTTCGTTCAAGTCACGGACGGATGCACTATTGGAAGGACTGTCAAAATTTTGGCAGTCCTACCAATTGGAAGGACTGTCAAAATTTTGACAGTCCTAAAAAATCAACATATATTTTTAGGATTGTCAAAATTTTGACAGTCCTAAAAAATCAACATATATTTTTAGGACTGTCAAAATTTTGACAGTCCTACCAATTGGAAAGTTTGACTGTCCCTGATTATAAAAAAAATCAATTGAAAGTGGGCAGGCCGGTGAGTAATTTTTTGTAGTGGCAAATTTGTAATTATTAATAGTGAAAATTTAGGCTGTCCCGGGTGAATTTTTTGGAGTGGCAAATATTTTCTTTAAATATTTTCTTTAAATAAAGTATCAATTATAAAATGGTTTATAACTTCATGTCCATTGGAAGTAACCAATCAACCTACTTTTTAGCACTGTCAAAATTTTGATAGTCCTACCAATTGGAAGGATTGTCAAAATTTTGACAGTCCTGATTATAGAAGAAGAAAAAGAGAAGTGGGCAGCTCGAAATTAATTTTGGGAGTGGCAAACTTATAATTATTAATGGTGAAAATTTGGGCTGCCCCGAGTGAATTTTGTAGTGCCCTTATCAACAGTCTTTTATAAACCCTTGCATGAATTTTAGGGTTTCCATATGAAAATCTATATATGAAAACCAAAAATATTTATGAAAATCCAATTACATTTAATTATATATTTAATGGAAATCAAATCATAAATTAGTTTACAATAAATTGAAAATCCAATTATATGGAAAGTTAATATATGAAAGATCCAATCATAAATATATAACTAAAGTCAAAAATAAAAATCTAATATAATATTTATTTACCATAAATGTTCTAATATACCACGTTCAATGCATTTTTCAAATTTTTCTGACATACGGATGGCGATTGTCTGGCGTCAAAATATTCCCCATATCAGATTGAAAATCTCAACCACTCTAACAATTAGTAGTAGACGAACCTCTTGGAGCACGCACGCATGTAAAAAAATTGAGGAATTGGTTAGTAAAGAGAGTCTAGAACCATGTTGGCGCTAAGTAAATTATATTGCAGCTTTCCAATTTAAGTCCAAGAGATCTTCATCCCAATGATAGGATAGGAATGTTCTGCTGCTCGTTCACAAAAGATCTGGACTAATTTGGACTCGTCCGGCATCCTCCTCCTCCTCCTCCTCCTCCTCCTCAACTGACTGAGGAATGTTTGGATGAAAATTTTGTATTTCTATAAATTTATTTTTTATTCATTCTTCATAAAAAAAAAAAGAATTCAATATTTCTATACCCATGTTAGTTTAAATATATAAAAAATAAATCTTAATTTATTTAGATTTCTATAAATACCCTTTCATTAAATTCACATGTTTGAGATGGATAGATAAAATTTTCAAAATAAAATAAAGATATTATTGTCCAAACAAAATATCCAAACAATATTTCTAAAAAAGCAAAATTATTCCCAAGGGAGGCCTTGAGTTTTACTATAGAAATATGAAACCCCTCATATTCCCTCCCAATTCACAGTCCTAGGCATACCAAACAAGAATAAGAAATCTAAAACTCATTTCCAAGTCTCCAAAACTTGAACCATACACCCTCTAAAAGCAACCCACTTGCAATATCCTTATCTTTGTCAACAACGACCCTTCAAAACCGTGTGCATTCAACAATACATCAGTGTATTTCAAAGTAAAATTCTCGAGTAGATAGAAATCTACATCTCCACTTTTGCAGAACAACAAGAAAGAAAAAAAAAGTAAAGAAAACTAAAAGACCTTTGTAAAATGTATCTTCCTTCTATATTATGAGATAAACTTTGAAGTATAAACTGAAATCTCTGTAACAAGCATCATACAGCGAAAGATCACGCAAATGTATGTATCCACCATTTCGCACACATGAACAGAAGGGAGCTATAACCATAATAGACAACAACAAGACAAACACCACAGTTCCACCATTTCTTTATATGAGCAAGCAAACAGTTGTTCAGCACTCATGATACCTAATGGGAAGCAAGCTTCCTAAGGTGCTGAAACATGCGCTGCTTTATCCATTGCCTATCATTTGGCAGGTAAGCCTGGATTGAGTGGTCGAACCTGCAAATAAATTGGAATGTAGAAGATGCATGTCGTCTTAGGTCATATAAAATAGAATAGAATGAAATATAACACTTGAAACCGATGTGACTTACACTAAGGCGCTCAGATCCACTAGACCATCAATGAAGTTATAGAGATCAGCTATGTCATATGTGAGGTGTCGCGTTGCTGGGTTAAGCTCCTTGAGTTTCCTCTCATAAAGTCCACAGATTCCTGCACATTAACAAATCATTGTATAAAACTATTTGAAAAATAGGTGCCCAACTATGTCGCATGGACGACAAATTGGTGTCCCGGGTCGTATTCGTGCAACGACTTTTTTTCCTGCTTGAAAATGACTATCCCGTATCTGTATGTGTGTCCGTATTAGTGCAACATAGGTGCTCAATGATGTATTACACCTACAAGTAGATGCCATCATTCTTCTATTGGTAGCAATGTTCATGTTGTTCAGCTAATCTAGAATATAAAAAAAGACTGACGTTTGACATAATTAGTTGTTTGCATTGTCATATCTTTGTGCCCTAACCTATGAATTATAATCAATATCAATAATATTACCAAACTTTCTTTATTAAGATCAACACTCATATTTCTAGCAAACACAGAAGGCCAAATTTAGTAAAATAGGTAATCCTAGTATAGACGCAAACCAACATCGCATAAACATAAACAGAGATTTGGATACAAATGTAATACATATTTGAAAAAATGGCATTTTTGGAACATTATGATACGGTTACAAGCATCGATACAGCTATATACGCAAATGAACATGTATCAATCAATATACATAAATATGAATATTAAATCTTAATAGTATCAATTTCATTTAATAACTAATCAAAAAGGCTCTAGAAAGAACCCAATTCAAAGAAAGGCTATTTCTTGTATCTTAATTACATTTGGCATGATCATGAGTCACCACCATACCAAAATCACTTTCTGACACATTTCAGCTCCCTTGAATCTCGACATGGGTGGGCCATAGTCATGCCTATTCCCATTGTTCAATAGTGTACCATTAATTCAAGAGATGATTCAAATGCCTATTAGTATGTCTATAAATTAGTAAAAGTAGTTATAGGTATAAATAGTTTGTTACGCATGTATTAGTAGTGAAAAAATAAAGTAAATATATGTTGCTGTAAGAGTTCTTTTCATGTATCAGTTAAAAAGTCCAGGTCATCTATCATTAGTGCCAACAAATAATGGCAAGTCATGTCTGGTCACATTCCCAAACAAGTAGATGTATGTTGCAGATGTAGAAGCCTATTACATGTGTGTCGAAGGTCATGTCTTCAAATCCTTTTTATAGACAACAATACAACTATTTCCATATCTAATTCTTTTCATTTTAATACGGGTCCATAGTGTTAGTCTTGAATTTTATTATTATGATTAATCGATTAAGTTTAGTATTATGAAATCACTAATGATCATGCAATCACTATATTGCTAATACTAAAACTTGGCATAGTATTATATGCATTAATCTTATCAACATTGCTACAATGTATCTTGTTTTGTTCGCCTGACATTTATTTTGTAGGAAAGCAATAAACAAGATTAAAGATGGACTTATGCAAATGAACAAATTATGATGGACAAAAGGCATTGTTAGCCCAAAGATATCTGAACACCCTACGATATCTCCTAGTCATTAACAAGGTTGGGGGGGGGGGGGGGGGGGTGGGGGGGGGGGGGGGCAGCTAATCAGATTTTCTTTCTTTGTATTTATTCTCTAGGAAAGATTGTAACTCAATAGGTAAAGTCAAACAAAAGATCCAAAACCTTAGCCATTTGAGCCGTATTTTCAACATGGCACTGCCAGTATACTGTCACTATATTGTTAAACCAGTTTTGACCAAATTCATTTTCAGCAATTGTCTGTCTTGATAAAGAGTATACAAGTTGTCTTGATAAAGAGTATACGACTTTGCACTGGTAGTATACTGTCGATATGCCGACGTATACTCTTAAGACCCAATTTTTTTTTCCAAAAAGTTTTCAGAGAGTAACCCTTTCATGAATTTGCCTTAGCACTATACGGCCAATATATTGCCTGGGTCAAAAATTCTCTGCAACTACTGCAACGACTATATTGTAATAGTCAGAAATATAGTCATTATTGTGCAGGCAGTATACGAGCAGTATACCATTTGAACACTAACAGCTCTATTTTGAGAGATTGTTTGCATGTTGCTATTTAAGACACTTAAAGCCCTTTTCATCCCCAATCACTTGGAGTCAAAAAAATTTAGGACCATACACCTGAAAATTCTATATTCCTAACCTCTCCACATATACAAGAGGCAATTGCCAATATCTATTTTAGATAAAGTTTACATTGAGTTGTATTTTGAGATCTTCATTTGTTGAAGTCTACAAGTCTTCGTATCAAAACTTGTAGAGAAGTCAACAAGTCCTTCGAATAAAAACTCGTGTGTAAGAAGTCGGCGAGGCCTTCGAATCAAAGCTCGCAAGTGTAGCTATTTTTATAATAGTATATTAAAGCTGGAATGAACTCCGGAATTGGAGTGTCTCACGGAGGATATATCGGATGTTTTTGTTCTTGCCTTATTTCTAGCACTTATTTTAAATTGCCTCCCCACACACTCACCCACCCCTTTTAGGGTGCTCTCACATGGGTTCTACCTTAAAAATCTTATTTGAAGGAAATTGAAAATTTATGATTGTTATTGATAATATTGTACATGATTCTTAAGTGGTGTCCAGGACCCGTGGCGCATTCATCTCAGACAACACATTGAACGAGTGATAAAAGCGCTATTGAATAACTGAAGAAACTATATTACAGAATAAATTACAGTGGATTATTAAGATTTTTGTGCATAGAGGATATAAGTATATTATTACAGATTGTCCCAGGTTTTTGATTCTTTAGGAAGGCAAGCTAA
This sequence comes from Iris macrosiphon, assembly GCA_036927795.1. Taxonomy (NCBI): domain Eukaryota; kingdom Viridiplantae; phylum Streptophyta; class Magnoliopsida; order Asparagales; family Iridaceae; genus Iris; species Iris macrosiphon. Next base: position 205,620,360 of record JAYESA010000004.1, read on the forward strand.
AAGGATGAACAAGAAGAACATACATTCTTAGTATAGATTTACATCGGTGTCTTTTAATTAAGATCTTATGCATTGAGGTACAGGTTGAATATATCTCCCAGAAGTAAATTATTTGATACTTGAGAGGCAAACTAGGTGGAAACCCTTGTAGAATAGAACCTATATCTTTACCATTTACTCTAGACTTGGATATAATATATAAACTGCATCAACATTTGTGAAATTATCGTTATAAAGTACAATTACATACTTAACAAACAAAAGTTTACCTTCGGGTATAACATTGAACTTTTATATTCGTATCTTGGTACTGTGGAGAAATCATTATATCATAAGCCTTCTTCCAAAAAAATGGGGTCAGGTATCGAGCATAAGAAAGCTCCATAGGAATTGACAATATTTTTGTGATTGGTTGTCGACCTGTTGTCAACGTTCTATGTTGGTGCGAAATTTATAACCAAAGTAGCTGTGAGCATGAGAGGATAGGCCATAAAACCTAGGTGGTCAATTGGCAGGTAGGTAGACTTGCCTTTTGGCAATGCAATTTAAGCTCATGCAACCAAAGAACATCATCCATATTACCCCATATTATAAAGTTTTCTAGGCGAAGAGAGATGATGATAAAATTTAATACAGGGAATTGCATTCAGAATTGTGGAGAACTAAAAAGCAAATACATCTCATCCCAAGAAACTTGCATTCGCCTATCATTCATG
>JAYESA010000004.1:206221175-206443675 GCA_036927795.1 Iris macrosiphon
TGATAGTATCTTGCCTACAAGCCTTAGTCAAAGCATATTCTATCATGTCCGTATGACCTCTGAATGAATATGTCCTGCTAAAGTTTCTTGAGAGTTTATCACGTCCATACTACCTCTGATATCACTCTCGCCCAAACCTGTCATTTACATTCCGAAATGATGGGTCCACAAAGTCAGAAAAGAGTTCGCTTTATTCCCAAGAAAGAGCAGAATTACACTGGGAAGCAAGAAGAAGAAAGGGTACATCATTGTGGGGGAGCCGTCAGATCGTGAATCTGCTGCACCAGTACAGCTATCCTCTCATCCCTGCAGGCCAAGGCATCAGCGCGGGCCTGCTCCAGCCGTGCCTCATTGTCCCCCATAAGGGACAGCTCGGCCCTCGCCCGACGAACACCCGCACGGGCAGCTTCTGCACGATCCAGATCCCGTCGCGCTGCGCTCAGTCGACCAATGGCTACATCCAGACCTGCCAACGACTGGGAAGCCCACTCCTCCGCCTGAGCGAGCTTTTCTCTCAACTTGCGAGCCCTCGCTACGTTCCCTTCATGCTCGGATTGGCACTTCAGTTGAAGAGCAAGGGCCTCCTCCACAACGGTTTTTCTTTCGTCCATCTCCAGCTGACGTGTTTGAACGAGTTTGTTCAGGCTCTCCATCTGTTTGGCAAACCGCGCAGTCATGGAGTCGTATCTGGACTGGACCTCAGCTTCAATACCGCCCCGAGTTAGCTGCAGATATTCGTTAATGGGTTGCTCCAAACCATTAACCATCGCCTCTAGGGCATCGGCTAGCCCAGTGCCGTCAAAATCTCGGATCGCCTCTATCGGAATCCGAGAGGACTTCTTTAGGCGCTCGAAAACCAGATTCCCCTTCAGCACCATTGGTACCAGCGCTTTCAAAGTAGCATAGAAGACACTGGTATATTGCTCGGTCAGCGCAGCTAAATCCGATTGGGCGCCGGGAGTAGCCGCGGCATTGGCGAATCCCCCTCCAGGAATGATTGCAGGCGAAGTGGTCACAACCGTCGCCTCAACAGGTGGTGCGACCAAAAGAGGTACGTCTACCGAAGTAGTCGCAATGACAGGCTCTTCCTCTTCTTGGGATATCAGAGCCCCCTCAACAGGCGGGCCGGCCCCCGAAGATACTTCCTCTTCAAAGTCGAACGCCTCTGTATCATCACCAGGAGCCGGAGCGGGGCCAGAAGGCGCTTCAAAGCTGTACTCCCCGTGGACGCCATCCCCTGAGAGGAGGACAAAAAAAAAGGGGTCGATATCAATATGATGGTACTATTTCTAAAAAGGAGACATAAAGATGACATTTACCCGTGGCCAGCGGTATATACGACGCATCTGCAGCCGATGTAGCTAAATCATGCCTTAATGACGTAATGCGAACTGTCATACCTGGAGAAGGGGGTGGGCCAACCGACATCGCCAGGAGCTCTACCAAGCCTCCACCGAGACGCGGTCGAGGTTCGTCAGCTGGGACCCCGCCAGGCATACTCACGGACACGGCAGGGGTTTCATCCGTAGCTGGTCTAAGGGAAGATTCTCCCATCTGCCTCGGCCACACAGGCAATCTCGTTCCACTACCGGAGGCAGTAGCGGCAACGGCAGCCTCAAGACGGAGTGTCCCGGCACCGCCAGCCGAAATTGAGGGTCCCTCTCTATAAGGCGAGGAACTTCCGATCAAGGAAACATCCTCGACAGGCGAAACAGCAGATTCCTCTCTAGGAGCCTCAATACCAGGAATCCGGAGAGAACGATTGACCGTCCTCTTCCTCTTGCGAGGAGAAGCCTCCTTGGAAGCAGCGGCCCTTCGCTTCCCAGAGACTACCAAGGCCCCCGCAGGCAGAGGCACTTCACACCTCGGCACCGACACCAGCGGCTCATCAGGAGTAGCGAACTGCTCACCCTCGTCAGGAGAAACCGAAGGGACTTCGACTCTTCCCCCAGGCGTGGAAGACGGCACCCTAAAACTCCCACGCATGTCAAAATCACGGTGGAAGGTGTTAACCGCCACGTAGAACTGGGCATACGAATGTAAGATGCGCAGCTCCGTGGAGGGTATGACGATCGGCACGGTAAAGATTGCTCCAGTGCATCCCATGATGAAATATCTCCATCCTTTGGCTCCATCGATGAGTTCGCCCCTAGACCTGAAGCTGGTGACGGCATTGCCCACGTGCAACTGGTCGTACCCAAATTGTCTGGCAAACCGACTAGGCAAGTAAGGCTCGAAATAAAACTGTGTTCAAATTCCAGGGAGAGTCCTTATAATTCAGCAGGAAGCTACCCCCTGAGCTACTACCAGAGCCAGGGGACATCACCCGAGGGTTGTGGAGAATTAACCATCCCATCAAATACAGGTATGGTAATTCCATCCTAGGAAAGCTTTCACGCCGAGTCTCATCAGCGAGCAGCCCGTCAGTCATGGCTCTCAGACCAGCCTGTATACGGCACACCATAGCAGGGAGCAAGCCCAGTCTTGCCCCAAACACCAGACGCACCGCAGGCTACAGGATATTCCGGTGAATGCGGTCCGCAGATGCAGTGCCGGGCACCACTACTCGACGCAGCCATATTGTAAACTCCCTCGACCAGATTTCAGTAATTTAGGATTAGTTTAGACTAATTAGAATTTTTGTAACTTTTTAAAAAATTTATTTATTATATTCTATTGATTGTGCACCTGTTCATTACACAATTAACTAGGGCACTACACTAGCTGATAAACCAAAACAAAATCCACATACCTGCCCTAGACATGATAGACTACTTTTTCTGTATTTTGTGCAACACCCAGATACCTTGTTTGGTGCTTCATTTTAGTCGCACAAAAATCGTTACAAAATATTCGTATTTATTACCTATTTAAATTCCTTCTCTTTACCCACCTCTGTACCCTAGGGATTTGAGGACCAGTAGGCACCTGTTTTGCCCAAACAAAAATACGATAATATTCTACTATAATTGTATTACAATTATCGTATTGACACCGTAGAAAATTATGACCCTAACTGCCTCTAAATAATTAGTGAACACCGTGCGCAGTATTTATTAAATAATAAATACGGTGACCCGTATCACCTACAGAATCAGACCCTGCATCTGCCCAGACTCACCCCCACACTTCCCAAGACATTTTCCCAGCTGTTTCCCTCATTTTTTGTACAATTCAGTATTTCAGGGAATCAGTATTTTAAATCAGGTAAATTGCGAAATTACGCAAAATACTAATTTCATGCTTTTACGCAATTTATGAAAAGTTAGGGGTTTTTATGCAAAAATACATGCAAGGTGGCATAATCCTATTGGTTAGTGAATAGGAGTATGGGACCCACCCAAAACATCCAGAAAATTCAGTCAAAAATATCCAAAAAATCAAATTTACCAAAATAACCCTGAACTTCCCTTTATTTACTAAACTGCCATTGACCCTAACCCCTATATAAACCCTAACCCCTCCCATTCAAACTCCCACAGCTCTCCCCTCCGACCACCACCGGCCGCCCAACTTCGGCTATACCTCCGCCCTGACCCCCTCTCCCCTCCGGCCAAGCCCCGCCGTCTCCGGCCATTCCCTCCGCCGTGAGCAGCCCCCGCAACCTCCCCACTCCCTCACTGCCCACAGCAGCCACCACCACCCGAACCACCCCCTGCGCCACCCTCCGCCACCGTGCACCGCCACCAACCCCACCACCCGACTCGCCCCGACCTCCTCTCTCCGACGACCACCCCCTCACCGCCCCACGACGCTGTCACGCCCCGATCTCCCGCAGGCTAATCGGCCGTTCCCGCTAGGCGGGAATCACCCTCGCCAGCGCTCCCGCGGAACGATCGCTTGACCCATCCGGGCGTGATGCCGCACGAGCGTGAACCGCGCCCGTGCAAGGCCGTGATCCATTGGCTGGCGGTAAGAGTTCTAAGCCACAGAGTCGCACAGATTGTCCGAGTGCAGCGGAGTCATGAACGCATAGGCGATCGGTAACAGGTTCACTGAGTCGACTATATAGCGGAAGCATTGAAACACAAGTTTGAAGTAAAGCAACTCTTTTATTGATATAAACATGTGTTACAGGCGGCGCTTGGCCGAGATTACAAGTCGCTCAAGTCTCTCTCTCTGAAACAGTAAAAGCATACAGGCGATGATCAGGCGATGTTCAGGCGATGTTCACAACATTATGTCTTCTATATGTGCTTCAGTTCCGGACGCACCGTTGCAAGGCTTCAGAGGGAACTCCTGGCCTTAGCACGCACGAAGGAGGCATCCGCACTGAACGAGGTTCTCCCGCACCCTGCAAGCAAACTGGTGGATTATCAGTACATTGAATGCACTGGTGGGGAAGCTACTCGCCCGCTCGACAAACCCAAACGCGTAGTACAGGTTCCGTGCACAACTATTAAGTTGTCTTTCTAGTTGCCTTAGGATCAGTTTCATGCAAACATTGAATAGCCTATCGTGTCGGGCAGTGCGCCGTGCGATGTTTGAGGAAACACGGCGAGACTTACCAAGCTTACCATTTGGCCTTCCCTGTCAAAGGCAAACATTATAAATTTAAGCACGGGGCGAGTGTAAACATTCAGGAGGCAAGCATATGCAAACACGAGAGTTTTATATCATGATCGTTCAGGTGTTTAGTTGTTCTTTCATGCGATACAATGCCTCGCACGCGGATAGCCGCTAAGCGAGGATGAGTTCAGTTATCTTTTGTTTTACAAGCAAGCATGCAACAGGTTTAAGCACACACGATGCATTGCAAGCCATATTCACACGATTAAACACACGGGGCATTGCAAGCATATACACACGAGGATCACTGGCTTGATAGCCATAATGGACTAGTCAAGGATCTGAATAGCATGCAACAGAAAACACGAGGAGCTCATAAAACACGATGCGTTGCAAGTTATCCAGTCCGTACACGAGTGACTATAAACACGAAGTCTGCCCGGATCGGATCGGTGCCAGTGCCCCAGCACCGTCCGCAGAACTTATATCCTTGTGCACAAGTTGTCCATGATCGAACACGATTATTTATTTACACGAGCACACGACAAGCAGTGTTGCATGATTCATTTTAGCTATTGGATATGCACAGTCTCCTGGGCTGCTGTAAGCCCGTACACGAGGGAGACTTGCAGGGAGATCCAGATACCTAAATGAGTCTTGCCACAGGAGCATGATTTCTTTTACTTGGCATGATGCAATCCCCTAGAACGGGAACTGCCTTGGTGACCTAACGGTCCCGGATACTTGTAGGTTCATTCAGGCACGGAACGACTACGTTGTAGTCTCCCGGGGTTTGGATGAAAACACGGAAACATTCAAGCAGACAAGCATGCGTTTCTAAGGAACATAAGCAGGCACGTTGCTCGGGCCCGAAGGTAGTCCGAGAGATGAAACCGTTAAGGGACTTAGCATGCGAGGGTCTGAGTATAAGCAGTATTTCCATTTCCATGTTCTAGCAGGCAATACGAGTTGGGATTATTCCCTTAGCTAGGTGCGTTGGATTTATTAGCATGCAGGAGGTGATTCACCTAGCGACTAGCATGAATATTCCAGATTTTATGTGTGCTGGCTAAGCAAAGACAAGTTCACCGTAGCCACCCACCTTAGCGATGATTCGCCTCGGTAGAGCGATACGACTGAGCGAGCCTCTGAAAGTCCAAGCCGGATTCCCGTAGGGACAAGTCTGGATATCTTTTGCTTCTTCTTTGAGGCAAAGCGGGTCGGGACAGTTGCACTTTTGCCGTTTTGAGACGGCAGTCCGCTTGAGCGGAACAGGGTGTTACATCCTACCCAACTTAGAAAAAGTCTCGTCCTCGAGACTTACTAAGGACAAGCAGTGATCTAGGGTTGAGGCAATCCTAGACAAGTCGTTGTACTTGTTCATTTGGATATTCACTTGCACAAGCGTCGATCTTAGCATATCGCTTAGTCTGGATCGTGCGCACTTTCGAAACATGCTTCTAGCGTGAACACGTCAACCAGCTTAGTGATAGCGAAGTCTTAGCACTCGAGTTTCACATCTTCCTGAGTCTTGGATGGTGCACTAGTTCAAGGCGTCCCTCGAATAGATGCATTCAACCAAACTTAGAGTTAGTGAAATCGGACAAGCTACTAGCGATACTCTCAAGGGTTCGTACAGGTTGGCACAAAGGCCACTCGCAGCACAACAGCAGACAAGCAAGCATATCATTCAAAACGCATTTTGAAAGTATATAGACTTATTGTTGGAACATCCCATCGAGGCATTGAGAGAGAGCGTGCACATAACCCACGAACGAGCTTTCAAAACAGAGATATCGAATCGAAGTCCAAAGACGTAGAAGCCAGGCTCTGATACCACTATGTCACGCCCCGATCTCCCGCAGGCTAATCGGCCGTTCCCGCTAGGCGGGAATCACCCTCGCCAGCGCTCCCGCGGAACGATCGCTTGACCCATCCGGGCGTGATGCCGCACGAGCGTGAACCGCGCCCGTGCAAGGCCGTGATCCATTGGCTGGCGGTAAGAGTTCTAAGCCACAGAGTCGCACAGATTGTCCGAGTGCAGCGGAGTCATGAACGCATAGGCGATCGGTAACAGGTTCACTGAGTCGACTATATAGCGGAAGCATTGAAACACAAGTTTGAAGTAAAGCAACTCTTTTATTGATATAAACATGTGTTACAGGCGGCGCTTGGCCGAGATTACAAGTCGCTCAAGTCTCTCTCTCTGAAACAGTAAAAGCATACAGGCGATGATCAGGCGATGTTCAGGCGATGTTCACAACATTATGTCTTCTATATGTGCTTCAGTTCCGGACGCACCGTTGCAAGGCTTCAGAGGGAACTCCTGGCCTTAGCACGCACGAAGGAGGCATCCGCACTGAACGAGGTTCTCCCGCACCCTGCAAGCAAACTGGTGGATTATCAGTACATTGAATGCACTGGTGGGGAAGCTACTCGCCCGCTCGACAAACCCAAACGCGTAGTACAGGTTCCGTGCACAACTATTAAGTTGTCTTTCTAGTTGCCTTAGGATCAGTTTCATGCAAACATTGAATAGCCTATCGTGTCGGGCAGTGCGCCGTGCGATGTTTGAGGAAACACGGCGAGACTTACCAAGCTTACCATTTGGCCTTCCCTGTCAAAGGCAAACATTATAAATTTAAGCACGGGGCGAGTGTAAACATTCAGGAGGCAAGCATATGCAAACACGAGAGTTTTATATCATGATCGTTCAGGTGTTTAGTTGTTCTTTCATGCGATACAATGCCTCGCACGCGGATAGCCGCTAAGCGAGGATGAGTTCAGTTATCTTTTGTTTTACAAGCAAGCATGCAACAGGTTTAAGCACACACGATGCATTGCAAGCCATATTCACACGATTAAACACACGGGGCATTGCAAGCATATACACACGAGGATCACTGGCTTGATAGCCATAATGGACTAGTCAAGGATCTGAATAGCATGCAACAGAAAACACGAGGAGCTCATAAAACACGATGCGTTGCAAGTTATCCAGTCCGTACACGAGTGACTATAAACACGAAGTCTGCCCGGATCGGATCGGTGCCAGTGCCCCAGCACCGTCCGCAGAACTTATATCCTTGTGCACAAGTTGTCCATGATCGAACACGATTATTTATTTACACGAGCACACGACAAGCAGTGTTGCATGATTCATTTTAGCTATTGGATATGCACAGTCTCCTGGGCTGCTGTAAGCCCGTACACGAGGGAGACTTGCAGGGAGATCCAGATACCTAAATGAGTCTTGCCACAGGAGCATGATTTCTTTTACTTGGCATGATGCAATCCCCTAGAACGGGAACTGCCTTGGTGACCTAACGGTCCCGGATACTTGTAGGTTCATTCAGGCACGGAACGACTACGTTGTAGTCTCCCGGGGTTTGGATGAAAACACGGAAACATTCAAGCAGACAAGCATGCGTTTCTAAGGAACATAAGCAGGCACGTTGCTCGGGCCCGAAGGTAGTCCGAGAGATGAAACCGTTAAGGGACTTAGCATGCGAGGGTCTGAGTATAAGCAGTATTTCCATTTCCATGTTCTAGCAGGCAATACGAGTTGGGATTATTCCCTTAGCTAGGTGCGTTGGATTTATTAGCATGCAGGAGGTGATTCACCTAGCGACTAGCATGAATATTCCAGATTTTATGTGTGCTGGCTAAGCAAAGACAAGTTCACCGTAGCCACCCACCTTAGCGATGATTCGCCTCGGTAGAGCGATACGACTGAGCGAGCCTCTGAAAGTCCAAGCCGGATTCCCGTAGGGACAAGTCTGGATATCTTTTGCTTCTTCTTTGAGGCAAAGCGGGTCGGGACAGTTGCACTTTTGCCGTTTTGAGACGGCAGTCCGCTTGAGCGGAACAGGGTGTTACAGACGCCGCCTCCGCCGGCTAGAGCCCCCGCAGCTCCTTCCCACTTCCCTAACCCTAACTAACCCCTCCACCTCCGACGGCCTCCAGCCACCACCACCGCCGTCGTGGACCTCCGCCACCACCACCAACCTGACCACCACTCCTTCCTCCGTCGAACCCGCCGCCGCCTCCGCTACTCCTCCGCCGTCGGCAGCCCCCGCAAGCTGCAAGCTGCTGCTGCTGCTGCTAGCAGCCACTGCTGTTGTTGCCGCTCCTCCGGCCGCCTCCGGTCGACTCCGCAGCCGTCCTCCCGCCGTCGACGACACGTGGGACCCCCCTGTCAGAGGGTATACTCCCTAACCCTAGTATATACGTATTTATAGATATATACTTATATGTATGTATATATATGTATATATATATATATGTATATTAATATGTATATACGTATATTTATATATATATGTTATATACTATTATTATACAGTATATTATACTGTATATATATTATATATATATATATATATATATCTATATTCTATATATGTATATTTATATATATATGTTATATACAATTATTATACAGTATATATACTGTATATATATTATATATATATATATATATATATATATATATATATATCTATATTCTATACATATATATTTATATATATATAAATATGTATATATGTATATGTATATACATCTATGTATATTTATATATACTATATAATATTATGTAATAATTATGCAATTTAATTTTTACTTATACATATATTTATATGTATGATATATAAATTTATATGTGTATATAAACATGTTATATATATAGTATATATGTATGTATATAGATACTATACATTTTCTTTTCGTGCACTTATTTATATATAATTATTATATATAATTATTATTATAGTACTGGATATACAGTACATATATTATATATATTTATATTATCTATTGCTGGATAATACAGCTTATATATATATATATATATATGTAAATTTACATTTCTCGCACTGTCCTTCAATTTATTTATATATATATTATCTATATATATTATGTACTATATAAGATGTATTTACATTCCTGCACTGTCAATTCATTTTATCTATATATATATTATATCAGTGGATATACCCTGATTATTATATTATATATATCAGTGGATACACCCTGATAATAATACTATATATATATAGCAGTGGATATACCCTGCTACTATTAAAATTGCTATATATATACACCTGCATTTTTTTCTGTTCTTTATATGCTATATATACTGCTATATATATTATATCTATATATATATACATACTATATATATATCTATATTATATATGTGTATATATATATGCTTTATATTACAACCATGATATTCACGAACCCTGTCTGTTTTAACAGAAACCAACTCCAGCACAGCCAGTGACCCCCTGTCACAAGCACCTCCAAACCTGAGATCAGGTTATCAATACTATCAGGGAGTAGGCAAGTATACCTTGCCAAGATACTGTTTAAATTTAATTATTGATATCTGCTTGTTCCTGAATTTCATATAGCAATGATTACCTGAGACTGCCTTGGGTACAGTCAACTGATAAGTGGACAATTAGTATAATTAACTTAGTTTTACAGGCCCACCAACAACTGCGAGAGTATCCTGATATTCTCCTAGACCCTATCACGGGAACACGCAATATGGTTGCAATACATGTTGGGATGCGAGCTGCGTAGTTGATTAGCTACCAGTACGTGTGACCCGCATCACGGATTAGAATAATTCTGGAATAGTATGATTTGACATTTAGTTTCATTGGGATGGGAAAGATAACTAGTAGACGTATGGGACACCCCCTCCATAAATGTTTTATACCTTCGTACCAGTGATGGTCGATTGCAGAGTGCCCTTGAGTCAGGGGGCATACGACACATATACTAGCCAGTCACCACGATTGGTGAATTACGTCAGCGTATGTCTAGCCTACACATTCCCATGCGTACTACAAGGTCTTTACTTGCATTTCACTTAGAATGGTTAGCACCCTTTATTTATTTTCTTTGTTCAGTATTTACATACATGGCATGTCATTTTCTGTATCTTGTTATGTCCCACTGAGGACCTGGTTCCCTGCCAGATCTAGACGAGGCTTTCTACCCCACTGTGTACGGCCCTGATCAGGAGGCCAGATGTGCTACCGAGGAGGAGCTCGAGGAGACACCCTCAGAGTATGCTTGACCCTAGAGGCCTGCCACCTGGAGATGGAGATGTTTTTCTCAGATAGACGCTGCTTAGTCTATCTGATTTTTCTGCGCTATTATCAGTTTTTGTAGTAGGCTTGTATTCTCACCAGTTGTGTACTGTATCAGACTCAGTTATATATATATTCAGCACTTACTTTTCTGACATTTTGTTGTGGATGAGATAGATTTGACTGTGTTTTACATGTAGTATTTTAGGACAGCGTAGCACGTTCCTTTGGGTCCATTCAAAATGGATTAAGCCCTTAGTGACGTGTCAGCTGGCCAGTGACACGTGGCCTAGTTCCTGACATTTTGGGACTGGGACGTGACACATATGGAGAGGAAACCAGCCAGCTGGGCTTCCTTGGACAGAGGCCTGCGGCAACGCCTCAAGTAACTATAAGCCTTAGTGCCTTCGGAATACTTTCCTACCCCGTCGTCAAGGATCTGGTCCGGAGCCTTGGCATCATCCATAAGAGCCTCAACGACCTGGGCACTAAGCACGCCCAAACAATTCACGGGCTCATCCTTGCCCCCCGAAACTTTCTCCGGCTTGGCGGCCCTGACCCGGTGGAAGAAGAGGTAGGACGTCCACTTGGTAGTGTGAGCCAAATCAGAAGGCTCGTCATAAAAAGCGGTGCACGCAAAGTAGTGGCACATCAGCTCCTGATACACCTCTACCACCCGAGAGTCTGAATCCCCCAACTCCCGATTGGTGGTGACGTACTCTTCATAGGGGATATCCCCCATCGGCAGCCTCGAGATCACCGCCATCTCATGGAGGGCCAATCCCAACTCCTCCAGCGGAGTGGCAAAAGTCCCGGTGAGCGAAATGTATCGCTCCATCAGTGCCAAGAACAGGTTAGGGTTGGGAGGCAACCCAACACTGGTCGCGCTCACGGCGGCATACAGCCCAATGCCCTTCAGCTCTCTCCGACAGTGCTTCAAGGCCCAGTCAACTAGGCAAGCCCATCGATGGTTTGTTGGGGTGATCCACCCGTTGCATCGAGGATTCTCCTTGGGATATACTCCCCCTTGCCCCATGAAGTTATTGCAAAAAGTCGGAAACTGGACCGGCTGGATCACTAGACTATCTTCGCTCGGGGCACTGCCCGGGCACAGTCCCCTGAACGACGTCACAAGGCCGAAAGGACGGCTGACGAACGACCCCTGGCAGCTCCTTTCAGATGAAAGATCTTCCCCGGTTTGCCGTGAAGATCGGGCGTCAGGATCCACGACATCCTCCTAGGGTGTATCGCATGGAAGAAGGCCGAGATGGGATAATCCCTCGGCATCGTTGGCAGGTACAAAACCAGGTTCCCGGCAAGAAATACCCAAGGTTCTCTCTTAGGCTTCGTCTGGGACCGTTTATCAATCATGTCCCCAAAGAGAAAAACTGGCTTTATGTACTGCTCCCCGTCTATATACGTCAGGGGCTCCCCGTTAATCATATTCAGCAGCGTCCGCTCGCCCTGGGCCGATATCAAAATCTTCCTTCCCTCAGGATACTGCGGTCCGGAGATAGGAAATGCCACGTGGGACAGATCCTCCAGATAGTTCGAGTGCAGCATCCCGACAGCGGAACCCATCACCTCGTCCAGTGGAGACTCACCCAAATTAACTGCAAAAGTGCAAGGAAAATACATTATTACAAATCTTGCAGCATGAGGACTAAGAAACGACAGTCTGTGCTTTATGCCAAGACTGAACAAATTTGGCCATTTTACGCCAGAAGTATCATCCTGAGGCGTAATTGGCAGCATACGATCCGTGCTTTACGCCGGGCTGTCAAAATTCTAGTTACTGCGCCGGAGGTTCCGTCCACAGGCGTAAAAATAAAATTTTATATAGCATACACCAAGTTTTCGGCAGTCGGAGCTGTTACGCCCAGAATTGCGAAAACGATGGAGCTCTTGCGCTGGCACATCAGAAATGTGGGCGTAAAAGATGAAAACGTCTCCGTGCATCATCTTCCTCAAAGAGGCTATCAGCACAGAAGACGACCTAGCGCGGTCATGTTCAACGTGTGCGAAGGATTTTTCATCGTTCTTTGACATCCCGAAGGCTCTACCTCTAAGGCCAGGAGCGCTGCTCGTCGGCGGGATACTTTGCTCAGAATGAAGTTCGCCTTGCCCGACCGAAGACTCCCTCGCCGGGGCGGAAGAATGAGAAGAAGAACCTACACCCTTTCCCTTAGAGGAAGGGGTTTACTTCGGGGCCATTTCTGAAGACTTTGAGTGCTCGGAGGACGAATGAAGAAAAACTCGAAACAGACGAAGACTCTCTTTCGCAGAAGACGGATGAAAAGTTTTCTCGCAAAATCTCGGGATATATATAGGGTTCGGATCGACTCCTCGAATCCTCGGACGGATTCCTCGAAACCCTAACCAAATCTTGCAAATTAATATTTGGTTATGATTGGGTACTACGGCAACCCACTACTCTCGAAAGACGGACAGTCAGCAAATTCGAAGAGTTTTTTGTGCAAAGCAGATTCGCGGTTCTACGCTAAGGAGCTTTCTACGCTCGACGGCTACAGATCTAAGGTTTTACGCTCACAAGCTATGAGTCTATAGTTTTACGCCCGGATGCCTTTTGTGCTCAGTAGCTTTTATGCTCGAGAGGCTACAAACCTACGACTTCACGCTTAGCAGATACAAACCTATGGTCCCACGCTCGATGGTGTTTAGTTTACGCTCGGAGGCAACAAGATCCACGACCTCACGCTCGGAAGACTTCTTTTTCACAGGCTGTAAATCTATAGTTCTACGCTAAGGAGCTCTCTACGCTCGACGGCTACAGATCTACAGTTTTACGCTCACAAGCTATAAGTCTATGGTTTTATGCCCGGATGCCTTTTGTGCTCAGTAGATTTTATGCTCGAGAGGCTACAAACCTACGACTTCACGCTTAGCAGATACAAACCTACGATCTCACGCTCGGTGGCTTTCTACGCTCGGTAGGCTACGAACTCAGGATTTTCAGCTCATCTACACTAACGGATCTCTGACTTTCCGCATATCCGAACAGTGCTCAAAGCGGTCAATTGCAGGAGTTCACACAGAGGATACTCCCTCTTGACCTCAAAAATATCCCAAGTACCCGAAGCATGCAAGAGTTCAATATTGAAAATCACTCTTCTTCGTAGGTCGACTCGAAGTTTATCCAGAAACCCAGTCTGAATATTCCATCTACAGTTCAAGACGACGGCTCAGTTTTATAGCCATTTCTCGCCCTGTTCCAAGGGACTTTCGGGAAATCACTCTTGAAGATGAAGCCTGGACAAAGATTCTGTTCATCAGAAGACAGTTCAGAAATTCTACGCGGTTCCTACATTCCTGAAGCAGCTGCGAATAGTTATGCGTAAAGGACAGGACGGGACCTAATACTCTTTTTATCAGAGTCGGCGTACAGAATCAGACGTGTCGAAGCTACACATATTCAGACTTCACAGCGACATATGGCAAATGATCATATGCAGAGAGAAAGACGAATTTATTAAAAGTTAAGAGATCACAGTTACATATGAGGGAAATCCTATCTACAAGGGATTTTCTTCGTGATTACATATGAGGGAAATCCCCTCTACAAAGGTCTTCCTCTTCTTCCAAGAAGATGATCAGTGGCGGGAGGATACAAAACTGGGCATAGACCCATCCTCCAACAGAAGGAAAGCAGGGTAAATCTGCTTCCCTACAGACCAACGCCGCTCAAGCCGGGACAGAGCTAGTCTGTCTGACTCTCGTCACCAGAGGTAACGGGAGAAGGCGCCACTTGCAAGCGCCGTGGTCAAATACGACCCTTCCTTTCTCCTGGGCAACCGCCATACAAAGTTGTTGATTATCCCGAGCAAGGGAGGCTAAGATATCCTTCCATGATTCGTCGTTGCAGATGACACTGGCTCGAAGACGCCGTCTTTTTTGGCTCCTTACATGCTGGAAGAACATGGTCTTCTTCTTCCTCGGGTCGACCCGACGAAATCCAGCGATCATCTCAGCATGGTGAAAGGAAATGTGGGAAGAACAGGTTAACTCCTCAGCCCTTTTATAGGCAAGCGAGGTCACACCTACCCCCAATAAATCCGCCATAAAGACCGGCCTGAAAGAACGTGTCAAACTTGACCGTTTCGGGCTCCATTCAGAAGGCATTTCGAGTTACGAGGGATGGTTCATGCTTCATTCAAAGCGTTTCAAATTCCGAGGAATTTAAAAGCTTTGAAGGGGGTCTTGTAGAAGCATGAAAAATACGCCGGATGACTATACACAACTTATTGGTGCGGGGCAGCAAAAAAAGATGACCTCAGAGCCATCAAGCAAGCAAGTCAAGAGCTTCTCAGGACCATCCGCATAAGTACAGTATGTCCAGGCTGCCTCAAGCGTAAAGCAAAGGGCTTCGTCGCCCCTATGACGTAAAAACACATCCGCTTTCAAAGCGTACGAGGAACGCTTCGTGTTCTCCGAGACGAACATGTCAGACCCTGCAATGAACCTGACGTCTGAACTTCTGACAAAGGGATACGGCTCGGCTACCCAGACGACGGCTATAATGATGGCACGGCACTACGACCCAGGCTGTCAGTTACCGCCATCTCCCTTGCGTAAACTGCTTTTTACATACACAAGGGGATATGCTGCCTTGTTTTACACAGGCAGACATGAGCTGTTTACGCTCCACAGCAGACAAACCGCCTGCCACGTCAAAAGTAGCACTTTTTGCAGGGCTCGAGGCACGTCTCTGCGATTGGCGTACAAGGCGGTAACAGTCTTCTCGAGGCACGACTGACGCACAGAAGGACTGCAAGCCTTCAAAAATACGCCTCTGCATTTAATGCACAGAATGATGATGGATCTCTGCATTTAATGCAGAGGATTTGATAAAGAGTCACCAAACCGTCGTTTAGTGACATCCCCTTTGCATAAACTGCTTTTACGCATATAAAGGGATACACTGCCTTGTTCTATACAGGCGGACGAGAACCATCTACGCCCCGCGGAAGACAAACAGACTGCCACGTCAAAAGCTGTTCTCCACACATGGCTCGAGGCACGTCCCTGAACGGTGGCAGGCCTTCAGAACACGCCTTCGCAATTAATGCACAGGATGGTGGCAGATCTCTGCATTTAATGCGAGGGATTTGATAATATCTTCAAGAGCCGTGATTCCGGCTAAAGGACGTCCACGTCAGCACTCAGCACATTACGCAGTGGCGTCTATGCCCGTTCAGCTTCTGTGCCCCGATGGCTTCTACGCCTCCTCAGCTTCTATGCTCACTCGGCTTTTATGCCATCGGGCTTCTATGCCCACCCGGCTTCTATGCCTACTTGGCTTCTATGCCATGGTGACAGACATCGGCTTTTACGCCCACCTCTTCTACACGGGGGATACCTACCTACGTGGCTTTTACGCCATGATCTTCGTAGTAATTGTACGCGTTGTGTCCCTTAGTTGGACCCGCGTCACACGCTCATTCAAAAGATCATCCATACGCAGGCATTGGTTACTTTAACCGTCGTGTAAAAGGGTGCTGTTTTGTCCACTCCTCGGTTTTTACACCAACTGAGTGGTCACTGTCACTAAAACTCTATAAATAGAGACCTCTATCAATAGAGGAACAGGTCGAAAAATTAGAAGATCGAACAATTGAAGACCCAGAGAAGAGGTCGAACAATTGAAGATCGAACAAGGAGAGAGGAGATCGAGAGAGAGAGAGAGAGAGAGAGAGAGAGGAACCCGGAGCTCAGGCAAAGGGTAGGGATCGGCGACCTTGGCATCGTGCATCCACCCTCTTTTGCAACCTCTGAAGCTGCTTCCTGTCTTCTACGGCACTTCTTCATCATCGTGTGGTCCAAGGGCTAAAGTGATCGACTGCAGATCAGACACCTAAAGCAATTTATACCCAGATTAAATAAATTATACTCCCGCATCCTCGTATAGGATTACATTGTACAAGTTTGTTTGTAAACAAAAGAACACGGGTCTTGTATAAACCCCGTCTTGAATACACTTCATTCTTTTTGTTTTCCACCACAAACAACTACCAATCAGCGTAACCATACAGAGAGGAAGCCAGCCAGTTGAGCTTCCCTTGACAGAGGCTTGCGACAATGCCTCATATAACTGTAGGCTTTAGTGCCTGCAGGATAACCCCGTATCTCCTCATTGAGAACATGATCTGAAGCCCCAGAGTCTTCAATAAGATCATCGACCATTTGGGCATTAAGCAGGCTAAGAAGATTCAAAGTCTTATCTCTGCTATGCACAACTTTGTCTGGCTTAGCATCTCTGGCCTGATGAAAGAAGAGATAGGATGCCCATTTGTTGGTATGAGCCAAATTAGAGGGCTCATTGTAGAAGGTGGTGCACGCAAGATAATGGCTCATCAGCTCCTGGTATACTGCTACTGCCCGAGGGTTTGTATCCCTCAGCTCCTTGTTTGTGGGAACATACTCTTCATAAGGAGTATCCCCCATTGGCAGCCTTGAAATCTCTACCATCTCATGAAGGGCCAATCCCAACTCCCCTAGCGGAGTGGCAAAAGTCCCAGTGAGCGAGATATACCGCTCCATCAAAGCCAAAAATAGGTTGGGGTTGAGAGGCAGCCCAACACTGGTAGCACTCACGGTCGCGAACAAGCCAATATTTTCTAGCTCTACCTGGAAGTGCTTCAGGGCCCAGGCAGTCAAACGGGCCCATCAAAGATTCCTGGGGCTAAGCCACCCGCTGGTCCGAGGATTAACCTTGGGGTATACTCCTCCCTGCCCCATGAAGTCATTGCAAAAAGTTAATATTTGAACCGGCTGGAGCAGTGAAGTATCTTCACTCGGGACGCTGCCCGGCAGTAATCCCCTGAAAGGCATAACAGGGCCTGAAGGACGGCTCACAAATAATCCTCGGCCTGATCCTTTCTGATAAAATATCTTCTCCGGCTGGCCATGAAGATCAGGAGTCAGGGTCCATGACATCTTCCTGGGATGCGTGGCATGGAAGAATGCCGAGATAGGGTAATCTCTGGGCATCCTTGGCAGGAACATGACCATGCCCTCAGCAGTAAATACCCAATTTTCCTTCTTGGGCTTCGTCTGTGATTGTTTATCAATCATATCTCCGAATAGGAAAGCTGACTTCCTATATTCGATCCCATCTATATACGTCAGGGGCTCCCCACTGATCATACTCAACAGCATTCGTTCTCCTTGAGACGATATCAGAGTTCCTCTTTCTTCAGGGTACTGGTTCCAGAGATAGGGAATGTCACGTGGGATAAATCCTCCAGATAGTTTGAGTTCAACATCCCAACAGCAGAACCCATCACTTCAGCCAAATGAGGGATCTGCAAGTCCACTGTAAAATACAAGAAAAATGAGTCAGTTCTACACTAGACGCTACATTCTTGCAGTTCACGCCTAAATTATCAGTCTGAACTTCTATACCAAGACTGCAAAAACTTGATCTTTTACGCTGGAACCTATTTCCAAGGCGTAAAATTCAAGGTTGGCAGTATACGCCAAAAATCTAACAGTCTGAGTTTTTTTACGCCAGACTGCCAAAATTTTAGTTGTTTATGCCAGAATTTTCATCCTGCACGTAAAACCCAAAGTTGGAAGTATACACCAAATTTTGACAATCTGTGCTTTTACGTCAGACTGCAAAAATATAGAGTTTTTACGCTGACACATTAGGAATGTGGGCGTAATGATAAAATATCTTTGTGCATCATCTTCCTCGAGGAGGCTCTCAGCACAGAAGATGACCTTGCGCGTTCACGTACAACGTGTGCGAAGGGTTTTTCTCTTCATAAAAACTTTACCTGTGACGCCTGGTGTACAGCTTGACGGTGGGACACTTCGTTCAGACCGGGGTTCGCTCAGCCCAATGGGGGTTGCTCGTGCTTGAGCAGAGGAGCGAGAAGAAGAGGCAACTTTCTTTCCCTTAGTGGTGGAAGTTTGTTTCGGTGCCATGGCTAAAACTCAGAGTGCTCAGAGAAGAAGAAGAAGAGTTCTCAAAGAGACGAAGGTTTTTTGCAAAGGATGAAAGGTTTCTTCTCTGAAGGACTTGGGATATTTATAGAGTTCAAATAACTCTTCGAATCCCTAACCAAATTCGATATTTAATATTCGGTTATGATTGGATACCACGTCAGCATATCATTAGAAGACGGACAGGCATACTGCGTAAACAGATCCATGCTACACGCTCAGAAACTTTTACGCTCAGTAGCTACAAGTCTACGATCTTACGCCCAGGAGCTTTTACGCTCAGAATCTATAGACCCATGATGTTACGCTCAGGAGCTTTTACGCTCAGAGGCTACAAGTCTATGATCTTACGCTCAGAAGCTACAGATTTATGATTTTACGCTCGGCAGTTACAAACCTATGGTTTTACGTTCAGAGGCTACAGATCTACGATTCTACGCTCAGAAGATACAGATGCTACGGATCTATGACTTTCCGCATATCTTAAAATACGCAGGCCAGAGTACGCGTATATCTGAACAATTTTTAAGGAGGTCAATTACAAGGATCTACACAAAAAATGCTCCTTCTTGGCTACAAAATATTCTAAGTGCCCAAAACACACAAAGTTCAACATTGAAGATGACTCTTCTTTTTGGGTTGATTGGAAGCTCATCCGAAGTCCAGTCGGAATCTTTCTCAAAAGTTCTAAGTATGGCCTGTTTGACGGCCATTTCTCACCCTTTTCAAGGGATTTTCGAGAAAACATTCTTGAAGATGACGGTCTGAACAAGAATCCTTCATGTCAAAGAAGTGACAGTTCAGAAATTCTACGCGACTCCTCGTCCAAAATAGCATGACAGTTTGGATCTTCAAAAAATGACTTAATGCTAAGAAGCTTTCTACGCGTCTTCAGTTACGCGTAAAAGACGGGACGAGATCAGATACTCTTTTTATCAGAGTCGGCGTAAAGTTATTCATACGTGCCGAAGATGCACATATTCAGACTTCCTCACAGCAAATATGGCAAATCATCAGATGCGTAAAAGAAGACAATTCTATTAATCATGATTACATATGATGGAAATCCAGTTTACAAAGGGTTTTTCATCTTCATGATTACATATGATGGAAATCCTTTTTCTACAAAGGGTTTCTCATTTTTATTTAAGATCACACTGAGAATCTGCTGTGCCAGGTTATCATATTGGTGGAGATCTTTGTCGTCTTCTACGGCACTTCATCGGCTTCTACTGCTATCACGCCCCAGTCCCAAAATACCGAGGGACCGGACGCGTGGCAATGGCCAGCAGCACACACCGATGGACAAACCCAATTTAATGGATCCATCGGGGCATGCTTAAGCTATAATATAATAATAAGTAGGTCCAATGATACCAGTCACAGTCTATACTAATCTCATCCACAACAGAACAGTATATGAACTAAATAGCAAACTGGAATAAATGCTGAAGTAAAGATACTGTCGAATATACAGCAAGAATAATACTAAGTCGGGTGGAGACAAATCTACTACCGATAAATGGAAAATATAGTCAAGGAAATATAACTAAAACATGCTAGAAAGTAACTAAGTATAAGCAGGGCCATCAACTGCTATCGTACCCTCGTCTGGTGTCGATCCGTAAAGCTGCGGGTACTCCTCGTCTGCTAAATCTGGAGAACAAAACCAGGTCCTCAGCGGGACGTAACAAGATACAAAAGAATATGAGCCAAAAGTACAGTGAATGAACATGCAAGATAGACCAGAAAATAAACACAAGAGAAGAAAATAAGATACGAGAAATCACTACATCTAAGATGGTGGCGTGCCGATGGTGCTATCAAACATGACTACAAATAAAATTGGGGTAACCGCAACTCAATGGGAGATAACGGTCCTATAGAAAGTAGGCCAATGGGGACTCCCAATCTATAGTATGGCTCTTTCGCCGCCCTATAGGAGCTCACGAATAAGGTAGTCAAATGAACAAGTCTCTATCGCAGCACAATGGGTACTCACAGTCGAGAATGCTCAAGTATAGTCAATGCCTAATAACGATCATCTAGGAACTAAAGAAACCAACAGAGTCAACTCAAGGAAACGTAGAGTAAACATATACCATCACAATATGACTATGAAACAAATAGTGATACATGAAAAAGAGCAATTAATGTACATGCACATAAAACGAGAAATAAGACTAGAGAAGCAGGAACAAATCAAATATGAAAAACGCATCAAGAAACTATATACGACAAGATAACAATGAAAAGGAAAGCATGCAAATAATGTACAAGAGTTGGCAAGGTATCTTGCACGACAATGTATAAATATGCCAAGAAAATAAGTAGCAAAACTGCAGGGTTTGACAAGGTATACTTGCCTGGGGTCCTGCTGCTGGTGTGAATCAGAGTCCAAGTCACAGTCCAAATAGCCTATGTATTACAATTTACCATGTCAAAAGATAATTTATTTTAACTTATTTAATTCTGTAATAATTACTCTAAAATCCTATTTTAATCTTATTATTCTGATTTTTAGGTTAATTCCTAAATTTTGTCGAAAGGAACTGAATTTTATCAACTCGAGACTCATGGCACGCAAATCGAGGCGATCTGTTGACCAAAAAGTCAACCGACACAAACTCAACTTTCATGCATGATTTCCTGTAGATTTCATCATCAAAACATGCTGGAATTTACGGTTCGTCCGAATTCAAATTCGTTTGGGAATTATGGCACATACAAGTTTCGTATCGTGCACCGATGGTTAAATTCTAACCTAGAAGTTCTACAGAATTAGCAGTATGAAAATACATCGAATTAAATTCTGAGAAAAACATATGTCAATTATATCGACATTATATTTCTGAAACTTTAAACGGTTCATGATTCTGATTTCTGGTTCTCCCGGAATCGCGAAAACATTGAAACACGTCTTTTTTCGGACATGCTGTGCTCTACGAATTTTACAAAATTTAATACTCATAATTTCGTAAAACAAATTTTATAATCAGAAAGCTAACCTCAATATCGTTCTAACGCAAGAAACTAGGCCTCGTTTGGAGTCCGAAACTATGCGCAATGGCTTCTGGAAGATGAAGGAACCCTAGATGGCAATTCTCCAAATCTCTCTCTCTAAAAATAATGGGATAATTAGGGCTATAATAATATATATATATATATATAGGGATGTTGAGCGGCTGAATGAAAGTTAATAGGATGACACGTGTCATGATTTGATTGGATGGTTTTGGTTATATTATTTGTTTTTTTATTTGTCTTTATCAAAATATTATTTAAGTCGTTTTAAATCTAAATAACTCAAAATAAACATTAAAAATAATCATAAAAATCTGGAAAAATTACAGAAAATATATTTTGAACCTAAAAATCCTAGAAAAATATTTGGGATAATTATATATTCATAGATTTCCTACTATAATTAGGAGAATCTCTAAAAATTAGTTTTACCATAAAACTAAAAATAAATACTAACATTATTCCAAAAATTCTAAAATAATTCCAGAAAATATATAATAATATTATAAACCTTAGAAAATAACGTGGGTCCATTCTATATTCCTAGGCTTGCACAATAAATTCTACAAGTCATAAAAATTAGTTATTAGCCTAAATAACTCCCAATAAATACTAAAAATACTCAGAAAATTCCCAAAAACTTCTAGAAAATATATTTTATTATTTAGAACCTAAAATAAAAGTTTGGGATATTTTTTTATTAATATCCTTTAAAAATTATTTAATCACAAAAGACCTTAGTTTTAATTCCCGAAAATTTCAGAAAAATTGGAAAAATCGTTTTTAAAAATTTTGAAAAAATCAGGGGGCTTACAATCTACCCAACTTATAAAAATTTTGTCCTCGAAATTAAATTAGGGTAGGGTCTAAAGAATTCCTCTCAAGTGAACATTGCGGTCTCTACCCAACTTAGAATTTATCCATCTATCATCTAAGGCTATACATCTAATAAAGCTATGCCCCAACTTATTTAATCATGATATTGAATCCTCAAAGCTTTTAACACCAACATATCATTTATGATATGTCCTTAATCAGCTATAAAGGCAGTCATCTAGTAGTATGATTGGCCTATGGTGTATATCTAGTACTCTCTGCGTGTCAAACTTATACTAGGCACGAGGTTCGTCTTTCCGAAATAAGGGAAGACAGAGATCAGTAATAAAGAGTTCAAGGGGATGGTAATATAATACAAGTACGAGGTTCAAGCAGATTAAAGAATTCAAAATAGGAGAGTTGTCAGGACAGTTTGTGGATTGAAATCCTATTGGTAAATTCCTATTCGCATGTTCATATTGGAACAGTTATGTGCCCGATACGATATGCTCTGATATGTCTAGAGGTAGGGATACTAGTCAACTATATATCTCAATCCACGTAAAGTAATCATGCGAAGAGCGAACCAAGCGCACCATGGTTAGCTAGACCTTAATACACTGATTCTGAAACGTATTAGTGTATGCATCCACTAATACATGTGTTATGAACAAGCTCGATAAAGGAATAAGCTTGCAAAACTAGGCTATAATATAGCAGCACGAGTCAAGGTAGTCTATAAATATAAATGCTCTAGATCATGATGAAAGAAGGTACCAATAATTCAAGTTCACAAACAAAACAAAAATAAAACAACCCACAAGCAAGACTCTACAATCTCTACAGTCGTCAAAGCCGCTAGTCGACCAATTAGGGGTATGGGCCTCTAAGTTCTACAGTCGGAATAAACATTATCTTCTCACGCAAGTCTAAAGTTTGTGTCATCCTAGTTCACTTCCTCAATGGGTTAATAGGGCTAGGTGGTATTATGTTGTAAGGCATACTACCCAACTTAAAACAATAAACTAATACTGAAATCGTCTTAAGGATACCGTGGAAACTCTTGTTAAGGTCTACGAGAAGGGGTCTTGGTACCTATTAGGGTATCCTCCTATATTACTTAGGTCATGGTCGTCTTAAGCCTTAGTCTTAGTGCTTATAGGACAAGTGTCTTACTAGCCGTTAAGGGGGAAAGGAATCTAACTGGTATCGAGGTGGGGGTACAAATTACGTGACTTAAGCTAAGGGGTAATCATTAGGTCATAATCTACCATAATAACTTAAACTGTCAAGTTCTAATTACCAATCACATAATTCAAAAATTTAGAGTAACAACCAAAATAAACAATAAGAAGCACACAGGAATCAAGGCAGGATGCAAGTCAAGAAATTAATTCGAATCCGATATAGATGTCAAGAACGATTCAAGCAAGTGGATGAGATCCAAAAACTTATCCTATTCTTATTGCAGGCTTGCTCGGTCCCTAAATTAAAATCGAACAATTTAGTCGTAGACCTGCATGGGCCACCACAAAAACCATGTCACGCCCCAGTCCCAAAATACCGAGGGACCGGACGCGTGGCAATGGCCAGCAGCACACACCGATGGACAAACCCAATTTAATGGATCCATCGGGGCATGCTTAAGCTGTAATATAACAATAAGTAGGTCCAATGATACCAGTCATAGTCTATACTAATCTCATCCACAGCAGAACAGTATATGAACTAAATAGCAAACTGGAATAAATGCTGAAGTAAAGATACTGTCAAATATCCAGCAAGAATAATACTAAGTCGGGTGGAGACAAATCCACTACCGATAAATGGAAAATAGAGTCAAGGAAATATAACTAAAATATGCTAGAAAGTAACTAAGTATAAGCAGGGCCATCAACTGCTATCGTACCCTCGTCTGGTGTCGATCCGTAAAGCTGCGGGTACTCCTCGTCTGCTAAATCTGGAGAACAAAACCAGGTCCTCAGCGGGACGTAACAAGATACAAAAGAATACGAGCCAAAAGTACAGTGAATGAACATGCAAGATAGACCAGAAAATAAACACAAGAGAAGCAAATAAGATACGAGAAATCACTACATCTAAGATGGTGGCGTGCCGATGGTGCTATCAAACATGACTACAAACAAAATTGGGGTAACCGCAACTCAATGGGAGATAACGGTCCTATAGAAAGTAGGCCAATGGGGACTCCCAATCTATAGTATGGCTCTTTCGCCGCCCTATGGGAGCTCACGAATGAGGTAGTCAAATGAACAAGTCTCTATCGCAGCATAATGGGTACTCACAGTCGAGAATGCTCAAGT
Source organism: Iris macrosiphon (assembly GCA_036927795.1). Classification (NCBI taxonomy): domain Eukaryota; kingdom Viridiplantae; phylum Streptophyta; class Magnoliopsida; order Asparagales; family Iridaceae; genus Iris; species Iris macrosiphon. Next base: position 206,245,924 of record JAYESA010000004.1, read on the forward strand.
ATAGTCAATGCCTAATAACGATCATCTAGGAACTAAAGAAACAAATCGAGTCAACTCAAGGAAACGTAGAGTAAACATATACCATCACAATATGACTATGAAACAAATAGTGATACATGAAAAAGAGTAATTAATGTACATGCACATAAAACGAGAAAATAAGACTAGAGCAGCAGGAACAAATCAAATATGAAAAACGCATCAAGAAACTATATACGACAAGATAACAATGAAAAGGAAAGCATGCAAATAATGTACAAGAGTTGGCAAGGTATCTTGCACGACAATGTATAAATATGCCAAGAAAATAAGTAGCAAAACTGCAGGGTTTGGCAAGGTATACTTGCCTGGGGTCCTGCTGCTGGTGTGAATCAGAGTCCAAGTCACAGTCCAAATTGCCTATGTATTACAATTTACCATGTCAAAAGATAATTTATTTTAACTTATTTAATTCTGAAATAATTACTCTAAAATCCTATTTTAATCTTATTATTCTGATTTTTAGGTTAATTCCTAAAAAAATTTCAAAGGAACTGAATTTTATCAACTCGAGACTCATGGCACGCAAATCGAGGCGATCTGTTGACCAAAAAGTCAACCAACACAAACTCAACTTTCATGCATGATTTTCTGTAGATTTCATCATCAAAACATGCTGGAATTTATGGCTCGTCCGAATTCAAATTCGTTTGGGAATTATGGCACATACAAGTTTCGTATCGTGCACCGATGGTTAAATTCTAACCTAGAAGTTCTACAGAATTAACAGTATGAAAATACATCGTATTAAATTCTGTAAAAAACATATGTCAATTATCTCGACATTAGTTTTCTGAAAATTTAAACGGTTCATGATTCTGATTTCTGGTTCTCCCGGAATCGCGAAAACATTGAAACACGTCTATTTTCGGACATGCTGTGCTCTACGAATTTTATAGAATTTAATACTCATAATTTCGTAAAAAAAATTATATAATCAGAAATCTAACCTCAATATCGTTCTAACGCAAGAAACTAGGCCTCTTTTGGAGTCCGGAGCTATGCGCAATGGCTTCTGGAAGATGAAGGAACCCTAGATGGCAATTCTCCAAATCTCTCTCTCTAAAAATAATGGGATAATTAGGGTTATAATATATATATATATATATATATATATATATATATATATATATATATATATATATATATATATATATATATATATATATATATATATATATATATAGGGATGTTGAGCGGCTGAATGAAAGTTAATAGGGTGACACGTGTCATGATTTGATTGGATGGTTTTGGTTATATTATTTGTTTTTTTTTATTTGCCTTTATCAAAATATTATTTAAGTCGTTTTAAATCTAAATAACTCAAAATAAACATTAAAATAATCATAAAAAATCTGGAAAAATTATAGAAAATATATTTTGAACCTAAAAACCCTCGAAAAATATTTTGGATAATTATATATTCATAGATTTCCTACTATAATTAGGAGAAGCTCTAAAAATTAGTTTTACCATAAAACTAAAAATAAATACTAACATTATTCCAAAAATTCTAAAATAATTCCAGAAAATATATAATAAGATTATAAACCTTAGAAAATAACGTGGGTCTATTCTATATTCCTAGTCTTGCACAATAAATTCTACAAGTCCTAAAAATTAGTTATTAGCCTAAATAACTCCCAATAAATACTAAAAATACTCAGAAAATTCCCAAAAACTTCTAGAAAATATATTTTATTATTTAGAACCTAAAATAAAATTTTAGAATATTTTTTTATTAATATCCTTTAAAATTTATTTAATCACAAAAGACCTTAGTTTTAATTCCCGAAAATTTCAGAAAAATTGGAAAAATAGTTTTTAAAAATTTTGAAAAAAATCAGGGGGCTTACAACTGCCGATGAACAAGAAAATGGTGAATGGCGGGAGGATACAAAACTGGGCTTGTCTAAATTATTCAAGCCATCCTCCAGGCATGCCCTAGAATTTGTGTTGGGGGTTCAGACCCAACTCAATATTGGAAGACAGGGCCAAACTGCCTACCCTCGTCCACCGCCATGATGGGAGAAAAAACAGCTTGCAAGCTGTGTGGCCAAATGAGACCCTTCCTCTCTCCTAGACGAATCGCCATATAAAATTGTTGATCATCCCGAGCAAAGGAAGCTATGATATCCTTCCATAATCCATCGTTGCAGAGGACATTTGCTCGAAGATGCCTCTTTTTACGGCTCCTTACATACTGGAAGAACATGATCTTCTTCTTCCTCAAGTCAGCAAGACGAATATCGGCAACCATCTCTTCTGTGGTGAAGAAAGTATGGGAAGAATAGGTTAACTCATTAGCCTTTATATAGGCAGAGGAAATCACATCAAATCCCAACAAATTCCTAAATATTAGCCGAGAAATCAGTCTCGGGGAATGAGTCAAATTTGACCGTTTCATGCTTCATTCTAAGTATTTTAAATTATGAGGAATTTGAAAACTTTGAAGGGGGTCTTGTAGAAGCATGAAAAATACGCTGCAGAATTATACGCAATATGCATGAAGCCCGCGTAAAGCAGAGTCTCAGTGCTGTGCAGCGTAAAGTATGACTTCAGAACCATTGGCGTACATCGGAGTTTCAACTCTATTTTTAGAGCTCAAGAATAATTCGCGTAAAGCGTCACTTTCAAAGCCATTTGTGGCGTAAAAGGTGGCTCACCCCCCTACAGCATAAAAATACGTCTGCTTATTAATGCAGCATGGAGTTGTACGAGGAACTCTTCGTATTCCTCAAATGAACCTATCAGACAGTACAATGAACCTGACCCCTGACAAAGAGTATTGCACGACTATCAAGAGGACGGTTGTAATAATGATTCTACACAGAGCCCCAGACTGCCGTTTAGTGACAAAGCCTCGAATTAAGACATCGTTTACGCATTCAAGGAATACGCTGCCTATTTTACACAGGCAGACATGAGCTTTTACGCTCATGATGAGACAAAGCCAACCGCCACATCAAAAGCTGCTCTTCGTACAGAACTCGAGGCACGCCTCTGCAGTTAATGCGCGAGATAGGGGCAGATCTCTGCATTTAATGCACGAGATTTTGTTCTATTTCCAACGACTGGGAGAGCTATAATTAGGGCTAATAAGTCCACATCACCATCCCTGCACATTACGTCATCAGGCTATTTTTCAGCTATGGGAGTACGCCGTATGCTATCTCCTCGAAATACGCCAACTCAGGCTATATTTGCAAAGGTGAGTGACAAGACTATTCGGCCCAGAATACGCTCAAAACCTCAGTCAAAGAAGGATTATTGGCTATCTCTATGCCGGCTACCTATCCGTGCAGCATCAAGCTTCTACGCCTACTTGGCTTCTACGCCTACTTGGCTTCTACGCCAACTTGACGACTATTCGGCTTCTACGCCTATTTGGTTTCTATACCAGCAAAAAAGCTACTTGGCTTTTACGCCAAAATTGGCTTCTACGCCAATCATCTCTACGCGAGGGGCAGTTATCTACGTGGCTTGCATGCCTTGATCTTCGCAGCAGTTATACGCGTTACCACATAACGGGACACGCGTCACACGCGGATTCAGGAGATCATTCAGACGTGGGTATCAGTTATCATAACCGCCGCGTAAAGAGTGCCACACTCTCCACTGTTCGGCTTCTACGCCGACTGGACGGTTAATGCAACTGGGCTTTATAAATAGAGACCTCTATTAACAGAAAAAAGGATCAATTTTTTTTTAGAGAGAAGAGTCTAGAGCACAAACAGAGAGTACTGATTGACGACTTTGGCATCGAGCATTGTAAACCTCCTCACCCAAAATTAGGGCTACTTGGCTTAGATAGTGAAATTAGGGCAAGTTTGAACCAATTTGAATTAGAAACACGGCATTTATTTAATTATGCATTAATTTATATCGCGTAGCGCACATTACCGTTGCTTCTATAATTGGAGCACCTCACTAGCCATTGTCTTCCAACAAACTTCACAACCTCATCCTAGACATGCCCGCCTCCTAATCTGACCCTTGTACAACTTATAATATTTCTCTCTGATGCTATATTTTAGCCGCACAATAAACGCCGCGGACGTTATTTCTTAATTCGTTATAAATTCCAATTTTGTACCCTTGTGCGTCCCAATCGAAATTGGGGACACAATTTTGACCGTTTTGTGCAAACCAAATTTTATTAATATTCTACATTGTCCCCTCTATGCCCTGACACTTGTGTCCCGCCTAAATTTAATCCCATGTACTCCTAATTAAATCTAGAACATCGTGCGCATTTCGATTTAATTAATTAAATCTAATTTCTGCCTTTGTGTAATTTTCCAATTGTTGGGGGGCTTTTATGCAAAAACGCATTGAGGTGTCCCTACCATTGGACAATTCATGAAGAAAACTAGTTTTCCCCTTCACATGGATTTTTCCCATAATTTTCCGGGATGTGCAACGCGCGCACATCGCCCCGTATATTAAATCCACCCTTGCATTTAATTATGTAATTTATAGCCTTTCCAACATTCCCATGCAAGCCCAAGGCCACTCCAAGGAGAGTTGACCAAGCCCAATTGTCCTAGGTCAAACCCCCAAACCCTAGTTCACATGTATATATATATATCACATCCTCCCTTTATTTTCCTAAAAAATTCCAAAACCTAAAACACCCAAACCCAAAACTCAGCCGACCACCATCAGCACTATTCGTCTTCTTCCTCCCCCGATTCTTCCTCGCCGGAGCCACCCTTTCCCCGTCGACCGGAGTAGCCGTGCACGGCCAAGTACTCAAGGCCGAGCCACCCTCTTCCTCTCCCCATCCCTATTCATCTTCTCCTCCTCTTCTCCATGTCCTCCCACCGGCCGGAGTCGACCCTCGACTCGCCGGAGATCACAGCAGCCCCTCGACTTCCCGGCTAGTTCCCATCACGACCACCACTTCACGACTGCCCCGAGCTCCAACACCTTGAGCCACCGTGTAACTCAATAAACCCCGCCTGAGAACACCCACGAATCACCGGACCGTCGACGTCCCCGGTCACCCCGACCAACTGTTCATCGACCTCCCCTCTCATCTTCTGTCATGCCCCAGTCCCAAATATATGGAACCAGGCCACGTGGCATTGGCCAGCTGACACGTCTCCGAGGATATCCCAATTTAATGGATCCTGACAAAGTGTGCTACGTTGTCCTAAATCTAACAAGTCTAATATCAACAACAGGCAGTGTCTAATCTCATCCACAGACAACAAGTAAAATACTGAATGAAAGACTGGAATATAAGGACATAGTCGAATGACATAGTACAACTGGAATAAGTCCGGTGGGAACAAACCCACTACAAATGTTGGAGATAAAGTAATGATAATAAGAGTGACTGAAACAACTGCTAACTAGATAAGGAGCTCCAGTCATAGGCGGAAGGCCTACCAAGATGATCAGGGGTACTCCGATGGTAAAACCTCAAGCTCCTCGTCAAGAGCAAACCTCGTCTCCACACCTGGTCCGTACACTGTGGGGTAATAGGCCTCGTCCAGATCTTGAAGATAACCAGGTCCTCAGAGGGACGTAACAAGATACAATATGCATGCTAGATATAGTACTGAATAAAAATAAAGAGGGTGTGCTAACCATCTAAGTGAATGCAATGTAAGGACAACCTCGGAACGTATAGGTAGGTGTAGGCATAACGTCCATACTCCGAAGAGCATGGTATCTGATCATGTAACGTCCATCATTCCGAAGAATGAGGTATCTGCAATGTATATACGTCCGTAACACTCCGAAGAGCGCGGTATCTGAATATAGGAAGTCATCGGGTCTGTGGCTCCTTTGGATACCACGGAGTTCGATGTGTGTATCCCATATGTTTATCAGTTGTCCTCCCTACCCAATGTAGGTACACAAGTCGAATACACGACGTGTGCATCCCGTATCTATATGCCAAGTCACATCTAATTATTACTCTAGATTACGAGCTAGTCCGTGATGCATGTCATACGCACCGATAGCGAATCGGGTACGCGGACCCGTATCCCAATATGAATGTACCATCGTGATATGTGTAAAGTGTCATGGTCTAGGAAGATATCAAAATATTCTCACAGTAGTAGGTGAGTCATCTAGCAGCTAGGTCAAGTACACTACTCATCGACGCATTGTCGACTGTACCCGAGTAAATCTCGGACGCGCACAGTTTATGTATATTGCAACATTGATCATTTAAATTTAAGCAGTAATCCAGCAAGGTATACTTGTCTGTCCCGGGTAGCTGCGAAAGCCAATGTCCTGCTCCTGATGCCTCGGCTGTACAGTCCAGCAGTCCTATATATGATATAATAATGACAATATTAGTCGCTACAATAGCACGACTAAGACACACTACTTGCAACTATAGCTGACACGGGGTCTGGACTGTATATTTATATATAGCTATTACAATTTTATATATATATATATATATATATATATATATATATATATATATATATATATATATATATATATACACTAAAACATATTTAAATATATTAAAATAATATGTATGTTTAATAGTACATATATACACATAATGGAAAAGTACTAATAAATAATATATACTTATATACACCCAAAGTATATATATATATATATATATATATATATATATATATATATATATTTATATATATATATATATATATATATATATATTTATATATACTCATATATTTATTTAATACATAGATATACACTATAATTATACTAATTACACAATGTATATATATATATTTATATATATATATATATATTCATATACATATATTTACATATACACTAAAATACTACGTACAACATGTATATATATATAGTATACATATATATTTATATGTATAATATACAAAATAGAAGTGAAAACATATATAATATATATACTAACATATATTATTTTAATACATAAAGTATAAATAGATTAATGTATATATTCATATATTTATATAATACTCTAATATATTAAATACCAATATATATATATATATTAATAATAGGTGTAAGTATTTAGTACTCATACATGATTTACCAATAATTTATATACTATAATAATATACTAATAATCAATGAAATATACTAATTACACAATGTATATATATATACACAATATGTATTTAGTATATAATATTCTGAATACATTACGTTTATATTTACATTCATATATATATATTTATATATATACACACAATTAATATAAGTATATACTATGTATTTACAAAATACATATATATATATATATATATATATATATTATATATATATATATATATATATATATATATATATATATATATATATATATATATATATATATATATATATATATATATATATATATATATATATATATATATATATATATATATATATATATCTAGCATATATAATACTAAATATAGTATATATATATATATAAAATATAGTATATGTATACAGGAGTATTTATATAAATACTTACCAAAATACAGTACATATACATATAAATACTAAACTAAATACACAATGTATATTAATACATACTAGGTATTAATTGACAAGTATATATGTATATATATATATATATATATATATATATATATATATATATATATATATATATATATATATATATATATATATATATATATAATGAAACATACCAAATACAGTATTTACATATTTAGAGTACTGTATTATACATACATATACATATAAAATACTGTGTTTATACAGAGGTATTTATTAATATACTGATATATACAAAGACCCAAATCCAGAATACCTATTTAGTATATAAACGGTATACATGCAATGCAGCCCCTAATACTAGGTATAAAATATCGTATTCGTGTATTTGTACCTCACAGGAATGAAGGAGGGGTCGAGGGGGGTCTGGTGGCCGATCGTCGACGGTGGGGGTGGCCGGGCGGAGCTCCGGCAACGCGCGGGGAGTTCGGCGCAGTAGCAGCGGCTTTGGGGTCATCGGTGCTGCGGGGACGAGGGCGGTCTGCTCAGGCGTTGGCCGGGGCTGGGAGTTGACGGAGACGGAGGAGATTGGTCGGGGAAGAGGTCGACTGAGGATGGAGGCCGGGCGTGCTACGGTGGCGGAGTGGGGAGTCTTCGGGTGTGGGCGGGTTGAGGATGGCGGAGAGGGAGGCGGCTATGGGCGGATCCGTGGTCGGGGGCGGTGGTGGTAGGTGGGGGAAGGTTCGGCGAAGGGGACTGGGTGGCTGCGGGGGTGGTCGAAGGCGGTGGCCGGCCGGGAGGGGGCGGCGGGTAGCTCGGGTATGGGGTGGGCTGAGTGTGTGAGGAGTTTAATATTAGGGTTTTTTTTAGGTATTTGGGTTTCCTTGGTTTGTGTGTGAAATAAAAGTGATGTAACTTAATGTATATGTAGGAGAGAGAGTGGGGGGCTGCCTAGGGATTAGGGCCGGCTGGTTATTATTTTTGGAGAGTTGGAGATGTCCATCATGATGAGGGGAGGGCTAGGAATTTAGCAATTTAAATGGAGGGTCATGATGTGCCCTTCATAAAGGGGTGCAAGTACACTAGAAATGGGGAGAAAATGCATGGTGAACGGTTAGGGAATGAAATTTCTTTCTCCATTTGGTTGGGCCAATGAGAGGGGGGCACCTCATTATAATTTTGCACAAAGGCCCCTGATTAAATTGGAATTTGCACAGATTCTAAAATTGGGGATTTGATGTAAAAAAACACCATGTTTGGTGTTCTACATTGGGCTAGGATGGTGTATGGTATTTTGTATGAGGCTTGTGGGTGTGTGTGTGGGTTTGGGTTGGAGTTGGGTCTAATTCAAATGAGGTTAGGTCACCACATTAATTAATTCGCATTTAATGCACCGGGTGTCTCTAATTTAATTTAACAAATACCGGGGGTCTAAATTGGGTTGGACAAGGGTCATTAGTATTGTAGGCTCAGGGTACAATAATGTCATGATCTGGGTTGGTCAAATTGGGTTGAGATTGGGTCTCAATTTCGATTGGAACGGACAACGAACGTAAACACACAATTTATTTAAATTGCGTACGGACGTTTGTAACGACTTTTGTACGACTAAAATTTGGCACAAAAATCAGTATCCGGGGGTTGCTCAAGATTCATTAAAATAGGTTAGCAGGTCTAGGTCAAGTATATGGGTTTTGTTTCAGGGTAACAGCTAGGGTAGTGTCCTAAAATAATAATCACTGCACAGATATTATAATACTCTATAATAAATCTTTATTATATCTAGTTAACCCTAATTAGGCTATTTAAGTTAAATAATCCCTAATTTTTGGTCGAGGGGGTTTACAAAATACCCTCCTTAGAGCATTTCGTCCTCGAAATTAAAACAGACATATAGAAAAACTATTGAATGAAATAAATACTATCACATACCTAGGCCTTCGAAGAGATGGGGAAAGCGTTGCTGAATATCGTCCTCTCGTTCCCAGGTTGATTCACCTGGTGCATGATACCTCCATGCGACACGAACTAGAGGGATAGTCTGGCCTCGCAGTACCTTCTCGCTTATGTCTAGAATCTCTACCGGCTCCTCCTGGTATGACAAACTCGGACCGACGGTGATCTCCGAGTGGTCCAGTACATGACTTAGATCCGGTATGTATCTCCTCAGCTGAGATACATGGAAGACGTCGTGAACTCCTTCCAGTGTCTGCGGCAAGGCCAATCTGTAAGCAACCTCTCCGACGCGCTCTAGCACATCGAATGGTCCGATGTACCTCGGACTCAGCTTCCCTCTGCCTCCAAATCTGATGGTTCCTCTGGTAGGCGAAATCTTCAGAAATACTTGTTCTTCCACCTGGAACTCTAAGGGTCGTCGATGCACATTAGCCCAATGCTTCTGCCTGTCCTGTGCTGCTCGTAGATGCCGTTGGATCTTCTTCACCTTCTCCACTGTACGGATGACCAACTCTGGCCCTAGAATCTGCCTCTCGCCTACATCGCTCCAACATACTGGGAAACGACACTTCCTACCATACAATGCCTCATAGGGAGCCATCTGGATGCTCGCCTGATAGCTATTGTTGTAGGAAAATTTGACCAAGTGCAAGTGGTCCTCCCATGAACCGCTGAAGTCAAGCATGCATGCCCTCAACATGTCCTCCAGCGTCTGAATGGTGCGCTCGGATTGTCCATCTGTCTGCGGGTGGTACGAAGTGCTGAACTTAAGGTGGGTACCAAGACTCTCTTGCATAATCCTCCAAAAGTATGATGTGAACCTCGTATCCCTGTCAGACACGATACTGACTGGCACTCCATGCAATCGTACAATCTCCCTCATGTACATGTCTGCCAAGACTTCCGTAGATTGCCCAACCCTGAAGGGTAAAAAGTGGGCAGACTTGGTGAGTCTATCTACGATTACCCATACCGCATTGCGACCACTAGGACTCCTCGGGAAACCCGTAATGAAGTCCATGGTAATGTGCTCACATTTCTACTCTGGTATCGGGAGCGGTTGAAGTAATCCGGCAGACCTCTGATGCTCAGCCTTGACTTGCTGACACACCAGACACTTAGCCACGAAGCGGGCTATCTCTCTCTTCATCCCGTGCCACCAGTAGTACTGCCTCAGGTCTCGGTACATCTTCGTACCTCCTGGATGAATAGAATAGGTCGAACTGTGCGCCTCTGTCATCAGCTCCTGGCGTAGCTCTCCATTCGGAACATAGAGACGATCTCCACATCTCAAAGTCCCGTCCTCGTGTATATGCAGTCCCGTCTGTATTCCATTCTCTGTCCTCTGTCGAAGCCTCTGAAATCTGGCGTCCGTTGGCAAAGCAGCCTTGATTCTCTCCACCAATGTCGATTGCACCTGGAAACTCGATATCTGGCCGTCTACTCCGTGCATGATGACTTCGATACCCAACTGTTCTAGATCTCTCAACAGATGTTGTTGGGTAGTTAGGAAAAATGCTATGGGCTTCCTGTTTAAAGCATCGGCTACCACATTAGCCTTTTCCGGATTGTACTGCAGCTCAATCTTGAAGTCCGCCATCACTTCGAGCCAACGTCTCTGCCTCTGGTTCAGGTCCTTCTGGGTGTAGACGTATTTCAGGCTCTTGTGATCGGTGAATATCTCCATGCGCTCTCCGTACAGGTAGTGCCTCCAAAGCTTCAAAGCAAAGATCACTGCGGCAAGCTCCAAGTCGTGGGTAGGATAGTTCTTCTCATGGGTCCTCAGCTGCCTAGAGGCATAGGCCACGACCTTCCCATGCTACATCAAGACGCATCCTAATCCTTTCCCGGACGCATCGCTATAGATCACGAATCCTCCGGGTCCAGAAGGTATGGTCAAGATGGGTGTTGTAGTCAGACGCTTCTTCAGCTCATCAAACGCCGTCTGACACTCCTCTGTCCAGGTGAACTCCTGATCCTTGCGGGTCAAGCGGGTCATCGGCTCTTCTATCCTTGCGAAGTTCTCTATGAACCTCCGGTAATATCCGACAAGTCCTAGGAAACTCCTCACCTCCGAGACGTTGGTAGGGGTCGGCCACGTCTCTACTGACGAAATCTTCGCAGGATCTACCGAAATGCCTTCTCCTGAGATAACGTGTCCAAGAAATGCGACACGATCTAGGAGAAACTCGCACTTGCTCAGCTTGGCATAAAGCCTCTTACGTCTCAGCGTCTCTAGCACTAGCCTCAAGTGCTCTCCGTGCTCCTCGTGGCTCTTCGAATACACCAAGATGTCATCGATGAAGACTACCACAAACTGGTCCAGATACTCATGGAAGACTCTGTTCATCAGGTTCACAAACATAGTAGGCGCATTCGTCAATCCAAAAGGCATCACTAAGAACTCGTAGTGACCATAACGAGTCCTAAATACTGTCTTTGGAATGTCTTCCCTCCGTACCTTTACCTGATGATAGCCCGATCTCAAGTCGATCTTCGTGAACACCACTGCTCATTTCAGCTGGTCGAACAGATCGTCAATCCGCGGTAGAGGGTACTTGTTCTTGATAGTCAGAGCATTAAGGGCTCTGTAATCAATGCACATCCGGAATGTCCCGTCCTTCTTTGGTACAAACAGCACTGTTGCTCCCCAGGGTGATGCACTAGGACGGACGAATCCCTTGATCTGCAACTCCTCTAACTGTAGCTTCAGCTCATCAAGCTCCTTCTTCGCCAATCGGTACACATTTTATGACACCGGTGCTGCTCCAGGTACTAGCTCGATGGTGAACTCCACCTCTCTATCAGGCGGTAGGCCTGGCAACTCCTCCGGGAAAACATCCTCGAACTCTGCAACGATCTCTGGGGGTGCCGTCTCCATGGCCAAGTAAGCTCCAGCTGTCTGTCCCACTCCTCGCTCGGTGGTGCCTCGCATGAATTCGAACTCCGGGTGTCCTGGTAGTCTAAAAGTAACGCTACCCTTCCGGCAATCCAGTACGGCATTGTACTGACTTAACCAGTCCATGCCCAGAACTATGTCGAAAGCTGGCATTAGGAGTACCAACAATCGCGCTCTCATTTCTCTACCGCAAACTACTACCGAGCACGTTCTAATGGTGCTGGTAACCGGTACGATGCCTCCTCCGGTAAGTATATTCCAACTCTTAGGTAGAGGGGAAGTGGCTACTCTATGCATGGCTACGAAGCTACTAGATATAAATGACAGTGTAGCTCCAGAATCAAACAGTGCAGTCGCAGGTAATGATGCAACTAGAATTGTACCTGTGATAGCCTCCCCTTCTGGTTCCTCCTCGATGGTAGCTAAAGCAAAGGCCTGCCCGTGCCTCTGTCCTCCTGCCTGCTGTCGGGCCTGGTTGTAATGTGCCTCCTGTGGAACCAAGGGTGGTCCTCTCTGATGTCCTCCGGTAGCTGGGGGACATTGGCCTCCTGCTGGGGGTAGTATCCTCAAGGGTGGTGCTGTTGGCCTCTGCCCTGTCTGCGGGGCTGCATCTCTGCGCTGGGGGCAGTCTCTGGCAAGGTGCTGGCTCGCTCCACAGACCATGCAGAGCCCGAGCTTCTTTCGGCAGTCTCTGATGATGTGTCCCCTCTTGCCAAAAAAGTGACAAGTCGGTAGCTCCTTCTGCTGGTACGGCGCTGTCCTCTGCTGCGCCTGCGCTCCTGGACGGCGGATCGGTCCTCCTGCTCCATGCTGGGTTCTGGCTGGTACGTTCGCGCTGGAACGTCTCACTCCTCCTAGTGCCTCCTGGATCCTCGCCTCTGATAGGACCTCTTCATAAGAGATCCTCACTTGAGCAGTGGTATACCGCTGCAGCTCAAGGGTAAGGCCGTGGTGGAATCTCCTGGCCTTCTCTAGGTCGTTGGGGATCAGGGCTACGTCGAATCGGCTGAGTCTGCTGAACTCCCCGTCGTAGGCGTCCACGGTCAAGTTCCCTTGCTCTAGGTGTAGGAACTGGGAGTACAGGGCGTTCCTCACTGTAGCGGGAAAATACTTCGCATTGAAGTATTCTAGAAATTCCTCCCAAGTCTGCTGTCTGTCGATGTTGCGCTCCATAGAGTCCCACCAGTGATGGGCGTTGCCGGTGAGTTGGGCCCTCACCGCGGTCATCCAGAGGTCGGGGTGTAGCTGCGAACCCTCTAACAGCATCTCAGTGTTGGAGACCCAGTCTGAGATCTCCTCTGTAGTCTCCTTGCCCGAAAAGGTTCTCGGGCTCATCTGTCTGAAGCCTAGTATAGTACCCACTGGCTGGACAGGTGCTGGTGCTGGTGCCCTCTCCAGTACTGCCATCAGGCCCTGTCTCAGGGTCTCCGTCTGCTGCCACTGGGCCTGCATCATTTTCTGGAAGAACTGCATCATCTGGGGCTGTCCCTCTGCTGGTGGCATCTGAGGTAGAAATGGCGGAGGTGGTGGTAGTGGTACCTCTGGCTGTCTCCTTGGTGTCTCCTCGGATGCCGGCCTCTCGTACTGCGGCATCGGTGTCGCCCTCGAGGTCTGTCCCTCGAAGTGCTGCCTCGGGATCGTCTGTGATGTCTGGCCCTCGGGCTGCTGCGTCCTCTCGTCGGGAGAGATCTGATGCCAGTGCATCATCGGGGCCTGGGAGATCACCTGTGCCTCTGGCTGAGGCAGCTCTCTGGGGGGTCCCTGGGACATATCCTCCCTCTGTGCTGCGGGTGGCACTATGGCACCAAGTATCTCACGTCTACTGTGAAGGTTCATCTCGCTGTAAGAGATAGAACTTCATTAAATGAGTACAGAATCAATCAAACAGGATGCAGATATTTTAAAGTACGGAAGAGGTTCAAAGGCATAATCAAGTGGATGAGACCTAGCAATTTCTATCCTATTGCAGGCTCGCTGGGCATGTTACCATACCACGAGCGATAAATATTTGATGTTTGTCAGACCTGCATAGGCCACCACTAAAACCATGTCACGCTCCAGTCCCAAATATATGGAACCAGGCCACGTGGCATTGGCCAGCTGACACGTCTCCGAGGATATCCTAATTTAATGGATCCTGACGAAGCGTACTACGCTGTCCTAAATCTAACAAGTCTAATATCAACAACAGGCAGTGTCTAATCTCATCCACAGACAACAAGTAAAATACTGAATGAAAGACTGGAATATAAGGACATAGTCGAATGACATAGTACAACTGAAATAAGTCCGGTGGGAACAAACCCACTACAAATGTTGGAGATAAAGTACTGATAATAAGAGTGACTGAAACAACTGCTAACTAGATAAGGAGCTCCAGTCATAGGCGAAAGGCCTACTAAGATGATCAGGGGTACTCCGATGGTAAAACCTCAAGCTCCTCGTCAAGAGCAAACCTCGTCTCCACACCTGGTCCGTACACTGTGGGGTAATAGGCCTCGTCCAGGTCTGGAAGATAACCAGGTCCTCAGAGGGACGTAACAAGATACAATATGCATGCCAGATATAGTACTGAATAAAAATAAAGAGGGTGTGCTAACCATCTAAGTGAATGCAATGTAAGGACAACCTCGGAACGTATAGGTAGGTGTAGGCATAACGTCCATACTCCGAAGAGCATGGTATCTGATCATGTAACATCCATCATTCCGAAGAATGAGGTATATGTAATGTATATACGTCCGTAACACTCCGAAGAGCGCGGTATCTGAATATAGGAAGTCATCGGGTCTGTGGCTCCTCTGGATACCACGGAGTTCGATGTGTGTATCCCATACGTTTATCAGTTGTCCTCCCCGCCCAATGTAGGTACACAAGTCGAATACACGACATGTGCCTCCCGTATCTATATGCCAAGTCACATCTAATTATTACTCTAGATTACAAGCTAGTCCGTGATGCATGTCATACGCACCGATAGCGAATCGGGTACGCGGACCCGCATCCCAATATGAATGTACCATCGTGATACGTGTAAAGTGTCATGGTCTAAGAAGATATCAAAATATCCTCACAGTAGTAGGTGAGTCATCTAGCAGCTAGGTCAAGTACACTACTCATCGACGCATTGTCGACTGCACCCGAGTAAATCTTGGACACAGTTTATGTATATTGCAACATTGATCATTTAAATTTAAGCAGTAATCCAGCAAGGTATACTTGCCTGTCCCGGGTAGCTGCGAAAGCCAATGTCCTGCTCCTGATGCCTCGGCTGTACAGTCCAGCAGTCCTATATATGATATAATAATGACAATATTAGTCGCTACAATAGCACGACTAAGACACACTACTTGCAACTATAGCTGACACATGGTCTGGACTGTATATTTATATATAGCTATTACAATTATATATATATATATATATATATATATATATATATATATATATATATATATATATATATATATATATATATATATATATATATATATATATATATATATATATATACTAAAACATATTTAAATATATTAAAATAATATGTATGTTTAATAGTACATATATACACATAATGGAAAAGTACTAATATATAATATATACTTATATACACCCAAAGTATATATATATATATATATATATATATATATATATATATATATATATATATATACTCATATATTTATTTAATACATAGATATACACTATAATTATACTAATTACACAATGTATATATATATTTATATATATATATATATTCATATACATATATTTACATATACACTAAAATACTACGTACAACATGTATATATATATAGTATACATATATATTTATATGTATAATATACAAAATAGAAGTGAAAACATATATAATATATATACTAACATATATTATTTTAATACACAAAGTATAAATAGATTAATGTATATATTCATATATTTATATAATACTCTAATATATTAAATACCAATATATATATATATTAATAATAGGTGTAAGTATTTAGTACTCATACATGATTTACCAATAATTTATATACTATAATAATATACTAATAATCAATGAAATATACTAATTACACAATGTATATATATATATACACAATATGTATTTAGTATATAATATTCTGAATACATTACGTATATATTTACATTCATATATATATATATTTATAAATATACACACAATTAATATAAGTATATACTATGTATTTACAAAATACATATATATATATATATATATATATATATATATATATATATATATATATATATATATATATATATATATATATATATATATATATATCTAGCATATATAATACTAAATATAGTATATATATATAAAATATAGTATATGTATACAGGAGTATTTATATAAATACTTACCAAAATACAGTGCATATACATATAAATACTAAACTAAATACACAATGTATATTAATACATACTAGGTATTAATTGACAAGTATATATGTATATACATATATATATATATATATATATATCTAGTATATAATGAAACATACCAAATACAGTATTTACATATTTAGAGTACTGTATTATACAGACATATACATATAAAATATTGTGTTTATACAGAGGTATTTATTAATATACTGATATATACAAAGACCCAAATCCAGAATACATATTTAGTATATAAACCGTATACATGCAATGCAGCCCCTAATACTAGGTATAAAATATCGTATTCGTGTATTTGTACCTCACAGGAATGAAGGAGGGGTCGAGGGGGGTCTGGTGGCCGATCGTCGACGGCGGGGGTGGCCGGACGGAGCTCCGGCAACGAGCGGGGAGTTCGGCAGCAGCGGCTTTGGGGTCGTCGGTGCTGCGGGGACGAGGGCGGTCTGCTCAGGCGTTGGCCGGGGCTGGGAGTTGACGGAGACGGAGGAGATTGGTCGGGGAAGAGGTCGGCTGAGGATGGAGGCCGGGCGTGCTACGGTGGCGGAGTGGGGAGTCTTCGGGTGGTCGGCTGAGCTCGGGGAGGGAATGGCTCGGGTTGATGATGGCGGAGAGGGAGGCGGCTGTGGGCGGAGCCGTGGTCGGGGGCGGTGGTGGTAGGTGGGGGAAGGTTCGGCAAAGGGGACTGGGTGGCTGCGGGGGTGGTTGGAGGCGGTGGCCGGCCGGGAGGGGGCGGCGGGTAGCTCGGGTATGGGGTGGGCTGAGTGTGTGAGGAGTTTAATATTAGGGTTTTCTTTTAGGTATTTGGGTTTCCTTGGTTTGTGTGTGAAATAAAAGTGATGTAACTTAATGTATATGTAGGAGAGAGAGTGGGGGGCTGCCTAGGGATTAGGGCCGGCTTGTTATTATTTTTGGGGAGTTGGGGATGTCCATCATGATGAGGGGAGGGCTAGGAATTTAGCAATTTAAATGGAGGGTCATGATGTGCCCTTCATAAAGGGGTACAAGTACACTAGAAATGGGGGGAAAATGCATGGTGAACGGTTAGGGAATGAAATTTCTTTCTCCATGTGGTTGGGCCAATGATAGGGGGGCACCTCATTGCAATTTTGCACAAAGGCCCCTGATTAAATTGGAATTTGCACAGATTCTGAAATTGGGGATTTGATGTAAACAAACACCATGTTTGGTGTTCTACATTGGGCTAGGATGGTGTATGGTGTTTTGTATGAGGCTTGTGGGTGTGTGTGTATGTTTGGATTGGAGTTGGGTCTAATTCAAATGAGGTTAGGTCACCACATTAATTAATTCGCATTTAATGCACCGGGTGTCTCTAATTTAATTTAACAAATACCGGGGGTCTAAATTGGGTTGGACAAGGGTCATTAGTGTTGTAGGCTCAGGGTACAATAATGTCATGATCTGGGTTGGTCAAATCGGGTTGAGATTGGGTCTCAATTTCGATTGGAACGGACAACGAACGTAAACACGTAATTTATTTAAATTGCGTACGGACGTTTGTAACGACTTTTGTGCGACTAAAATTTGGCACGAAAATCAGTATCCGGGGGTTGCTCAAGGTTCATTAAAATAGGTTAGCAGGTCTAGGTCAAGTATATGGGTTTTGTTTCAGGGTAACAGCTAGGGTAGTATCCTAAAATAACAATCACTGCACAGATATTATAATACTATATAATAAATCTTAATTATATCTAGTTAACCCTAATTAGGCTATTTAAGTTAAATAATCCCTAATTTCTGGTCGAGGGGGTTTACATCTTCCCTTCCTACGGAGAACCCGATCTCATCCCCCGGTGTCCCGAGCTGCTGCACCAAGCCCCTCGACCGATGTCCCTGTTCTTCTTCTTCTCATTCCTGCCTTCAGCCAGCCGACGGAGACCCAAGCCTGTCGCCGGACTCGACGCTGTGCACGCCGTGCACGGACCCCTCGACGTTGTGCACGCTGTGTACGGACCCCTCGATGCTGTGCACGAACCCCTCGACGCCGTGCACGAATACCTCAACTCCTTCCCTCGACTCGCCGCCATCACCCTCGTCTCCGACGACGGGATCCTGTCGTTGATCACCAGCCACACCACCACCAAGCCATCCTCCCAGTCCCTCCTCGGCCGCCTGAGCATGGCCGGAACAGTGAACTCCGGTCATCCTCATATTCATTATCACCACCACCACCATTCCCTGCTCCTCCTTCTCGAACACAGCCTCTCCTTCTTGCCGGAGAAGCTCCGCCCTGTCTCCCTCCTTGGCCTGACTCGCCGGAACAGCTCCCCTGGCCAGATCTCCTCTCCTCCCTGATTCTGTCCACCTCCCTCGACTCGAACTCAGCCCCTCCGGCCTCGCCAACCTGCCGTGAACCCCCTCGTTCCTCCTCCCTGACTCCCTCCTCCGCCTTGGCCGGAGCCTGCCTGGCCGGAGAGCCACCACCAGCATCGTCATTCAACGCGCTTCATCGACATCATCACATTGCCATCACCATCACTACCTCTATCACCTTCACCATCATCATTGTCATCATCATCGTCGTTATCACCTTAACCACCCTCGTCACCATTATCGTCCTCCTCATCGACCCGAACATCGTCATCACCATCGCCCTCGTCGTCCTCCTCGTCCCCGTCATATCATCATCGTCATCACCATTATCGTTGTTTTAGTTGTCACCCTCGTCGTCATCTTCGTCAATCTCACCGTCGTACCCATACACGTATTCTGAGGTATGAACCTGTCTGTCTTCCCCTTTTATGTATGTTGTGTGTGTTTCAGTAGGACAGTAGCATTTCGTTACCACGGTTAGTTTATATCAGACCCTGAGTCGGAGAACCCAACGCGCGTTCATACACGAACACGTACGCAGACATGATCCAATCTAGTATATGTATATTAAGTTAATCATTAGCTTAGTATTAATTGGTATATATTTATGCACATATCTACTATATGTATTCAATTAGTTATGAAAATAAATTACTAGTTATATCATTATATAAATATGAGTATATATGTAAGTAAGTACTAATTGATAATTATGACTAAATATTCAGACTGTACGACCCTAGGACACCGTGGACTATCCCGTATTTGCCCTTGACCCTGTTGACCCTAAGAACAATGTTGGTGTCCGCCTTGTGTATACCGACGTACTGACGAGACCGTGTTAGTGGACTGACTTATTGTGTACAGTACTTAAAGACCCGACACCCGCGTAATTCAACGCGTAATTGACCGTGTTAGATGACTAGTGCCACCCTAGTGTACCCCGAGTCCAATATAAATATTGTTGTGTGTGTACTAGTGTAATGACTAATGATTTATTTGTATTATATTATATGTACATAAGATGTTGGATTTATTCTGTGCGATTTTTGGAGCAGGTTATTGGTACATTACAGCTTCCTTGCCGGGCAAGTATACCTTGTCATTGTACTGTTATTCATATTCCATATGTTGCATGCATCTTTATTTTTTGTCTTAGTTCATATATTTTAACTGTTGTATAAAATGCGCGCGATGGTGTCGTCGCGATATATTTTTATTTATGTATTTGTATTGACCCTGTTTATGAGACTACCCCATTATCATGTAGCATCACTAGGTTCATTGGCCGTGACACAGTTGATACACGAGTTGTGAGTCTCATGTAGATCACGGACTTGCGTGCAGGTTTGGCCTCCTGTACGTATGGGCCGTGCGTTAGGGATAACTGATGTTAGAAACTTTGCATGCTAGTAGACTTGGCAGTTATTAGAGGTCCATGGACATAGCTTATTATAGTACGGTGGTCCCATCCTTGTCCTTGTTTGGTTGCAGGATTGGGCTAGGGTACTAAGAATAGGCTATGAACCAAATGGTGTCATGGATGTGACATGCTTAGAGCATGGGGTGGGGAGAACAACAAGTACCGCATTTGAGCTCCTTTACACTTTTTCTATTGTGCGCCCGGATTCTCCGCTGGAGATACGGGTGGTAATGACCACTATATATTATATTATTATCAAGCGGGCCTCCGGCATTCGAAAGACGACGTGCCTTTTTAGGCCCCTGGATCTCCAAAAGAGAACCATGCCAAATTCTAGGTTTTCAGCCAGATAGCTCACTTGTGGGGAAAGTTGTTCTTAACTGCATTCACTTAGATGGTTAGGCGACCCCATTGGATATTTATTTCAGTACTTTATTGGTATGTGTTTAAGTATCTTGTTATGTCCCTCTGAGAACCTGGTCCCCTGCCAGGTGTATCTGTTCTTGAGTATTCGCAGGAGCGCATATTCGGATGGTTACCTATGTTTCGAGGATGTCTTCTCTTCGAGCCGTGATTGCTAGCTGGTATACTTATATTTTTGGTTGATTGTGTTGTACTTATATTGTATTTACTTTTTCCATTCGAGTTGGTAGTGGATTTGTTTTCATCCAACTATCATCCTTAGATACTTCTTATTGAGATCCAGTTTCATAGATACTGGTTATTTATTTCTATATGATTTTGGTGGATGAGATTTAGATTTTACCCTGTGACTTGTATTACATTTTATACCACTTGTGGATTTGATATTCATATTACAGCGTACGTATGGATTTGGTTTCCATATATTGGAGTTGCCATATCCATGCGGCTGGCATGCTTACGTGTCCTAGTCCTACATATTTTTGGGACTGGGGCATGACATATTTTTGTGGTGGCCCATGCAGGTCGAGAGCATATTGTTCGGTTACGTTACTGTACCGAGCAAGCCTGTAAATATGATTAGAGTATAGGATCTCATCCACATTTGACTATGATTCATCTCGTCCTATCTGTTCTATCTTGAACAATTGTATCCTGCTTGATTCATGTGCTTCCCTAATAGTTCTTTGAGTATAGCCTTCTGCTAGAATATAGGAACCCCTGTTATTAGGATAATAATTAGAGTAGCACACCTATTAAGATTACAACGAGAATACAGATACACCACTAAGTTTAAGATATCTAGTGAACACTAGAATTCCTTATCTTTAGATTGGTATACCATTACCCCTTGATGTATTATGAAGACTTGAGAGTAGTGTAGACACTACTAGAGTTAGTTAGAAGTTTACCATAATGGTTGACCCTAGTATTGAGGAACCAATAGAAAACCAAAATTGAATATTAAGACTGAACCTAACCTTCACAGTTAGATAAGTATTGGAGAACTATAAATTTAGATTCTTGTCTTGAGTTAAGCAGACAGTACCTTAGAAGGCCAAGAGCAATGCATAGAATATTTTTTTCTAATCATACCTCAAACACAGAGACTAGCATACCCCTTTCCTTTGGAAAACCATGATGCTATCTAGAGTCCTCCATTTAATTTCATATATTTGTTCCTCTGAAACCCTAGCGTTCGCTATTTGTGCGACGACTAATCATGTTTTCTCTTCTTCATCCTTTAAACTCGTGTCACCTGCCACCTCTGATCATAGACCAAGTGATTATACTCTATGATAGGATATATAGTTTTCTATAGTCATAGTTGTAATCTTGAATTTTGAATTGTGTACCTTGTAGCTGGAACCTGATAGTTGAGTTGTTCAATTAGATTGTGATGATTACCCCTAGTTGTAGACCACATAATTTGTACCCCCACCTCGATACCAGTTAGATCCCTTTCCCCTTAACGGCTAGTAACTTTTCTATCCCTACGACTGACACCTGTTCTATGAGCACTATGATTAAGACTTAAGGTGACCCTTACATATATAATGCAATAGGAGACCCTTATAAGTACCAAGATCTTTCCTCATATACCCTAATAAGAGTTTCTGTTCTATGTACAGGTGCAAGGTTATTTTTGTAGGATCCTCTTAAGACTGTCACAGTACTAGCTTGATTCTTTTAAGATTGGGTAGTATGTCTCACAACCTAGTATCACATAGTCCACTTGACCCATCGAGGTAGTGTAACTGAATAACATTAATTGTATGCTAGCATTAGACGATAACGTTTATTCAGACGATAGAATTTAGAGGTCCATGCCCTATTGGGACGACTAGCGACTTAGACAAGGAGGTTGTATGATAACTGTAGAGATTGTAGAGTCTTTTGTTAGTATTGCTTATGTTGTTTTTGTTTTTGCAAACTTGAATTATTTTGTAACTTCTCTCATCATAATCCAGCATTATACTTTCTGTGCTACCTCGAATTATGCTGCTATTATAGCCTAGTTTTTGCAAGCTTATTATTTATCGAGCTTGATCATGACATATGTATTAGTGGGTCGACACACGAATACATTTCAGAATCAGCATATTAAGGTCTAGCTAACCTTAGTGCGCTTGATTCGCCCTTCGTAATACTACTTTACGTGGATTGAGATATATAGTGATTAGTTTTTTTATTATACTTGCCCTAGACATGTCTAACATATCGTATCGGTTACATAACTGTACTAATACGAGCATGCGAACAAAGAATTACCAAATTAGGATTTCAGTCCACAACTGCCTTGACAATTTCCATTGAATGCCTTAAACGCCTTGATCCCCACACTTATATTCTATTACCCCCACCTTGAATTCTTTATTATTGCCCTCCGTCTTCCCTTATTTCGTAAAGACGAAACCTCGTACTTGAAATAAGTGATACACAGATATTACTAGATATACCCCATAGGCCAATCGCATTGTTTGGTGACTATCCTTTATAAATGATTAAGGGAATATCATGGATGATATGTTTGGTGTTAAAGAATTTGAGGATTCAATGACATGATTAAATAACTTAGGGCATAGCCTTCTTAGACGTATAGCCTTAGATGATAGATGGGTAAATTTTAAGTTGGGTAGAAACTGCAATGTTAACTTAAGGAGAATTCTTTAGACTGCAATCAAGTGAGGTTAGATAGAGAAACCCTACCCTAGTTTAATTTCGAGGACAAAATTGTTTTAAGTTGGGTAGATTGTAAACCTCCTCACCCAAAATTAGGGCTACTTGGCTTATATAGTAAAATTAGGGCTAGTTTGAACCAATTTGAATTAGAAACACGACATTTATTTAATTATGCATTAATTTATATCGCGTAGCGCACATTACCGTTGCTTCTATAATTGGAGCACCTCACTAGCCATTGTCTTCCAACAAACTTCACAACCTCATCCTAGACATGCCTGCCTCCTATTCTGACCCTTGTACAACTTATAATATTGCTCTCTGATGCTATATTTTAGCCGCATAATAAACGCCGCCGACGTTATTTCTTAATTCGTTATAAATTCCAATTTTGTACCCTTGTGCGTCCCAATCGAAATTGGGGACACAATCTTGACCGTTTTGTGCAAACCAAATTTTATTAATATTCTACACTGTCCTCTTTACGCCCTGACACTTGTGTCCCACCTAAATTTAATCCCATGTACTCCTAATTAAATCTAGAACATCGTGCGCATTTCGATTTAATTAATTAAATCTAATTTCTGCCTTTGTGTAATTTTCCAATTATTGGGGGGATTTTATGCAAAAATGCATTGAGGTGCTCCCACCATTGGACAATTCATGAAGAAAACCAGTTTTCCCCTTCACATGGATTTTTCTCATAATTTTCCGGGATGTGCAACGCGCGCACATCGCCCCGTATATTAAATCCACCCTTGCATTTAATTATGTAATTTATAGCCTTTCCAACATTCCCATGCAAGCCCAAGGCCACTCCAAGGAGAGTTGACCAAGCCCAATTGTCCTAGGTCAAACCCCCAAACCCTAGTTCACATGTATATATATATCACATCCTCCCTTTATTTTCCTAAAAAATTCCAAAACCTAAAACACCCAAACCCAAAACTCAGCCGACCACCATCAGCACTATTCATCTTCTTCCTCCCCCGATTCTTCCTCGCCGGAGCCACCCTTTCCCCGTCGATCGGAGTAGCCGTGCACGACCAAGTATTCAAGGCCGAGCCACCCTCTTCCTCTCCCCATCCCTATTCATCTTCTCCTCCACTTCTCCATGTCCACCCACCGGCCGGAGTCGACCCTCGACTCGCCGGAGATCACAGCAGCCCCTCGACTTCCCGGCCAGTTCCCATCACGACCACCACTTCACGACTGCCCCGAGCTCCAACACCTCGAGCCACCGTGTAACTCAATGAACCCCGCCTGAGAACACCCACGGATCACCGGACCGCCGACGTCCCCGGTCACCCCGACCAACTGTTCATCGACATCCCCTCTCATCTTCCCTTCCTCCGGTGAACCCGATCTCATCCCCCGGTGTCCCGAGCTGCTGCACCAAGCCCCTCAACCGCTGTCCCTGCTCTTCTTCTTCTCCTTCCTCCCTTAAGCCAGCCGACGGAGACCCAAGCCTGTCGTCGGACTCGACGCTGTGCACGCCGTGCACGGACCCCTCGACGCTGTGCATGCTGTGCACGAACCCCTCGACGCTGTGCACGAACCCCTCGACGCCGTGCACGAACACCTCAACTCCTTCCCTCGACTCGCCGCCATCACCCTCGTCTCTGACGACGGGATCCTGCCGTTGATCACCAGCTACACCACCACCAAGCCATCCTCCCAGTCCCTCCTCGGCCGCCTGAGCATGGCCGGAACAGTGAACTCCGGTCATCCTCATATTCATTATCACCACCACCACCATTCCCTGCTCCTCCTTCTCGAACACAGCCTCTCCTTCTTGCCGGAGAAGCTCCGCCTTGTCTCCCTCCTTGGCCTGACTCGCCGGAACAGCTCCCCTGGCCAGATCTCCTCTCCTCCCTGATTCTGTCCACCTCCCTCGACTCGAACTCAGCCCCTCCGGCCTCGCCAACCTGCCGTGAACCCCCTCGTTCCTCCTCCCTGACTCCCTCCTCCGCCTTGGCCGGAGCCTGCCTGGCCGGAGAGCCACCACCAGCATCGTCATTCAACGCGCTTCATCGACATCATCACATTGCCATCACCATCACTATCTCTATCACCTTCACCATCATCATTGTCATCATCATCGTCGTTATCACCTTAACCACCCTCGTCACCATTATCGTCCTCTTCATCGACCCGAACATCGTCATCACCATCGCCCTCGTCGTCCTCCTCGTCCCCGTCATCTCATCATCGTCATCACCATTATGGTCGTTTTAGTTGTCACCCTCGTCGTCATCTTCGTCAATCTCACCGTCGTACCCGTACACGTATTCCGAGGTATGAACCTGTCTGTCTTCCCCTTTTATGTATGTTGTGTGTGTTTCAGTAGGACAGTAGCATTTCGTTACCACGGTTAGTTTATATCATACCCTGAGTCGGAGAACCCAACGCGCGTTCATACACGAACACGTACGCAGACATGATCCAATCTAGTATATGTATATTAAGTTAATTATTAGCTTAGTATTAATTGGTATATATTTATGCACATATCTACTATATGTATTCAATTAGTTATGAAAATAAATTACTAGTTATATCATTATATAAATATGAATATATATGTAAGTAAGTGCTAATTGATAATTATGACTAAATATTCAGACTGTACGACCCTAGGACACCGTGGACTATCCTGTATTTTCCCTTGACCCTGTTGACCCTAAGAACAATGTTTGTGTCCGCCTTGTGTATACCGACGTACTGACGAGACCGTGTTAGTGGACTGACTTATTGTGTACAGTACTTAAAGACCCGACACCCGCGTAATTCAACGCGTAATTGACCGTGTTAGATGACTAGTGCCACCCTAGTGTACCCCGAGTCTAGTATAAATATTGTTGTGTGTGTACTAGTGTAATGACTAATGATTTATTTGCATTATATTATATGTACATAGGATGTTGGATTTATTCAGTGCGACTTTTGGAGCAGGTTATTGGTACATTGCAGCTTCCTTGCCAGGCAAGTATACCTTGCCATTGTACTGTTATTCATATTCCATATGTTGCATGCATCTTTATTTTCTGTCTTAGTTCATATATTTTAACTGTTGTATAAAATGCGCGCTATGGTGTCGTCCCGATATATTTTTATTTATGTATTTACATTGACCCTGTTTATGAGACTACCCCATTATCATGTAGCATCATTAGGTTCATTGGCCGTGACACAGTTGTTACACGAGTTGTGAGTCTCATGTAGATCACGGACTTGCGTGCAGGTTTGGCCTCCTGTACGTATGGGCCGTGCGTTAGGGATAACTGATGTTAGAAACTTTGCATGCTAGTAGACTTGGCAGTTATTAGAGGTCCATGGACATAGCATATTATAGTACGGTTGTCCCATCCTTGTCCTTGTTTGGTTGCAGGATTGGGCTAGGTACTAAGAATAGGCTATGAACCAAATGGTGTCATGGATGTGACATGCTTAGAGCATGGGATGGGGAGAACAACAAGTACCGCATTTGAGCTCCTTTACACTTTTTCTATTGTGCGCCCAGATTCTCCGCTGGAGATACGGGTGGTGATGACCACTATATATTATATTATTATCAGGCGGGCCTCCGGCGTGCGAAAGATGACGTGCCTTTTTAGGCCCCTGGATCTCCAAAAGAGAACCATGCCAAATTCCAGGTTTTCAGCCAGATAGCTCACTTGTGGGAAAAGTTGTTCTTAACTGCATTCACTTAGATGGTTAGGCGACCCCATTGGATATTTATTTCAGTACTTTATTGGCATGTGTTTAAGTATCTTGTTATGTCCCTCTGAGGACCTGGTCCCCTGCCAGGTGTATCTGTTCTTGAGTATTCGCAGGAGCGCAGATTCGGATGGTTACCTATGTTTCGAGGATGTCTTCTCTTCGAGCCGTGATTGCTAGCTGGTATACTTATATTTTTGGTTGATTGCGTTGTACTTATATTGTATTTACTTTTTCCATTCGAGTTGGTAGTGGATTTGTTTCCATCCAACTATCATCCTTAGATACTTCTTATTGAGATCTAGTTTCATAGATACTGGTTATTTATTTCTATATGATTTTGGTAGATGAGATTTAGATTTTACCCTGTGACTTGTATTACATTTTATACCACTTGTGGATTTGATATTCATATTACAGCGTACGTATGGATTTGGTTTCCATATATTGGAGTTGCCATATCCATGCGGCTGGCATGCTTACGTGTCCTAGTCCTACATATTTTTGGGACTGGGGCGTGACAACCATCAAATCCCTCTTGCGATCTTTGAAGCTTCTCCTTCTTCTATAGCACTTCTTCGTCATCGTGTGGTCCAAGGTACAAAGTGATCGACCGCAGATCAAACTCCTATAGCAATATTTCCCCAGAATCAAACTTTTGTACTTAACATCCTTGTATAGGATTAATTGTACTTCTTTTTCTTGTTTGTAAACCAAAGAAAAGGTTTCGTATAAACCTAGTGTCATTTCTTTCGTTTATTATCAAACAGTAACGCGTATAACTGCTTCTTGAAGATCATGGTATGCAAGCCACGTAGGTAACAGCCCCTGCGTAAAAGATGGTTGGCGTAAAAGCCAAATAAGTTGTCTTGTTGGCGTAAAAGCCAAACTCTGCGTAAAACTTGATGATGTATGAATAATAGATAACCAGCGTAAAATAACCAATTATCCGTCACGACTGAGGTCTTGAGCGTATTCTGGGCTAAATAGCCTTATCACATGCTCTTGCAAATATAGCCGAGTTGGCGTATTTCGAGGAGATAGCATACGGCGTACTCCTATAGTTGAAAATAGCCTGGTTGGCGTAAAATGCAAGGATGGTGATGTGAGCTTATTAGCCACAGTTTTAGCTTTCCCAGTCAAAATAGAACAAAATCTCGTGCATTAAATGCAGAGATATGCCTCGAGCTCTGTACGAGAAACAGCTTTTGACGTGGCGTCTGATTTCGTCTCATCTTGAGTGTAAAAACTCATTTCTGTCCATGTAGAATAGGCAGCGTATTCTTTGAATGCGTAAAAACGACTTGTATCAAGAATATGTCACTAAACGACAGCATGGGTCTCTGTGCAAAATTATTATCACAGTCGTCCTCTCGATCATCGTGCAGTACTTTTGTCAGGAGTCAGGTTCACTGTTTTGTCTGACAAATTCGTCCGAGGAATACCAAGAGTTCCTCGTATAACTTTACGCTGCATTAAAAACAAACGTATTTTAAGCTTTACGCAGGGTGGTATAGCCACCTTTTACGCCACACAGCCTTGAAGTTATGTTTTACGCGTATAGCTCTGAAGTCATATTTTACGTCACACAGGCTTGAAGCTCTGTTTTACGCGTATAGCTCTGAAGTCATGTTTTACGCCACATAGCCTTGAAGCTCTGTTTTACGCGGACTTCACGTATGTTGGAGATTTTGACTGTATAGTACGCGTACAATTCTCCAGCGTATTTTACAATAATAACAAAAACGATTCCTGCATTTTTACATCCCAAAAAAATTTCATGATCACAACGTTGGATTTCGTTTTAAGTCATCTAATTTTAACCATTGATTTGAATAGTTCAAATCAACTGTTAATACTATATGACTTAAACAAGATTCAACTACTATGATAACGAAAAAGCTTGAAAATACGTAAGAGTGGAGATCTCGATCCCTTCTTTTATATATATATATATATATATATATATATATATATATATATAGCAAATGATCTCTAGTTTAGTGGTTAAGACCAATGCATAATATCCAGGATGTTGCGGGTTCGAGCCTTCTGAGCGGAATTTAATTCCTTCGGGATGTGGGCCAAGTTTGTAGACCTTCGGACCAGGAGTCTATAAATTATCTTTTTTTTTTCAAATATATATATATATATATATATATATATATATATATATATATATATATATATATATATAATTGAAATAGAAGATTCCGAAAGCTGATCCCACCCACTTGGAAGTGGGCTTCTAGAAATAGTTGTCCATTTAAGTTGCTCACATGTGAAGTAAACTATTCTGAGAAGTAGTAAATGCACTGGAAGTCCACTTACCACTTCAGAGCCGCAAACTCAAAAGCAGAGTTTTTCTTTAAATCCCTTACAGTTGTCCAGTACCAATCTAGCTCTACGCAGAAAAGAATCAAATTGCAAAAAAAGAAAAGGTTGATTCTTTACTGACCGACCGATCGAGACATTATGGCAGCCCATGAACCTCTACTATTTAAAGCAATTGTTATCATCTTTAGTTAGTTCTGTTGCAGCATTGGAGCTATTTATAAGTTGCAGCAATTTACATGTTCTGTGTTATTTATTTATTTATTTATTGTGATTGATATTTTTGTTTGAACATGGCCCGCAGGCTTACACTTATGGGAAGGATATTTATTCTACAGAAGAATTTTGGGTTTGTCTCATAATGATATGGAGAAGATCACTTAGTTATGGACACTTATGACTGCTTAACAATAACCAAAATTTGATGGACAGGAACAAACTTACAAAAAAATATATATATATTGGATACAGTTATGAAGTAAAAAAAAGAAGAAGAAGAAGTAATAATAAGTGTTATATTAAAAAAAATTAGACAATAATTAGTCTTGATATAAACCTTTTTTAAGTATATAGTCCAACAATATATTCTAATATATAAGTATAAAGATCTACACAATCAAATTACAATTAGATAAAGTACGAAAAAAAAGGAAGATAGCTTTCAAAAAATGATTTCACGACTAACCTTCTACAACAACATGTGTGCTTTTTAGTTTATAACCTATAAGCAATTATGAAACAAATTTGGGTGGTGGAGTCATAAGAAATTTGTCGTGATAAAGATAATGAAAAATATCTATAACTGATATATCTTTTTTTTCAGAAAAGAATAGACAATTGTCTCTACTTTACCAAAAGAAATAAATCATTTGTTATTTATTTATGGAAATTATAGTTTTTTTTATTTTATTTTCCTTTTTTGGTATTGGAAAATGTTGAAAAAAATTTAAAGTGGAAACGTGAATTCCTGAGATGGGTAGGGTAATCTTTTTTCCCTTGTATCTTTATTTTTTCCTTTTAAAATTAATTTTTTTTATGTTATTTTTTTTGACATTCAAATATAATAAATAAATAAATAAGTTTTTTTTAATCCTAATTTCGTCAAGAAAATATGACGCTAGTAAGCTAAATGAGTTAATTGTTGGGAATGCGGTATGATCCGAAATGGAGTTGGTCTATGAGGTGCGATATTGAATTGGGTCCATATATCTTTAAAAAAAAATCATATAAGGCCTAAACCAATCTCAATTATCTACAACTCATGATCTCACCTCCTATCCGATGTGGGACTAAATTACAAACTCCATGGTCACCTCCCTTTGAACGCTCATCCGGAAACGAGATACAATCCAACAATCTTCATCTTAGCTCGTTTCCGCTAGCCAAACAATCATAGCACACCTCGGTTATCTTTGCTCGTTCCTGCTAACCGAACAGCCTTCCTCGTTCCCACTAGCCGAACTATCTTAGTACACTCGAGCTACCTTTGCTCGTTTCCGCTAGCCGAACATCCAGAAGATCCAATATATTGTCATCTCGATCCGTTCGACCACAGAATCAAATTTGACACGTTCATCCACACTACTATTGTGTGTCAACCACAACATCTTGTTTCACCTTGGACGTGCCGGACCCACTTTTGAAACCAATTCGTGTAGTTGGCTCTAATCTTAGGCCTGATCCGCCTTCAGACTACCTTATAGAGAATGCTCCTAACTCCATCTTGAGAAGAGAACTCGTATAATCTGTCCGATTATACGCATGAACGTTCAACACATTTGTATCGAACCAATTAGAGCTGTCCAAAGCAGTCTCATAACCATGGACTTTGATACCACTTGTTGGAAACGCGGTGTGATTCGAACCGGAGTTGGTCCATGAGGTACGATATTGAACTGGACCCATGTCTTAAAAAAAAAAAAATCTTATGTAAGATCTGAACCAATCACAATTATCTATACCTCATGATCCCACTTCTACTGTGTGAAAGTCATGAATAAACATGCCTTCTACTGATTAATGTCATAAGTTAGTTCTCATATCAAACATCCTAGTCATTATCATTATTAACGTCCTCTCCTCCAAACGATGTCAATTAATAGCCAGAGCTCCAAATTTTGTAGAGCACCTACTCTATTATATTGCTCATGTCACCAGAAAAAAAAATAAAAAAGAAGAAAGAAGCAACACTCGTAATTATATATTCTGACCTAAGAGTAGTGTGCAATGCACAAAATAGTTCAGCCTCAGGATCCTCTCCAACCATTGATGTATGCAGTTGCGTAGCGAAGATAATGTGCTAGCCTACAACGAATGGTGGATTCGCAAAATGGTGATCCGATCGATAGTTTCCTAATTGTACGAAATTTACGTCGTTGGACAAGTTGTATGTTATGCATCTAATGATGCAAATTTCGTCGTAATCCGAAAAGCGTACGAAAAATTATTACAAATTCTTGAAAAATATTGATACGGTAAAATTCGACAGATACATGTCAAATTTGTTCCGTATAGTCAACAAATTTCAAGTTCCATCTGCTCCCATAATCCAGCAACGATCGTATGCGCCTCTCGGCTTAATGAATCATGTAGTGATAGTCCAGATCAACGAGACGATAGGCAGCCGTAATTTTCGTAAATTTGAAAAATATAGGAAGAATGTGAAAATATTTTTGTAATCCAAAAGAATAGATCTAATTGGCAACCTAGTATATTCATCACTACAGAACTCGAGCAATTCTTAATTATAATTATTCTCTTACCAAACTTTATATTTTCGCAATAATTTTTCCGAGATCTGTACTTGAGTAACCTATATTTCAAGACTATCAAATTACATGACACTATATACATATATGTTTTGGCTTGAGGAGACGTCTAAGTTTATTGTTGTCTAGCTAAGGACATTGGTTTGAAAAGAAAAGAAAAAAAATCAAAATAAATAGGGTTATTTAATTTTAGGATCTATATAATTTTTAAAATTTGCGTTTAGATCTCCATATTATTCAGAAGAGAATTTTGATCTCGTCTTGAATGTTAACTTGGAATGATGGTCCAAAATAGAGAGCTAAATACAAATTTTGAATGTTATGGGAACTTATACGAGATCTAACGATTAGTCCAAGTCAATCGTACAGACGAGACCAAATTTTTTTTCTAGACAATATACAAACACCTAAGCGTAAATTTTGAATATTATACGAGATTCTAAAACTAAATAATCCAAATAAATAGCATGAAACAAATCTTTTAATCATATTGCAGACTACAATATGCAAGTCGTAAACTTAAACATATAAGTCATTTGCACGCCAATTTTTTTTTCTAATATTGTTGAAAAAATTTAACTTAAAATTTATTATAGTTATCATTTAAATATATTTTAATTAAAAAATTATAGATATTTTTATATTTTAATTAAAATTTGTTATAAAACATAAAAAATAGTTAAATAATATAATATAATTAAGTTATTACTTATTATTTATTTATTTTTAATTTTTAATTACGTAAAAATATACATACGATTCTTTTTGTACCATTTTCAATATTCTTTATATAGACTAGTAATTGCATTGTACGCAAAAAAAAAAAAATATTGTAAAATAAATAAATTAGAATTTGTTATATACAACGTTGTTCCGTAAAATCGAATATATCCGGACACAAAAAATATCTTCCATCTTTAACCACAAGTAATAGATTTTTTTTGTTGTAGTTAGATAAAATTATATAGTTAAACAATTAGTTATTTTTTTTAATTTTAATTATGTAAAGATATATATCATAGCTTATTTAGAATCGTTTTAAAACTTTTTTTTTTTTTTTTTTTTTTTTTTTACAAAGAAGAGTGATGCTATTTGGACAAATTACATATTTAGATCCCTTAACTAACATTCAAAATTCCATTATGTCATCATCAATTATTATAGTATTACTCCAACAGAAGCACTCTAACATGGCATTTGGCTTATAAGGAACCATACTAATTATTGATTCATTAAAAAAAAAATCAAAAACTTTGCTGATCCAAAACGCTACTCAAGCATGGTCAAGATAATAGGAACAATAAAAAAATTAAATTATTCTAAAGAATAAGATCAAAATATATATATATATATATATATATATATATATATATATATATATATATAACCAAAAATAGCTGTCTATATGTTGTTAATCTTGAGGTCATCTCATACTCTGTGGGACCAATGTTCAGTCCCATTAATAATAACGTTACTCAAATTATAATATAATAACAACAAATATATTCTCCCATCAAAGAGGAAAACAACGAAACTAAAGTCCAAACAATTTTAAAATTTATTCCCAAAATACCCTCCGATTTCGGTCATAGAACTATGCTTTCTCCGGCGACCTCCACTCCTTTGCAGCTCAGCGACCGGAGCAGCATCCACGACCCGCACTGCTCCGCCGCCGGCGCCGGAGGAGGCGGTGGAGGTGATTTCCGGCGGCGCTGTCGGATCCGGATCTCGCTCATCTCCATCCCCGCCGGGACCCTCACCGACCCAAACGCCATCAAGTACCACTTGGGCCGGGCCCTTACCGGGTCCAGATCCGCCGCCCGCCTCAGCCTCCGGTAGCCGGAGGCGGAGCTCGGGTCCCAGAAGCAGACGGCCGGCCGGTCGCCCATCGAGCTCGACCGCCGGTGGTCGGACTCGGCGGTACGGGACCGGTCGGTTTTGGCGGGAAGGCGCCCGGGAGCGCGGAAAGGAAGCAGCTTTCCGCCGGAGATGACGTCGTTGGCGGCGCACATGACGTGGCCGGCGGCGGCGGAGGAGAGGAACTCGAAGGGCTCCGCAGTAGGTGGCGGCGGCGATGTCGTCTCCCCGTCGGCGAGGTCGGAGAGGGAGACGGCGGAGTCCTCGCCGTCCGATTCTTCGTCGAGGAGAACCATTGGTAGGAGTATTTTGGGAAGAGGAGGGGGGTATCCTGGGAAGAGAGAGAACAGTTCTGGTGCTCCCGTTGTTTGTAGGTGGGATGGCGGCAATAGTATTTAAAGGAGGAGGAGGAGGAAGAAAGGGCAAAATCGGAACTTTAAAGGAAACCTTTATGTTTATTACGGATTTGCCATTGGTTTGTTTTAAAGGCAAAGTATCTGGTGCTGTTTTAAAGTAAGTGGGGGCTTTTACTGCTATGTTCCGATGTAAGTGAGAATGGAAGTGTTGGGAAGTGACTTTCAGTTTTTTTTTTTTTTTTTTTGGGAAAGATGGAATAAGCGTAGGAAAAGAAGAAGGAACCATTGGTGGGAAGAAAAACAAAAAAAAAAAAAGAACAGAGGAAAGGAAAGGAAAGGAAAGGATTGAATGTTTTGATTGTTTCCGTGATACAAGATAAATATGAAAGATGAGATCCACTTTTTAGTTGATAATTCTAACATAAAATCAATTCCGGAAAGTATGATTGTGTTGTTTTCAAAATCTCTTGTGCGTCTCCGTGGTTCGATCCTCTGATCTTCCACCATCCAGTCGGAATTTTATATATTTTTGCGGTAACCATAAGGGTCACTCGTGTTCGATAAAATCTTTACTTACATGTGCGATGAAGTTACGATTTCTCTAAAGAATGCTATCGAAAAAGACAATAAATGATGCATGAATCAAAGTGAATTCAAATTAGACTATTCACTCATTTGGTTCGCATAATTACCATGTTGGAAAAAAAATTTATTTATTTTCTCTATTTGCATGTCAAAAGAATCGGAGAAGAAAAAAAAAATGATTCCAATAGAAAAAATAAAATAAAATAAAATAAAATAATTCCCTCCTCCCGTCTAGGATTCGTTTTTCCACCTTAAATATTTATTTATTTTTTTCTAATTTTTTTGACATTTTCAAACAAGGATTTAAATCCATAGAAATTACACTTTTCCAAGAGAAAAAAAAAACAATGAATTGATTTATTCGTTTTTTTATTCCTTTCCACTTTCCTTTTCACGAGCTAAACGAAGGATACCCTGTTACCGAAGGTTGATGATCTACTTCTTATTTTTATGATCACTCTAACTTGTTTGTAATAGAATGATCCAAATAGGTAACTTGTATTTTATTTTATTTTATTTTATTTTGAAAGCAAACAAGAACAAACTTGTGAAATTGTCAATGTCACCAAAATCAATATCATGCAAGTTATAGAAGTTAAAAGGAGAAGGTTAAAGGGCAAATCTAAAACGAAGTTAGAAATTATTTAAATTATGAAAGTAAATTGTAGATGTACATATTTAAACGTGGCAAGATTCCAACCAGAATGTATCCATAAGGTATAACATAGGGGTGAGCATTCGGTTAATTTGGTTCAAACCGAATCGAATAAACGAAAATCGAATAATCAAAATCGAAATCGAATCGAAATGGTCCATAGCCGAACCAAACCGAACCAAATTAAGCTGTCCAGATCAATCCCTATTTTGTAATATTTTTCTATTTATTTTTCTTTCATGTTTGGTTACTTTTGGTGGGTCCAGCAATTAATATAGAGGAGTTAGGACACGCTCTAAATATGAAGTGTCTCGTAACTTTCTAGCCATTTTTAAGTATGCACAAGTCTCCAATGCAGCCTTTAAGTGCTACAAAACTTGACTAAAGTCAAAAATGTAGCACTTAAAATATCTCAGATTGTGGATGCTCCTAAGCCTATAGACTATTTTAT
Organism: Iris macrosiphon; assembly: GCA_036927795.1. Lineage (NCBI taxonomy): Eukaryota > Viridiplantae > Streptophyta > Magnoliopsida > Asparagales > Iridaceae > Iris > Iris macrosiphon. Next base: position 206,282,274 of record JAYESA010000004.1, read on the forward strand.
GGGGATGTTCTGAACAATTTAATTAACCCGACGATTATGCGTATCATATACGTGTTAGCACAACCTTTCTAGAAAGAACTAGAAAATCGAATCTATAGAAGTAGGAGATCGACTTCATGTTTAACCTTACTGAAATGTGTTCCGGTAGATTCTAATACCACTTGTTGAAAACACGATAAAACTTAATGAATTGTAGGAGGGTCGTACTCTCTCTCTCTTTCATCTCCCATGTACTCCAAGGCAAGACTTTGCTTTGTTGAATAACCCTTGTCCTCCCTCTCTTTGGTTGGTTGGTTGGTTGGATTTGGAACATTCTTTGTGTTGATGCATCCCAACTGGAAGTCACTTTAAATTTGTGAGAATGTTGAGACAGTGTTAACATGAAATAGGATCAGAATCGGACTTCAAAATTTGAAACATGAGATGTCTTTTAAAACCGATGCCCTCAAAACTTGATGCTCGTATAACTATTTTTCATAAGATAATATCATGAATAACAAAATTTAAGAAATAAAATAATAAATAGTATAAAAAAAAAAATTATGTGACAAAGAATTGGTATGTTGTGCTTTTGTTCATAATTGAACTTACATCTATGAAACAGTAAAAAAAAATTATGTCCTCTAAAATTGTGTCTGATTCAACCGTCTCGTGGATCTCGTATCGTATCAAATCCGGACCGAATAGAATAACACAAATACCATATCGGACCGAATAGAATAACACAAATACCATATCGTACATACATACATACATACATACATACATACATACGACAAACTTTTGACTTTTTAATACAAAGATTGGATAACCAATTAAGCAGTTAAGTTTGGAAACTTTCTGGTTTCATCAGTCAATTTTGGTCACAAGTATATGTATTTTCAGGTTGACTGTGCGCTTTTGTAGGTTTATGTTGGAGAGCTTTTATATTATCAATAACTTTGGATTCAATAGTTTACAATCGATTGTTTGCTTCTCGGTCGTTGTACTTGTTTCTACTTCGTGGATTTAAGAAAAAAAAAAAAACGTAGATTCTATCAGGTCCTGTGTGTAAGTTGTGTGATCACATATGATTTCAAATACCAGAAGTTCCTAAAAAATTTAACATTTGTGTATATTATTAATATTAGTAATATGCACGTGTAATGAATATGCATAAAAAATAAATTATAAATAAATAAATATAAATTTATTATATAAAAAAAATGATATATTTAGAAATTGAACTAAAAAAATCAAGAAAAATACCTCTACCTTAACCACTTGAGTTAGAGTTATTTAGTTATAAATATATCATATTAGACAGTTAAATTTTTGGTTAAATTTTTTTTAAAATAATTAATAGAATATTTAGTTATCTTCTTATTAATTTTTTTAAATTATTTAAATAATGATATACATACGACTTAGATGCTTATTTTTAAGTCGTTTCGAAACCGCATTTTAATAGTAGAAATAAAACCTCTATTTTAAGATTTAGGTCTTTCTTCTTCTATTTTCACGGATATTGCGATAACATAGTTCTTAGAATGTCAAAAAATAAAAATAAAAATACTATTTAGGGTGGATAATTTTATTTATTTTTTTAGTATTTGTACATGTCCTTAAATTGTCACAAACAGTCCTATATTCTAAGGTATGTTTGACATGTCCTTGAGCTTGATTCTTTCGTGTTACCTTCTTTGCAAAAATAATAATAATAATAAATATGATTACAATAAAAAAAAATCATAAATAATCAATCATATCTTTGAAATTGTTTGCTTTTATTTAAAAAAAAAAAACCAAAGCGATCTAACTTCTCCAACATAAATATGATTAAAGTCCTTATCTTTCATAATATAATAAGACTTCAAAACGGCTCAAAAGTGAGCCGTTTAAGTCGTATATATATCATCACCAATTAATTATTTTTAAAAAATTAATATTATGTAAAAAAATATTGAAAAAATTAAATTTGTTATAAATAACACTACAAGGATTCAAACTCAGTCAACCTGAGAGAATACCTCTCATCTTAACCACATGAATTACAAGAGATATTTGTTTATAATTAGATAATATTATATAGCTAACTGTTTCAAGACTCTTTATGAAAAGAATAAATATATTCATAACTAATTATAATTAAAATATAATCAAATATATAACAAATTCTAATAAAAATATAAAAATATATACAATAAATTTTAGTTAAAATATATTTAAATAATATTATGTTAAATTTAGAAGAAAATTTTTTATTTTACGTACGCGTTGGACGTGAATTTACTTAGTAATGCCATAACTGGCCCAGGATTCTAAAAGGATGTAGTGAAAGGTCCTTGAGTTCGATTCTTTTGTGTTACCTAATTTTTTTTTTTTTTTTTTTAAAGCGAATTAACTTATTCTCCAACATAAATATGATTATTAGTCATAGTCCCTAAGTCATAATGTGCCTATTTGAGCTAATGAATCATTTTGTCCAATTGTTTATGCGTAGCTCCTTAAAAAAAAGGAAAATTAAGAAGCATGAACCTATATGATGGAGCTTCGTCGATGGATGTCATCATGTCTGGAGCTTTGGATTGCTACGAGAATCATCAATTTTTTATTTTTATTTTTACTTTTCGACATAAATTATTGAATCCAATTGTATATTTTTGGATCTACTATTTTCAACTCTCATCATTTATAAAGAGAAGAAAAAATATGTTTTCGTAATTCCATCCATTCATCTTCTACTATTCAGTCGGAATCATATACCTTTTTTCGATAACCACAAAAGTGACTCGAGTTCGGTGCTACGAGAATCATCATCCCTCGAGAATTTGAGCATGGAATAAATTTGTTTGCAGAAAATAGGCTGTAGAGCTCTTGATTAATGCTAACTATAGGGTTATTCCATGAACCCACCACTCACTCTAATCCCATCATTAGTCTTCACACTCTTCAAACTTGGACCAACATTTCATGGGATTAGCCGAAAATAGAACATCAATACACCGATAACAACACTCTCGACATGCAGGTTTAATTGGTCTTGAGTTTTTTAATATCCGGGACATTGTGGCCCTTGAATAATGATAAGAGTTTATTTTTATTTTTATTTTTAATATTAAAGTTTAGACAATGATATATATTGATTATAAAATAATTGCGAATGATATTAGATGGTCTTCATCCATGTGTTGGCCACAGAACGTCGCCACCGTCGCGAAGACGATGCCAAGTGCCAACACATTCAAAGATGACAAATTTTTGTCATATACAAGTACTATGACAGATCAAATATAATATATGTTCGATAACTATGTCATCTGAACAGATTTTAATCTATATTACTCAAAAAGATACAAGATTGATTATATTATGTCGAATCTTTTGTCCCTAAGTTCAATCCCCTCATCAATTTCAAGAAGAAAGAAGAAGATACACAATGAAATCACTCATCCAATTCTATAACGATTTTTTCTGAACGAATAAGACGACTTTTTGAACATATCTTCTCTTCCAGTTGTTTTGAGTGACGATCTAAGAACAAAGCATGACCTTTCTCTTATATTTTTGTGGACTTACATCTTTGAATCCGCCGTATGAGCTTCTCATTTGCAATCCCCCTCAACCTCCATATATAGGTTGAGAAACCTAATTTAGGGTTTAGAAAAAACCTAAAATAGTCTAGGACTAATTCTGGCAGTCCATATTTAATCACACGGTCTTTATTAGATGTTGACTTGGTCCATGTATGAACAAAAATTCGTCAGGCGGTATATCGCATATACCACCGTATACTGCGGTGTACTACTAGACCCTCGAAATTGGATTCAGGAATGAACTGCCTAAAATTCGGTATACCGCCACCGACATACCACAGGTATGTCGCTGCTGCTATTTTGGTTCAGTTTGAGGCTCGGTTTAGCCATCAATCCTCCGCCATCTTCATCACAACTCCAGTCAACGCTTCACGACGTCTGGAACGTCCTTCCACACACCTTAAATCGAGGTTGCATCTCAATATCATGCACCATCGATGGGAGCAAAATCTATTCTAAAGAGAGTGTTTTGTAAGTTGTCCGGAATCCTACTCAATTTCTTTAATTTATGTTCCAATTATTTTTTTTTTTTTTTGCATTTTTGAAAAAAAAAATCTTCAGAGAAAAAAGTGTACCAGTGGTCCGATAGCCTACGGGCTGACCTGAAAAGAAATCCGACTCAGGCTGAAACTACTATAGGCTCTGGGAAATCCGTAGCAGCATTTATTATCTCGAAGGGCAGTACGTGTGCCAAAGCTCTGGTCAGAGTCTAAGGCACTCTCAGAATATCTATATATATAACATAATCAGCCTTTAGGTAAGACTCTCCCCACCCAATGTAATCACACGTCTCATGTCCATGATGTTTCATGTCCATAACACGCAAGATCATGACCTCTAACTATTACAGTGAGTCAAAATGATATCTATGTATATGCAAGATCTATGTCACGAATCCTATAAGCCTATACAGAATCACCATGAATAACTCAGAAAATATTATGTCACATGAATAGTATCAAGTGTCCTATGGTATAATGTACTTGATAAAGCAAGCACGAAAATATAGGATCGGATTATCAACTCTCTAAGTGACGTTACACGACTCCGCGTACGGCGTCGGCACCAGAATATTATTCGGACGTTAAGAAATGTCTCACGGTCCTAGGTTGAGCAGATACATCACATAATAAATCAAGCAATTATATTAAGACAATTACTGCAAGTTTGGCAAGGTACACTTGTTTGGGGTTTGAATTCCTTCAATTGCTCCGGTGTATATGGAATCTTCAGGTACGCTTTCGGATGCTGAAACAAACATTACCATCACTCTCAGAAGATATGAAATAGCTAGGATTGACTACCCATAAGTTCAATTTGGACACAGGAGCAGAATTGACAGTTTCTGGTCAAAACGGGGTCCATAGGTAGCCCACTTCGCACCGAAAAATATGCCAGAGATAAAATTCTCCAAATTTGTCAAACATAGTGTCTACAAGTCCAGAACAATGATACGAACCCAACGAAATATCCAGAACTGGATTCCGATAAGCCGATCACAAAATTGTCCGTCAAGTGGAGCCGTGGGGCCCATGATACGGGATTTCGTCAACGTTCTTAGAATCGAACCAAACTTGGGTCACAGGACCAACGTAACGCTACGAATCCAATGGCGCAAGTTTCGTTGCGAAACGATAAGCACACACGAAGTTACAACGAGTGTCAGAACATATCCGATATGGAGTTTTTGACGGATACGCGTTGATTCCGGTGTACACGCACATCCAAATCAACTTCCATGAAATTCTACACGTCCGCGTTGACGATACGCACATTTTGGTGCAATTCACACACGACGAAGTCGCCTCGTTTAGCGGAATGCACCAAGTTTCGAGAAAATTCGGATTTTAAAAACCAAGTTTTTGATCGACTTTACCCGCGAATAAAACATAACATGCAATAAACTAAAATAAACTAATTACAGGATTTTAATCTCGGTTAGGTTGTCTAATTTACTGTTCAAAAAGAATATAAAAATATTAACCAGATTGGGAGTAAATCGGCCATAAACATAGGGGTTCGGAACAGTTTCTGAATTCCAAAATTGGGTTATTTTTTTTTTTTTTGCGTCGCGGTTTGCGACCGACACAGGACACGATACTCCAATCTAATTGCACAGGGTTCGAGAGGGGCACACAGCGAAAACATCGCAACAAGCCAGTCGAGAATCGACACAGCGAGAAGGAAGAAAAACTCGCCGGAACAGGGGTCGGCCGCGGTGTGCTACGCGTGGATGGGGCGGCGCGGCGGTGGTCGATCAACGGCAGTGCACTGCTGCTGCGGCGGCGACGGCAGAGTGGCGGTGCTGAGGCCGCTCGGTCGTCGACGGAAGTCGTCGGAGGGGTCGTCGGGGTGCCAGAGTTGTTGTCGTCGAGACGGAGGCTCGGGGTAGCGGTGGTTGTGATGTTGATGGGGGTGGCGGTCGGGTTTAGATAGGGGAGGGGAGGCGGTTACGGGGAGAGGCCGGAGCGGGGGGGGGTCGTGGGGGTGTCACCGGGAATGGGAGGGAGGTCGTGGCGGAGTCGGGGGGTGTAACAGTCGGGGGGGGGGGGGATCGTGGGTATGCAGGGTGGGTAGCCACTGTAGCAGTGGGTCGGGTACGGGTCGGGTGGGTCGGGTAGGATCCGACCCATTAGGGTTGGGTTGGGTTGGTTGGGTTCAGTTTGATTTGGTTTGGTTTGGTTCGGTTCAAGTTTGGTTCGGTCTGGTTTATCTAAACACAATAATTTTTAGCTATTTAAAAATAGCTTTTGAGCCCAATACATTTCAGAAAAATTACACAGCATCATATTATTAATTATACACTCAAAAATATAATTTTTATAATATTTTATTATTTAATATAATACACAAAAATATTAATCATTTGAAGAACATTTATTTTAAATAATTAAAAAGCACAGAAAAATTCCAAAAATTCATATTTAAAATTTTTAAAAACAGGGTGTTTACAAGAATACATAAATCTTCTAGAGATTTTAAGATAGTTCAAAAAGCGCAAGAATAGTTTGAACGAATGAGAATGTTAAGATGAATGAATGGTAATATGTTGAAAGATAGAATACGAAAAGAACGTATCTGTGGAGATGCCACAACTTTGAGTAAGATGAGAAAAAAATCGTCTTATATAGTTTGGACATGTGCAATAAGACCAATATATATATATGCACCGGTTACGATCGATTATGAGTAATAATATATTAGTCAAATGAGTTGTTAGTCTGTTAGGATTGAGATGATAACAAAGTATATGGACTTTTTTGCTAAACCAGCCCCCTTCAACATCTCTCATAACGTGTTCGACGCTGTTGAAAGCTAGATCCACATGAGGTGTGTGATGCATAGCTAAAAATACGCCAGCCACTATCTGAATGACTAAACAAATACCAGCTAACAGACCGAACCTCCACTAATAACTATGATTGCAGATATGACAACTGGCCGACGCAGATTAAGATAAGTGGGACTAGCTGACCCCACTCAAAAATAAAATTGTATTATTTATATATATATATATATATATATATATATATATATATATATATATATAATACTCTCTCCAGTCGTCTATCTCTTTTCTGTTCCACTTCTCTCTCTTCCGATATTTTGCGCCCCTCTTTCTCCGTCGAGCCGCTGCTTCTCTCTCTCTCTCTCTCTCTCTCTCTCTCCCTCCTACCGCGTCGCTGCTTCTCTCTCTGATTCGTTGTCAGATTTGATCTCAAAAAATAGTTGTCAGATTTGATCTCAAAAAATATATTTTTTATATATATTACACAACTTAATTGTAGTTGATTTGTTTTTTTATCGATTTGAGTTTTTTTCTTCTTCAATTTTCGCACATTTTGGTGGTAGATCTGTACTAGATCTGTCGATTTTGTTCGGATCAGTGGATCTATGAGTTTTTTCTTCTTCTTTTTTGGTATTTTTAAGCTATTAGTACTATTTTTGTTGTTGTTTTACATAGTAAAATAATTATTTGCTTGTTAGGTGTCGAAATATGTACATTATGGGGGTATTTGGATGAAGGTTTTGTATTTGTAGGAATTCATTTTCCATTCGTTTTTTATGAGAAAGGAATTCAACATTCTCGTAGCCATGTTATGTTTGGTTTAGATTAGGTTGAAAAAATAGAAAAGAAATATTAATTTATTTAGTTTTTCATAAATATCCTTTCACTAGTTTCATAATGCTTCTATTACCTAAATTCACATATTTTTGATAGAAGTTAAAATTTTGAAAGCAAATGGAGAATATTATTGCCCAAACAACATTCCTAGAAAAATAAATTATTTCCAAAATGGGGCATTGGATTTTACTTTCTCACAACAATGGAAAATATGAAGTCCCTCTTATTCTCTCCCAATTTTCAATTCTAGACATATCAAATAAGGATAAGAAATCTAAAATCCATTCTCAACCCTCCAAAACTTGAACCAAACGACCCCTAATGTTTTGTTAGATATGATAAATTTGATAAATATGTACAACTTTTTGTTGTTTCTTGTGATTTTCAGGTTTGACCTGAGTCTTAACAGGGCTAAAGAAGAAGAAGGAAAAAAAAAAAAAATCAAATAGCATTTTGCAAGTAATAGGGAATTGATAGTTGTTTCCTTTAGTTCTGTTGTTCCAATCCTACAGAAGAATCAACAAGCGCATCTGGTGTAGTGGTATCATAGTACCCTCCCACGGTACTGACCAGGGTTCGATTCCCTGGATGCGCAAATGTTTTTTCATTTTTTTTATTTGGTTTTCACTTTTTTTTTTTCCATCGTTCCTATTTTTTATTTTTGTCTTTTGGCCTATATTTGATTTAACTTCAAATACTCATCATCCTAGGGAAATAATGAGCCTAGACCGATATGATTAGATCCGATGGTCCTCTATATAAATGCAAGTTCTACATCTAGGTAATGATATTAATGCAATAAGATGATAAATGAGCGTATTGTTCAAATTTTAATTTGACCAGTTGAGGTTGAATGGAAAGAAAATCATCTTGAGCAAATATTAGTGTTTTTTTTTTTTTTTTTCCCATAACAAAGCTTTAAACAAACTTTGATTGATAGTGTTGATTCATCTCACCAACAAATTCAATATATCATAGTATGAAGAAACATTGACATGTGGTATCATAACATATGGAAACGTTACAACGAGGAGATCGATCTTTCGAACAAAGGTACTAATCAAACAGGCATGCTAACAAAGTTGATTTCTATGAAGAAATTCAAGTCCTCGTTGATTTCAAAGGTACTCTGCTTGGAGGAAAGTTATTGATCCCGGTAGAATGTTCATGGCAGTTTCGCAGTTTTGGGTCAAACACTGTGTTAGAGAAAGTTTATCAATTCTGGATAATCGTGTTAATGGCAATTTAAAGTTATGACAATATTGTGGTGACGTTTAGTTTTGTAGTTCTAACTAAAGATCGTGCCAATAGATTGGAAGTAGAAGTGGGAGCTTAAGTTAAAAAAAGCACGAAATTGGCTACATTCTCATAATGTGGCCATTTGAACAACTAATCAAGGTGGAGATTCTTGTGTATGAATCGTGTTCAACTACGGAGTGCGATAGACATTGTTCCAAAAATCGGAATAATCCGAGAGGAGTTTATACATTGATACATGATGCCAAACCAATATAGCAGGATACTTTCCAGTATACATACTGGTCGTCGCACCTCAAATTCGAACAAGTTTTTCGGGTCCAAAATCTCCCATAAAGCATATTGACAATATAGTGCCAATATATCGTTCTTATCGGAACTGGTCTATATGTGTGTGTGCAGTTAATATTTAAAGAGAGAGAATCAATGATCATGATTGCTTTTGATTTTGTAGAAAGTTGGTGATCATATTGAAAAGAAATCCTCCACAACCCTAGCTTGAGGTCGCAAGAAGGCCATCATGAGAGTGTTCTTGAGTGGCCATTAAAGGAGTTTCTAGAGGAAAAGGGAGAGAGTTCATCCGAGATCTCAGAAGAAAGAAGAAGGTTTCGCATTGCTATATTGTGTGTGTGATCCTAGTAAAAATAAAAAAATGGATTCAATAAAATTATTTGTTCCCCTTGTCCTATAGAGTATGTCAAGCTTGATCATGCAGTCTGCATGCTGGTTGCTATTTATCATGTTAATAATATTTTGCTATTTTATTCGCCGTCATAAAATTATTGATGTTTGTGTCTTCTTTGTGTGTGCGCAATCAACAGTGACAACCTCAAGAACTAGATCTCAAAAGCTGATAGATGATTGCTAGAAAATTAAAAATTACCTTCGATTTTTGTAAACAAAATAACTAAAAGTCAAAGTTATCAGCCTACGGAAAAGTCATTCACGATACATTACCCTAAAAATTTATTTGAAATCTATATACAGACGTCATCTCAAATTCTCCTAGAGCTTTCCTGCTTCAGAAGAACAATCTCCAGAGAATTTGTAGAAGGAACAATTTGAAAGAATAGGAGAACGAATAATAGTTTTCTAGAGCTACCTACTCGGAAAGAGATCGTCCCCCAAAAGAAGAAATAGGGAATATCTTTATACAATCATTCCCTCAACCCAACAATTAAAATAGGATAGAATACCAATCAATGGAATTTATTGGCTGATATTCTTTCCAAAGCAACATCAAGGCAAGTTCCTTTAAACAAGAAAATAAAGACAGGTTTAATGGTGACTAATAAAGTAGCCATCTGTCCATTAGAGCAATTAAAGGCCAATAAGAAAATTTAGATACTGAAAAGATATGAAAAGATGACAATGGGAATCAAGTCTTTGCTACACTTCTCTCCCCTCCAGACAAAAAATCAATGTATACTATCCGATAGGATTTTATGTAGATGTTGCACTTATTTCTCCTACAAGGAATCCGCTTCATAATAAAAATTATAATATATTACATGAACAAAATCTGTGTTACAAGGTAGAAAAGAATCATTGCATAAATATAAAAGACCACAAATATATTTTATCCCAGGGGAAGGGTGGGCAACACACCGACAGTGTCATTCCGCCCAAATCTAATTTGATGTTCCAAGTAATCTCTCCATATTTTTGTCTCTAAGCCTTCTGAAGGTAATGCCTTTCCTTCTCGTAAGCACCGTCGTCGTTGACAACAGAGTGCTCACCACACGTCACGGAGATATCTCCCTTCTGTCTGTAGACCCTTCACCAGGCTCTCAGCCTTGGTGCTATCCAGAGATCCCTACATACACACAAGTATCACAACATTAGCGAGTCACACTTTGAAACCTTCAAGCAGGAGATTGGTTCTGGTGGATACCAATCTGTGCAGGCTCTTGTATTTTTCAGTGGAAAATTAGACGTTTCTAATTGCGTGTATGTGAGAAGGGAGGTCACATTTTAAATCATAGTTTGCAGTATTGGCCGATACAGATACAGTTTGGCATGTCCCAATCTGATACCGACCGACCGATACAAACATTGGGGGATCTCTTTTCAGTCAAATTAAACGAAAAAGACCAATCAGTAAGGAGGGTGCAAAATAGCATAGTAAGGTTGTAAAAGCATATAAAAGAAGAAAACTTATTGTCGCAAGTAACCAATCAGTAAGGGTGACTATTATTTCATTCAATTTCAAAACTACTAAAAAAACAACACAAAAAACACTTAAAATTATGCATAAATGTATAAAATATTTTTCTAAAATTTTAATAATTTAATAATAATTATTTGCTTTCCGATACCAAAAAATCAGATACTCGGATCCGAAACTGTCGATATTGTTGATCAATACCGATACTCATAGGAAGGGTCCGATACCGGATTCTGCGAACCTTGTTTTAAATACAACCAGGAAAAGCTAACTAGGGCAGGTAAGAGTCCATACGGAATTTACTCTGGTGACCAGGGCTGAAAATATTCATCAACAAGTTCCGCCAGGTTGGGTACCCCCATCTATGGCAGGAAAAAAAACCAACTATAATGGATGGCAGGGCAATCCTAAATTTCATCCACATACTCATGGAGCCTTCCAAATTAGAAGTGTGCTCCACAGACAATCTCATTGTTATTGAAAAGGCTTATATGATGATAAGTTAGGCTCGTATCTCAATACTAGGAAACCAGATCCTTAGCTGTGGAGCTGTGAAATTGCTAAGGTCAATCCACATTTGTAGCCCTAGACCAGTTATACAGAGTTAATTTATTAAAGAGAAAATTCCACCTAGTGTTGCTATCTCAACTACCAAAGAATTATGATTCCAATAGACAAATTATGCTTTGTACAGAAGATGTCTAAGAGGTATGTATTAAAACATACCTGCTCTTGAGCTATTGTATGAAGAACTCTATGCACATCTCTGGCCATGCCTTTGGCATCACCACAGACATAAATATATCCACCCTTAGAGATAACATTCCAGATCTCAGAGGCCTGCAACAAACAAATGGAGTATAATTATAAACAAAAGTAGCTAGAATTGCAACCATAGTTAAACCATAAGAACCATTTCCAACCTTCTCAGCCATCTTATGCTGAACATATTCCTTAGTTGGACCCTCACGAGAGAAGGCAACAATCAGCTCGGAAATTGCTCCCACTTCTACAAAATTGTTCAGCTCGTCTTCATAAATGAAGTCCTACAAGTTTTACAACCGCCTTAGAATAAGTAGAAATTTTTACAACCGCCTTAGAATTTGTAGGCAAACAAGTAATAGTTGAACGAAGAGTGATTATTCTCTCTCAAAATACATGAAAAGATTCTTGATTACCATTTGGCGATTCCTGCATCCGAAAAAGAGAGTGGCTGGACCAAGTTCAGCACCATCTTCCTTCAATGCTGCTCTTTCCTGAGAAATGCCAACACGAGATAATGCTATCAATTACATTAATAATTGACCAACAAAGTAGCAGGACTAGTGACGACATGTGCAACAAACCTGCAAGAATCCCCTGAAGGGTGCCAACCCTGTACCCGGACCGATCATGATAATAGGAATAGAGGGATCTGAAGGAAGTTTGAAATTAGATTGTCTCACGAATATAGGTGCCCAGCTGCCACTTTGGCTTTCCCCCAATGGAACAGCATGCTGTGAGAAGGAAGTTCTCAATTTAGGCAAGACAAAGTAAATGCCTAAGAATTATGGATATGCATTAATGAGAAAGTAGCTACACAATCATAAACTCCTTAAATGTTCAATATCCAAAGATGAATAGTAGTAATTAATAATAACAGAAAAAATTTCTTATTATACAGCTTTCAATAGCTGGGTCCAATCACGAGTTTGTATCTTGTTTGCATGCTTATTGATCATCAAGTTATAAAATTTACTTGCAGTTCAGTACATCTAACTATTAATTTCTTGTTCATGATTTTTCTATTGTGGTTCTGTAGTAAAAGTGTCTTCATAAATGTCAATGGTGCTTAAACGACAATATTCCACCTTCTCGAATATTTTATTTGTTCAATGAATGGGTATCTATGCAAGCCGATACATGGAAAAGTTATATATTTGTACTTGAAAGTACACTTTTTCTCTATTATTCTGATGCTTGTTCCATTGTCATAGAAGAGCTTCTCATGTCCCTTCACATATGAAAGGGGCATCTACTTCATGTAGCTAGTTTGTACTCTTTGATCTTTAGAGTTAGCCGGGAAAAAATGAAAAGAATCAAGATACAACATTGTGGAGCATGGTTATCTTTTGGTAGTGCTAATGGGACGTATGGTAATGTAGGTGATTCCACCACTTTGCCTAATATGGGGAAGGAAAACACCAAATATGCTTTCACCATGTGCTTGAACAACCTGCATTTCAGACTAAACTTAATACGACAAGTACTGCATATAATAGAATAGCCAAGCACTAGAAAGTGAATGAAGAAAACTAAAAGATAGGAAGCATTTACTAAATTAAAAGTAAATGAACTAAGGATCAACTGTATATTCAAAGCTTTCAAAGAATTATCTTATTATTTTGTCAGATTAAAGAACCCCTTCCAGCCAACCAATAGTTAAAAAGGTACTACGGCCGCTACAAAGAAGCTATACTTGATGGGTGCTTTTTATATATTTCTATAACCAGAAACTTATGCTTTGGTCTATGCAGGAATTGAAAAAAATAATAATAATAATAAGAACAGAGACAAGAAATGGATATTTTAAAATAATATGCAAAAAAGAAAATAGCTTCAGAATATTATATAAAAAGAAATAAACAAGGGAGAGGAGAATTTAGGTGGTGGTTGGGGCAACCTTCATCCAGGTTGAGCAGACTCCTTTGTGAATCCTTCCCGTGGGTGTTGGTCCATACACCAAAGCACATGTCACATGAACTCTTGTCGGTGCCATCCTGCAATAGACCACCAATTCATATTATGAATGAATATTGGCAGCAAAATGGTAAGTGAATATTGGCTGACATAGACAGAACAAAATAACGGCACATCCTTAAATTTTTTGCTGACCTTGGTGATGATGATATAGAATAATATCTAGGCTGCAGGCGGGGAGCTATGGCTGCAAAGAAAACTCCTAGTGGAGGCTTGACTGAAGGAAATTCAGCCATAACCTCAAGAAGGCTCCTCTGACTTGCAACAACCCATGAAGAATATTCATCCTGTGACAACATAAAATAACAACAAAATTAATATAAACCAAAAAGAATAGTAGACCAACATATAAAATTTCAAGTCCTCTGAAATCCTAAAGATACCAACCTTTCCAGCAGGAGAAGCCAAAAACCTTAGTCGTTCTCCTTCACTTGGATCAGAAGCATGAGCAGCTAAAGCAACTAAAGCAGCCTAAGAGAATGTACAATTATTTGAGAAATCAGCAAGTCGTAAAAAGAATGAAAGGACAAATTTGAGTGTTTGGTCTGAAAAGCACTTACCTTCTTAGGAGAACTCAAAAGATCAGCATATCGTGTAAGTGCAGTTCTCAAAGTACATGGTGATGCAAAAGGAGGTGGTAGAGAGCTGCCAAGTGGTGTTCCGTCTTCATTGTCAGCATGAATTGAGAAGAATGTTTCCAATGAGTAGCCTAATAGCCTTTCTGCCTCTTCTACAGTCTCATTGCAATTCTCCGAATATACACCAACATGATCTCCTGTTTCATACCTGAAAGGACAAGAGTTGTTTCACTGTAAGTAGGTAACAGATAATTACAACACCAGCTACCTAGCACATTACACATGTTAACACAATGAAGTATACCACACCAAAAATGAATGACAACACAACACCAATCACAACAGTTGTCCAACTCAATATAAGGTGTGATCTTTTGCTCTCATAAGAATGCTTCCAATCAACAAATCATATAAAAGTTGCCACTAGAAAGAAAGTTTTATACGCATGCTTGAAATAAACTACATCAAATTCTATATGACATGGTCAGCTAAGATAACTGTGGAAACTAGAGTTACAGAAAGCCACAAAAAGAACATGAAAGGGCTTACAGTTTGCAGTAATAAGGCTTCTTTTGAATCCCACAACAAACTAGAATTTACTAACAAAACGAGAGAAAATGAACTTTGAGATCCCTTGAATGTTTACTAGTACATATATTATAACACATGTTATATAACAAAACCTTGAATGTTTTATGACATTGTTTGGATGATAAAAAAAAGTCAACTAACTTGAGAAGATGGAAAAACTTTAACATATTTATTTATTTTATTTTGAGATAAGCTCAGTCATTAAAGACTGTCCCTGTCCTGGGCTAGTACTAGCGCCAAGATCTCCTCCCATTTCAATATTTTTCCCGGGCTGGGATTTGAACCCACTCCTCCCCTCCCTTACCAGTGCTACCACCGGATCACCCCCTCGGTAGCAGATACCTTTAATATTGTTCAAGGGTTTTACTTGTGAGATCCATAGAGAGTTGCAAAGTTATGAAAGTTCAGTATAACATCGCTTAATGTTGAGCATATGAATTTGCTCAAAAGAAACCATAAGGGATAGAACATACTTCTAAATGCTTTTAAGTATGATGAGCAATTTGCTACTACATATATTCAGTAATAGCTGTCGAGAAAAAACACTGATAAAGTTCGACCATGTAGACTGTTATGCTTAACCTTCCCCGATATGCAATTATATAAGTGGACCAAAGAATTAGATATATTGGGTAATATGCTGCAGAAAAGTAAAATATATACAACTAAACTTACACAAGTCCAGTGCCAGCAATATCAAACTCCAGGTGAATGCAGGACCGATCTGAAGCAGGGGTATGAAGCTCTCGTCGCACAGCCACATTTGCTCTTAATCAGGAGAAAAAGAGGCATCAGATAATAACCCAAATATCAAACATGTAATCCACTCCAGTACAGTACTTGCAGTACAGATGTCTACATTTAATTTAGTACCTGCATGGATGCTGAATATCATGAACAGCATGGCCATTTGCAAGACTCCAGTTCCTCTCCATTTGAGATGCCTCTGCTGAGTCAATTAGGACCACCCGGTATTCAGGAATAGCAGCTGTATATGTGGTAGATGTGGCAGATGCATCATCTTCGTCTCGAAGTAACTGATCTAGTTCCGTCAATAACAACTCTTTCCTGCATTATCAATCATAAAAACTATGCATAAGCCCATTGCACTTGATACCTTCAAAAATGAAGGGAAGCCAAGAGGAAATCCATTGAGGACTGTCCGTGCAAAATGGGAAAACAAGAAATTTCTTCAGTGGGAATTATATCCATCACAATTGACTAGCAGCATGCATTATTATTACCATGCAGTGAAGTCATCCTCGATGCATTGATCATCATCCCCGAGACCGACCGGAACCAGACGCTTCCCCCCTATATTAGTATCAAGAGATAAAATAAAACCTTTTGCTTATAACAGAAATAAATAAAGGTGAAACACTGTGATAGTAATACCTACTTAAGTCTACATTATGCATCATATAAACTAAATAAAAACTAAAATGTGAAACAATTGTACTTAACAATTCAACGTTAGACAAGGAAATGCATAAAATGCCAAAAGTAATTAGCTGGTTTTTTTGTAGCAATAGGCTTCATCCCTTTATCTTCTTTATCATCTCATACAACTGTTCTACATGTGGGTGGCTTCTTGCGTGATAATCAATCTTACATTGATTAATTTTAGATGAGCATTATTGCGACTCTTTCAAGTTTTTGTAATCCTTCATGTGAAACGTAAAATTGAAATCATACTTCATAATGTGTAATGTATTATCAAATTTGTCAAGGAGTATCGAGAAATGTCAAAAGTGAGTGAAAAAGAAGTTTATTCAAGAATCACAAGTCTTTGCCCCTTGACGGTATAAAAAGATGCCAAGCTTAAATTGACTTGTTAATCTAACAGCTTTGATTTGTTAGTTTTGTCAATTCAAGACTCCAAATCGTGTGCCTTTGTATGGACATTCCATAGAACATTGATCAAATTCCTATGACAAAGACGATTAGGTGATGGATCAAAATGGCACTATGAATGGATTAGATATATTAATTTCCGTGGCACTCATCATACTAGTTCATACTTCAGTTACATTCCCACAAAAATGACGATATAAACAGATTTCTCACGGATGGTTAACAAATTAACAAACAATATGACCCGTTATTATGAGAAGCAATTGTCATGTAAGAATTTGAATATGTAAAACGGAATCATTATCTCCGAATTTATATAGAATAAATGAAAATAAAGAAGCGTTGAATACCCTGATTAAGAAGAAGCTCGTCCACCTCCTTTCCTACCTTTTGACCAAACACAATGCATAAAGTAAACATCAGCAACAAATTACTTGTCAATAACGCAGTTACGCAGATACATCTCATCAACGTTGAATTTCAACCAAACCTTGTTAAAATGTTCGTACTGCCTGTTGCCTAGACCAAAGACAGCAAACTGGAGATTCTCCAGCCAAGCCCCCTTCTCTTTCCCCTAAAAGAAACAAACTTTCATCAATCATCGCATTCAAATCCATAAAGTACGAACAAAATTACGGGAAAAGAGAGATCCACTGACCTCGATGAACCATTTGTAGAATCTGGCCGCGTTATCAGTCGGCTCACCATCACCGTATCTAAAAGTATTCAAGTCAGATATAGAAAATCTAAATTCAAAGTTAAAACAAACATAACTATAAATTCATCACTAGATCGCAGCTCACGTTGCTAGGAAGAACAAAGCTAGGGTTTCCTTCTTCATCTTCTCTTCGTACTCATCATCATCTGCTGCATAGTCATCCTAAGAAGAAAAATTCAATCCATTTAATCAGTCAATTAGCTCAAAATATATGGAAGGAAGAAAAAAAACAAATTTTGGTCGAATTTTCGAGGGGTTTCTACCAGATCGACGACTTTGAAGACGGCCTTGTCGTACCTCGCCTTCGCCTCCTCCGCGAACGCCTAAACCGAAGAGAGGACCCTAAAGTCAGGCGCGAATTCCGAACTGAAACTAAGGAAAGAAACCCTAATTCCTAATTCTTAATCCTCACCTTGGCAAACCCCTCGGCGGTGCCGGTCTGCGTGCCGAAGAACACGGTGACCTTCTTCCTCCCGTCCTCGACCTCCGGCTGCTCCGGCTCCCTCGGCGCCACCAGCGGCCTCGGCGGCTCCGCTGGCCGTCTGGAGCCCGCGGATGAGGAGCGGCGCCAGAGGAAGAACGCGGCGATCCCAAGCGCGGCGACGACGGAGGTGGCGAGGAGGACGAGGAGGAGCCGGCGGCTCTCGGCGAAAGCCGCGGCCTCCGGCGGAATCCCGTCGGCGCCGAGCTTTCCGGTGACGATCGCCATCATGAGATCGAGCGGCGAGAGCTTCATCGTCGTCGTGCTCGATTCCATGCGCTCTCTCTCTCTCTCTCTCTCTCTCTCTCTCTCTCTCCCTTCGTTCTTGGTTTATGGAAAGAGGTGGGGAGAGGGTTTGGTGGGAGAGTCCGTTGGGAAGATGGTGTGGGGGCTTTTAATGGCTGGGTGCGGTCCGGTCACCTACTGGAGGAGTCAACTCGGCTATATTCACACGCCATTACTGACCACGGGTGAGCGTACCGGGACGGTGACTTTTACCAACTAATACTTGCACATTATAATGACTTCGTGGCTATTGGACGACCTCTTTAAATCGAAAACGGATTTTTTTTAAAAATGGAAGAAAATATAGCATAATTACGAAAAAGGAAAAAAATTATGAAGATTTGCAAGTAGAGGGACAACTCGTCAACTTAGTTGGCGGAATCAAATATAACTGGACACGCTCGCCAACTTAGTTGGCGGGGTCAAAGGGCTCGCCAACTCAGTTGGCGAGCTAAGGGTGTTGGGGGCAGCGCCCGCCAACTCAGTTGGCGAGTGAGAGGGGAAAAAGAAAATTCCGGCCGTTGGCTTCTCGGGATGGGGGCGGGGAGGAATTATAGCCGTTGTGGGGGTTGGGGGGAGGATTATAGCCCGCCAACTGAGTTGGCGAGTGAGTGGGGGGAAAGAAAATTTCGGTCGTTGGCTTCTTGGGATGGGGGACGGAAAGGAATTATAGCCGTTGTGGGGGTTGGGGGGGGGGGGGGAGGATTATAGTCGTTGCACAACGGCTAATACAAACTTCTATATATTTTTTCATCTCAACCAAATCATCCAGCACTCTCACTCTCTTCCCTCTAGCAAAGCCTCCAGCACTCTTTCTGTCTCTCTGCCTCTAGCAAAGCTTCCAACACTAAAAAAATATTCTGTCTGCAGCCAAAGTTCATCTGAGTTTCTTGTAACAAAAGTTCTCAACCGTCATGGATCGTAGCGTAAGAATTGTATGATCGCATGGCGGTAAAGTAAATGGGTTAAATTACGAAGGAGGAGAAAGCCAAAAAAATTTAACTTATCCGAATATTAGTTTTGAAGATATACGTAATCATATTATTGAACGTTGTTCTATTCATTATGATTTTATTCTGAAGTCTATTTTTGGTTATAATTATTTTTTGATAGATAGTGAAGATGCATAGAATTATATTCTTGAGATTAATTCACAATCACGGTATATAAAAATATATGTTATTAAAGTAGCAACAACATTAGATAATAGAAATAGTGAATATTTTTCTGAATACCAGCATGATAGTTCGGGTACTAGTCATTCTCAACAAATTATTTCATTTTTCCAAGAAGGTCATTCATCAGATGAATCTAACCATGATGATGATAGTGACAACGACGATGAAAATAGTAATGATTTAGTTGAAAATATAGATTATACGGTAGATGATGATGTTGTAAAAGCTATCACTGATGAAGTATTTAAGGGACAATCATTTCCTAGTCATTCTCACTTTAGAAGCTTTATAAGTAATTTAGCAATTAAATATAATTTTAATTGTTCAGCTAGTGCTATGAATAATGCTCGTGAAATTATATATAGTTGTGATCAACATAATTGTAATTGGAGAGTATATGTCAAATCCATTGGAAATGACGATATAGTTAAAGTTAGTACATTAGAAAATCGTCATTCTTGTTTAGGGAGACTTAGTAAGGACGTCATCGACTAGCTACCGATGCATGGATTGAGACCATAATAATTGACATTATTAGAGATAACCAGTCATATAGTCCATCATAAATTGTTAAAGATATATATAGGAAGCACCGTATACAAGTTAGTTATTCCAAAGCCTGGAGAGCCCGAGAGACGGCATTAGCTGAAATTAATTGTAGTTATGATGAGGCATACGCTAGTCTTGAGGAGTATTATTATAGAATTATGGAGACGAATCCAGGTAGTACATGTTTTATTAAAACTGCCAAAAATAATAGCTTTCAACGAATTTTTATTTGTTTAAGTCATGTATTGATGAGTTTTTAAGGGGCTGTTTACCGGTTATTAGTATTGATGCTACATTTCTTTAGTCTAAATATCAAGGTATCTTATTTATTGCTTGTGCTCACGATCCTTACTATCAAATATATCATATTGTCTATGTTGTTGCTGAAGGCGAGAATAGTGATTATTGGTATTGGTTTTTAAACTCTCTTAAAATATCTTTTGAAAGTTTTTTAATGATTGGAGTACAATTTTATTTATATCTGATAAGCAAAAAAGGATTAATAAATGCTATTCGTGCTATTTTTCTGCATCTCCTCATTTTTTTTGTATTCAGTATTTTAAACAAAGCATAAAAAAGGTTACGAAAGAACAAACATTTTAACACTTGTTAGACTCGCTTACTAGATCATATATAATGAAACAGATGCAAATAGTGTGTTTGATATAATTAAAGCCGAGAACATAATATTGTACGATTGGCTTATTGGTGTAAACGATGAAAGTCGTCGATTTGAACATTGGATAACAGCTTATGCTACTTGTCCTAGATTAGATATTAATACTTCTAATCTTGCTGAATGTTTCAATAGCTGGATTAAGAAATTACGAGATAAGCCAATAACAATACTTCTCGATGGTATTAGAGCCAAGATTATTACACTTCATAACAATCGTAGAAAGAATGCTAAAAATATAGACACAGATTATTGTCTGAAGATGTTAAAGACTATGGCTTATATTATCAAAGAGAAGAATAACCTAGAAATATTAGCTATTGATAGTTATAAGTTTGAAATAATAGACCGTGCAACAAGTAGAACATATATTGTTAATATAACCGACAGATCTTGTACATGTTTTAGATGGTACCATACTTATATACCATGTATACATGCATGTTTTGTTTGTAAATATTGTAACATTAGTATTTATAGTTTTTATCCTGCAGTATTTTCGACGGAGACTTTGAGAAGTGTATACGCACCAAAAAAGGACTCAATTCCAGTTTCCTACAAGATCCGAGCTCCTTTGGTTAGAGGAAAAATTGGAGTACCAGATGTAAGACGCAAAGCCGAAAAATTAAAGAAAAACGGCATCAAACCCTGGGATTCATCGATGAGAGATCCTCGTTGCAGTAATTGTGGTGCGATGGGACACAACCGAATAAGATGTACTAGTCAACCGAGAGAGTAAAATAGAATTGTTCAGTACAAACTTAAAAATATTGTAATATTGTTCAATACAAACTTAGAAATATTATAAAATATAATTATTCAATACAAACTTAGAAATACTGTTAGAAATCATACTTCTAAACATTCATCTACTCATCCTCCTCCTCGTCTTGCTGAGTCTGGGTAGGCAGCGGTGCTGATGGAGTCGAAAAAAACTATGTGAATATCTGGTAGCTTTCATCTCCAGCGTCCTGGTGACTAATGTCCGCTCCAGCAGACTCGTGACTAGGGCCCGCTCCAGCATACTGGTGACTAGGGCCAGCTCCAGCATAGTATTAAAAAATATCTCCAGCATATTGGTGAATAGGGCTCGCTCCAACATAATATTGGGGAATGTCTCCAGCATACTGGTGAATAGGCACCTCTGCACCATCCCTCCTACGACGACGAGAGTGTCTCTGTCGTACAAAGCCGGTCGGATAGTCTGGTGGAAGGTATGATTGTACTTGAGGCATTTCAGGTTTCTGCCCAATATCTAGATGATCAACACGAGTCACAAGTTCCTCCATAAGAAATCGACTTTGTGGGGGAAGATTTATCTTAGGTTGTTGCAAATATTATTGGTATACACAACTCTGAAATATAAAAGATGTAAATTAATTTTTTTATCATATCTATGTATATGTAATTTTGAAAGTGTAATGAAGTCATACCAAATTATGCATGCCATCGACAAAAGCACGCAAAGTAGAATCATCTACGGATCTACTCATGAATATTTGCTCCTCATATTTGTATACTCGGTTGCTCATAAGAGGGCATCCCCACAATTTCCTATAATCCAAGTTACCAATGTCTGCATAATATAAACAAAATTTGAGCAAACTATTTATACTAAATCAGTACGAATAATGAGTAACTTAGAACTTACATTCCTTAGCAGATCTTAGTCCGGGAGACATGTCTCTCACACTATAATTCTCGAACCGATTATTCCAATCAGCAACGAGACCAAGGATTCGTTGTATTGCATTTGCTGGCTCATAACCGACAGTCGGTGGATCATCGAGAATTATTTGACTCATCCCGAATTGTCGAAGAATACGGTCTATCGGATGGAACATGGTGAACCGATCATATATAATATAAGATCGGTGTAAATTAAACGAATATGATGTCCTCTTAATTTCTGGAGCATCATCTTCACATGTGTAAGGTAACCAGGTAACCTATTTAATGACATTGTATCAAAAAGATATGAAGTTGTTCTACGATCATAACTGTAATAATTTAAAGATATTTATCATATATTTAAATAATTACCTCGTTATACTGTAGTGTATCAAATTGGCTACGATAAAGTGATACACTCCTGTATTGGTAGTGTTGATAATCCACTACATCTGTGGGCCATCGCATATCAACCGAAAAGACTCCAAGATCACTGAGAATACTAGTAACAGGCCTACCAATATAGAAGTGCTCGTAGGACCATAACTATAAAACAAAAATATGACATCAATACAAACAAAATTTGTATTATAATCTAACTAATTTAGGTCTTTCATTCATACCTGAATCAGTGAAATACATCCACAAATACTCTTGCGACTGGATCTCACAAATTCTGTCAAATTTGCGTATAAAAATGCTAGAGTAGCAGATCCCCATGCATGTTGAGTAGGTTTTGTCAAATCATTCAAGAATGGTAGAAGCTGCACATTTACCATATTTTTCGATGCATCGAAAAATAGAATTGCACCACATAAACAGAGCAAATATGCTCTAGTACAAAAATGACCTGAAAATATTAAGTGTTATATAAACACTAAATTAAGTCATAAATAAATCTTACTAATTAAAATACATACCCGTATTTTATCTACATCAACCACCCCATCAATAATGTGATGTAGGTTCATGAAGTTGCCACGAAGCCATGTAAACTTCACAAAATTGCCGTCTTTGAGGGGTAGCATCGAGATATCTCCTGATCAGATCAGATCCCTTTAAGTATGGATCAAAATATATAGTATCACCTTTAATAGGTAACCCCAGTATATTTGCCACATCAAATAGGGTGATCGTCATCTCGCCGAATGAGAGTTGAAAAGTGTTGCGTTCAGGCCACCAACGCTCCGCAAGACTTACAACTAGATGAAGATCGTATATTAAATATCTAACCCGATCTATATAGTGGAATCCAAAGGATTCCACCAAAGCCTTTTGGACATAATTTAGCTCCCACGTACGATAGTTTCTTTCGGTCCGCCAATGTACATAGATC
Source organism: Iris macrosiphon (assembly GCA_036927795.1). NCBI lineage: Eukaryota > Viridiplantae > Streptophyta > Magnoliopsida > Asparagales > Iridaceae > Iris > Iris macrosiphon. Next base: position 206,306,055 of record JAYESA010000004.1, read on the forward strand.
CGGGTTCGTAAAGTAAGATCATGGTCGTATAACTATAAAAAATATATGTATTATATTTTATATGCAAATTACTTAACTTGCAAACTTATAATTTAAAAAATTACCTCTCTAGTAAATATTCGACTAGATATGTGGTCTTCACGTTGCTTAATAATAAGGTCGGTAGTCGGTCCACCGGGAATACGACCGTCATTTTGGTTAGCCATCTACAAAAAATTAACTGTGATCATTTACGACTAAAATATAATAAGTTTGTCAACGATTTAAAATATGTCACAAATAATATGTTTACTTACATTAGATTTTTGGGTTTTTTTTTTCCAGTTGATCTTGCTGCTTGCGGACAGGGAAGTGGGGGAGAGGAGAGTGCTGTCAGGAGAGGAGGGTGTTGTGAGAGTGTGGTGAGGAGGAGGAGTTGGGGGCTGATTTATAGAGGGAGTGGGAGGTTTGGGGGGGGTGCTGGGGAGGGAAGGGGGGAGGTCTTCGAGGGAGAGGGAGGGTCTTCAAGGGGAGGGTCTTCGAGAGAGATGGGGGGGGGGGTCTTCGGGGCTGCAATTACACCCGCGTGGCTCACCAACTGAGTTGGTGAGCGTGCCCAGAGCCCGCTAACTGAGTTGGCGAGTTCTTCTTGTTCTTTGAGCCCGCCAACTGAGTTGGCGAGTTCTTCTTGTTCTCTGGAATTCTTTTGACCCCGCCAACTCAATTGGCGAGTTGTCCACCTCATTGCAAAATATGAGAACTTCTCCCCTATTTCGCAATTATGTTATAATTCCCTCCTTTTAAAAAAAAAATCCAAATAAAAAAAGTCAGTCTCGGATCCTACTATAAATCTTTTTCGTTTCTTGGTCAAAATTACACAAAAAATTGATTTTTTGGATTTATATTTTTTAATGGAACAGTTGTTTCGGATAATAAACGGAAAAGATGATATGTGGAAAACGAGGTCTTATACGAAAACCCGTCCTTCTTTTATGTTTACAAACAAGATTGTATAATTTAATCCTACACGAGGATGACTAAGTACAATTTATTTAATCTGGGTAAATATTGCTATAGGTGTCTGATCTGCAGTCGATCACTTTAGTCCTTGGACCACACGATGTTGAAGAAGTGCCGTGGAAGACAGGAAGCAGCTTCACAGGTTGCTAAAGAGGATGGATGCTCGATGCCAAAGTCGTCGATCCCTTCTCTTTGCCTGAGCTCTGGATTCTCCTCTCTCTCTTGACCTCCAATTTCTTCGACCTCCAATCTCTTTAACCGTTGGATCTGATACTGGATTTCTTGATCAATTTTTCGACCTTGTCCTCTGTTGATAGAGGTCTCTATTTATAGAGTTTTAGTGACAGTGACCACTCAGTCGGTGTAGAAACCGAGTAGTGGAAAGTACAGCACCCTTTTACACGATGGTTTAAAATAACCAATGCCTGCGTATAGATGACCTTTTGAGTGAGCATGTGACGCGTGTCCAACTAAGGGACAAAACGCGTATATCTGCTGCGAAGATCACGGCGTAGAAGCCACGTAGGTAGTTATCCCTTGTGTAGAAGAGGTTGGTGTAGAAGCCAATAACTGTCACCATGGCATAGAAGCCAAATAGGCATAGAAGCCAAGTAGGCGTAGAAGCCGAGTAGGCATAGAAGCCGAGCGGTCATAGAGGCCGAGTGGGCATAGAAGCCGAGTCGGCATAGAAGCCGAGTAATGTGGACGTTTTAGCCGGAATTACGGCTCTTTGGAGATGTAATCAAATCTCTTGCATTAAATACAGAGATCTGCCCCCATCCTGCGCATTAAATGCAGAGGCTTGTCTTTAAGATTTGCCATCATTCTGCGCATTAAATGCAGATACGCGCCTCAAATTCTGTACGAAGAGTAACTGCTGATGTGGCGGTCTGTTTGCCTTCTACGGAGCGTAAGAAGCTCACGTCTGCCTGTGTAAAACTGGGCGGCGTATTCCCTTATATGCGTAAGAGTAGTTTACGCAAAGGGGATGTCACTAAACGACGGTTCGGTGACATTTAATCAAATCTCCTGCATTAAATGCGGGGATCCGCCTTTATCCCGCTCATTAAATGAGGAGGCGTGTTTTGAAGGCCTACCACCCTTCTGTGCATCAAGTGCAGAGACGTGTCTTGGGCATATGTCAGTATTCGACGCTTTAAGTGCAGAGACGTGCCTCGAGAAACTGTCACCGCTCTGCGCATTAAATGCAGAGACGTGCCTCGAGCCCTGTACGAAGTGCAGCTTTTGACGTGGCAGGCTATTTGTCTTTTGCGGAGCGTAAACAGCTCACATCTGCCTGTGTAAAACTAGGCGGCGTATTCCTTTGTATGCGTAAAAGCGGTTTACGCCAAGGAAATGGCAGTAAATGACAGCCTGTGTTGCAGTATCGCGCCATCATTATAGCCGTCGCCTGGGTAGCCGTGCAGTACTCTTTGTCAGGAGTCCAGACGTCAGGTTCATTGCATGATCTAACAGGTTCATTTTGAAGAATACGAAGCGTTCCTCGTACACTTTAATGCTGCATTGAAAGCGGATGAGTTTTACGCCATAAAGGCGATGTAGCACTCTTTTTACGCTGAAGTAGCCTGGACATACTGCATTACGCGGATGGTCCTTGAGCCTATATTTTACGCTGTGCTCAGCGAAAAAGCTCTGTTTGCACGTCGATGGCTCTGAGGTCCTCTGTTTTACGCTGCCCTACATCAACATGCTGCGTATAGCTATCCGGCGTATTTTTCATGCTTCTACAAGACCCCCTTCAAAGCTTTTAAATTCCTCGTAATTTGAAATGCTTTGAATGAAGCATGAACCGTTCCTCGTAACTCGAAACGCTCTGAATGGAGCCTGAAATGGTCAAGCCTGACACGTTCTTTCATGGCTGACTTTATGGCGGAGTTATTGGGGATCGGTGATCTCTTTCGCCTATAAAAAGGCTGAGGAGTTTTCCTGTTCTTCCCACACTTCCTTCACCACACATAGATGATGGCCGGAATTCGTCGGGTCGATTTGAGGAAGAAGGAGATCATGTTCTTCCAGCATGTAAGGAGCCAAAAAAGACGGCATCTTCGAGCAAATGTCCTCTGCAACGATGGATCATTGAAGGATATCATAGCCTCATTTGCTCGGGATAATCAGCAACTTTGTATGGTGGTTCTTCGGGAGAGAGGAAGGGTCGTATTTCACCATGCCGCTTGCAAGCGGTACCTTCTCCCGTTACCTCCGTGGATGAGAGCAGATAGACTAGCTCTGTCCAGGATTGAGTTGGGTGAAATATCTTAACTCAATCTGTCACGGCGTTGGCTGTAGGAAAGCAGAGTTACTCTGCTTTTCTTCTGTTGGAGGATGGGTCTATGCCCAGTTTTGTATCCTCCCGCCGTTGACCAATATGTCAGTCAGTTTGCGGTTACTGACTGACTGCCGGAGAAGATGGATGAAGGATGCCGCCCATGTGAGAACCTGGCCGAAACAGATTCTGGGCACGATCTTTAAATGAAAATAAGAAACCCTTTGTAGACGGGATTTTCCTCATATGTAACCACGAAAATGGAGAAAAACCCTTGTAGACTGGATTTTCCTCATATGTAATTGTGATTTTAATAAGATCGTCTTCTTCTTCATATGATCATCTTGCCATACTTTGCTGTGAAGTCTGAATACCCTAGCAGAGTCGCCATCTTGTTTCGGATAATAAACGGAAAAGATGATATATGGAAAACGAGGTCTTATACGAAAACCCGTCCTTCTTTTATGTTTACAAACAAGATTGTACAATTTAATCCTACACGAGGATGACTAAGTACAATTTATTTAATCTGGATAAATATTGCTATAGGTGTTTGATCTGCAGTCGATCACATTAGCCCTTGGACCACACGATGTTGAAGAAGTGCCGTGGAAGACAGGAAGCAGCTTCGCAGGTTGCTAAAGAGGATGGATGCTCGATGCCAAAGTCGTTGATCCCTTCTCTTTGCCTGAGCTCTGGATTCTCCTCTCTCTTTTAACCTCCAATTTCTTCGACCTCCAATCTCTTTAACCGTTGGATCTGATACTGGATTTCTTGATCAATTTTTCGACCTTGTCCTCTGTTGATAGAGGTCTCTATTTATAGAGTTTTAGTGACAGTGACCACTCAGTCGGTGTAGAAACCGAGTAGTGGAAAGTACAGCACCCTTTTACACGATGGTTTAAAATAACCAATGCCTGCGTATAGATGACCTTTTGAGTGAGCATGTGACGCGTATCCAACTAAGGGACAAAACACGTATATCTGCTGCGAAGATCACGGCGTAGAAGCCACGTAGGTAGTTATCCCTTGTGTAGAAGAGGTTGGCGTTGAAGCCAATAACTGTCACCATGGCATAGAAGCCAAATAGGCATAGAAGTCAAGTAGGCGTAGAAGCCGAGTAGGCGTAGAAGCCGAGCGGTCATAGAGGTCGAGTGGGCATAGAAGCCGAGTGGGCATAGAAGCCGAGTAATGTGGACGTTTTAGCCGAAATTACGGCTCTTTGGAGATGTAATCAAATCTCTTGCATTAAATGCAGAGATCTGCCCCCATCCTGCATATTAAATGCAGAGGCTTATCTTTAAGATTTGCCATCATTCTGCGCATTAAATGCAGATACGCGCCTCGAATTCTGTACGAAGAGTAACTGCTGATGTGGCGGTCTGTTTGCCTTCTGCGGAGCGTAAGAAGCTCACGTCTGCCTGTGTAAAACTGGGCGGCGTATTCCCTTATATGCGTAAGAGTAGTTTACGCAAAGGGGATGTCACTAAACGACGGTTCGGTGACATTTAATCAAATCTCCTGCATTAAATGCGGGGATCCGCCTTTATCCCGCTCATTAAATGAGGAGGCATGTTTTGAAGGCCTGCCACCCTTCTGTGCATCAAGTGCAGAGACGTGCCTTGGGCATCTGTCAGTATTCGGCGCTTTAAGTGCAGAGACGTGCCTCAAGAAACTGTCACCGCTCTGCGCATTAAATGCAGAGACGTGCCTCGAGCCCTGTACGAAGTGCAGCTTTTGACGTGGCAGGCTGTTTGTCTTCTGCGGAGCGTAAACAGCTCACATCTGCCTATGTAAAACAAGACAGCGTATTCCTTCGTATGTGTGAAAGTGCTTTACGCAAAGGAAATGGCAGTAAATGACAGCCTGGGTTGCAGTGCCGCGCCATCATGATACCCGTCGCTTGGGTTGTCGTGCAGTACTCTTTGTCAGGAGTCCAGACGTCAGGTTCATTGCATGATCTGATAGGTTCATTTCGAAGAATATGAAGCGTTCCTCGTACACTTCAATGCTGCATTGAAAGCGGATGAGTTTTTGGCCATATAGGCGATGAAGCACCTTGTTTACGCCGAAGCAGCCTGGACATACTGCATTACGCGGATGGTCATTGAGCCTATATTTTTACGCTGTGCTCAGCGGAAAAGCTCTGTTGCACGTTTGATGGTTCTGAGGTCCTCTGTTTACGCTGCTCTGCATCAACATGCTGCGTATAGCTATCCAGCGTATTTTTTATGCTTCTACAACAGTCTTTTTTTATGCAATAATGCTAAGTTTACTACCAAATGCTTACAACCTTTTTACAACCATCTTGGCCCCCTCCTCTATGTGGGCTACATCAGATCCCACCTCTTCCTCCAATGAACGACTGCCACGTATGAAGGTGTGTATTGGACCGGTCCGGGCCGGCCTGCGGCTCGGGTCAACCGGGTTTGACCGGGTCCGGTCTGGACCATGCTCAACCAGAAGAGAGCGGCGGGCCCATGACCCGGTTAGGGTAGGACCGGGCCGAACCGGTCTGGGTCCAGGTCCGAGCCGGTCGACGGTCGGGCCGGGCCAATTTTTTATTTTATTATTATTATTATTATTATTATATTATATTATATATATATATATATATTAAAGTAAATAAAAAACTGGGCCGGTCCGGCCCAACCCAGAACCGGTCCGGACCCGCAAAGTTGCACATCGGGGCGGGCCAGGCTTACGGACCGATTTTGCCTGTCATGCCCCAATCTCCCGCAAGCTCGATAGTCCCCGCTGAACGTGAATCACCACGTTGCAGCTCTCCCGCAGGACAATCATTCAAATCGGGACGTGATGCCGTACGAGCCTGGAGTTGCGCTCGTACAAGGCGATGTTGTCAAACACCAAATGTTATCATTGAAACAACCAAGTTGCAGCGGAAGTCAAGTATTGTGTACCAAGCACACAATCAGATGAATACGCAGCGAAGCTCACGATAGGGTCCAAATGAAATGCCCCGAAGGCAATGCCACAAAGGCGATGCCACAGAGACGATGAAATGCTCTTGCTCTTTTCTCTAGCCCACAAAGGTACTTACAGTTCATACATCATGCCTCGTATATCCAAGCAGCGCCACTACGCCTGTGTACCTGAAATAATGCCCACAAACGTGGGTCAGTACACAACCGTAATGGTGAGCGGGGTAACCCACTCGCCTAAGCCGACACTAAGTAAAATAGTGAATGCAAACAGTTAAATGGTGATCTTTCTAGTTTGAATCCTAGATTCTTTTCATGGCATATGAATGACATGTTAAGGAAAGCTGTAAAACAGTTTAAGCATGCAAGTGTAAAACCCCCTTCCTAGAAAATCGTATATACTTTTTTATTTATTAATTATTAACTAAATTGTAGTAATTAGGTCCAAATAGGAGAAATAGATTTTTAATAATTTTTATGTTAGGTGTTCGGGCACTTAGATGACTTATGGGACCTTCAGGAATTTTTTGGAATTTATTCCATGTAGGAGACCCCTTGAGCAGTTGCTAGCCTAACGATGTGCAATACCCTATTATATAAATTTTCTTATGTGTGAATATATATATATATATATATATATACAATTATATATGTATATAGTTTTTATTTAAAGAAAGGACAGGAAAAGAAAAGTTAATAGAATAATATAATACTAATTATAATAACCATAATAATACTATAGCTATAGTTACTACTATAGGACTTAAGTTCCTTAGGAACTTAAGCCAGCGGATTGCTGCTGGATCTCAAGAATAAGTCAGCAGGGACCCGCCCCCCCCATTTTTGCTTTGTATCAAGCCAGCGGCCGCATAGCCTTCAGCCAATAACCCTCAACCCGCTTCTTCCTATCTTCCTCTCTCATCCTATATTAATTAGATATAATATATATATATATATATATTAGCTCTCCAAAACCCTAACCTAAAATTCCAGACTTCCTCTTCCCATCTAGAGCCGTCACCGCAGCCAGAGAAGCCTCCCCAAGCCATCCAACCATCCCGTCGACGCCGACATCGCGGAATGCAGTTTCCCACTCGAATCACCTTCGCTCCGGCGTGTTTTCCCGTTGACTCGCTCGACCAAACGCGGTTCCGTTTTCATAGGTATGATCTTCCCTCAACCCTCTCCAATACTTATTTTATAGTCAACCTTGGATAACGTGTTCCCCTAGGTCAAAAACAGCGCCCAAGTCAGCGCGAGCAGACAGAATTCTGCAATCGCAGAATTCCAGAATGACCATCCGTATTGTCGAGTTCGTATCTCCCACCACAGAGATCCGAATTCGATAATTCTTTTTGATACCTGTAGATTACATGACCTAGTTTATTTTTTGTATAATAACTTTGTGCTATTAGTTGCTGTGGACAAATTTGTAGTCGTCACAAAACTGCACGCACCCACTTTTTCCGGTTTTTTAAAAGTGGAGATCGGAGCGCGCCCCGCCAAACGGGACCGCCCCGCCGTGTGCCAAGTGTACCGAATGGTGCACGCAGCATAATCGGACACGTGAAAATTCGTGGGGACTGATTCGGACGCGTGTGCGCGCCGGAATCAGGCCGTATCCGCGGACACATTCCGTGTCGCCACTTTTGTGGAACTCGCGAGTATTTTGTGCACGCTTATCAGATTGCGACGAAACTTACGCCACTGGACTCGTGGTAACACGCTGGTCCTTTGACCCAATTTTCACGCATTTCTGAGACGGTTGACCAGATCGCCAATTGGCGGGCCCCACAGTTGACTTTTTGGACCAAATTATGTTCGGCTCATCGGAATCCAAATTTGGACATACCGTTGGGATCGTATCGACATTTAGAGTTGTTTGACCCATAGTTTGTCCCATTTAGAGACTGCTACCCTCAGCACGCTTTTCGGTGCGAAGTGGGCCACACGTGGACCCCACTTTGGCCCGAAAATGACCTTTTTGCCCTGTGTCCAAATTGGACGTAAGGACAGGCATTTCCAGATATTTGACATCTTCTGAGACTGTTGGGGATATTTATTACAGCTTTCGGAGTAGTACCTACCGGATCCACCGATACCAGGACGACAGTTGATATTCAAACATCAGGCAAGTGTACCTTGCCAAACTCTGCAGCTTAGTTATTTATTTTCCTTGCTTTATATATAGTGATGTGCATGCTCAACCTAGGGCCGTGTGATGTACTTAGCGTCCGATTATCAGTCGGGTGCCGACACTGTACGCAGTGTTGGGTACGGTCATCTAGAGCTAGACATTCGTGACACTTTATATTCTCGTACTTGTCTCATCAAGTACCCTATGACCCAGGACACTTGACACTATTCATGAGACAGGATTTTCCCGAGATATTCGTGGTGATTCTGTATAGGATACAGGACTTGACATAGATTTTATATTCTATATACATTATGACTTGTTGCATTTAGCTATGATCGCGCTTGACATGGACATGAGACGTTATGGACATGATATGCGTGGTTACATTGGGTGGGGAGAGACACACAGGCTACAGGCTGATTATATATATATAAAACATAGTAAACACATAGTAAACACATAGTTATTGCTGCTACCGGCTCCCAGACACAGAGCTTGTAGTGGTCTCAGCCTGAGTATTCGTGCTGCTCTCACTTGCATTTCACTTAGATGGTTACATATTTACCCCATTGTTTCATTTAGTTATTTATTTGCTGCACTGCTTATTTATTTATTTATTGGCATGAGCTTTCTTGTACCTTGCTATGTCCCCTGAGGACCTGGATCCGGATTTTGTCCCCAGATTTTGCAGACGAGGTTTATCCCGAGGTTTACGGGACCGGAGCAGGAGCTGATCCAGGAGCTGTACCACCATCCGAGGACGAGGTCTTAGCTGAAGATTTCTCTTGAGCATCCATGTTCATGCTCAGTTTTTATTATTTATTTCAGTCATTTACTTTCTGGTCTGTTGAACCATTGTACTAGATATTTATCGGGTTGTTCCCCGAAGTACTTTGTGAGACTTGCTGATGATTTACATTCCTTATTTATTCTGTGGATCATATTTTATATCTTGTGTGGATGAGATTAGTTGTGCCATGATTGTCGTAGACTTGTTTTACAGCTTAAGTATGCCCTGATGGATCCATTATATTGAGTTGGTCCATCGGTGCGTACTGCTGGCCATTGCCACGTGTCTAGTCCCACGGTATTTTGGGATTGGGGCGTGACATGGTTTTTGTGGTGGCCCATGCAGGTCTACGACTAAAATTGTTCGGTTTCAACTTAGGGACCGGACCAGCCTGCCCTAAGGATAGTATAAACTATAGGATCTCATCCATCATTTAACCATTTGTTGAACTCTATATCGAACTCGAAATTTGTTACTTGAACTGCATCATGTATTGATTCCTCTGAGAGTTCTCATAGTTTATCTTTGATTTCAGAGCAATGGATTCCGGGAACAGAGATGATATCCCTTTGGATACACCACACGACGTTGTGGTTACTTATGGAGACGAAGTGACACCAGGGGATGGTGGACAAGCATCGCAGAGTGATCAAATCGGACAGCCTAATCCAAGGTTCCGGAGAGATGACATTCCACCACCACCTCAGTTCACTCCCCAGATGCCAGTATTCCCGCCAGGACAAGCCATGGACGGGCAATAAATGTTCCAGATGATGTATGCTATGATGCAAGCACAGCAACAGATTCAGCAAGAGGCCCATCGGCAGGAGGCCGAGTATCTGAGGACCAGCCTGGTATCCGCATTGGAGCAGGCTAATCCAGCAGCGAGGCGAACATCGACGGGATCTATCACCGACTTCCGTCATCTCAAGCCTCGCACATTTTCTGGTAAAGAAGGGCCAACGGAAGTTCATGAGTGGCTCACAAACATTCAGCATCAGCTGGAAGCCGCTGAACTTCCAAGAGAGAAGTGGATGACTGCAGTCAGAATGCAGTTAACTGATAATGCGCACCACTGGTGGTTAGCAGAAGAAAGGAGACTTGGACAGGACAGAGTCACATGGGAAGAGTTCTCCAGACTCTTCCAAGAGATGTACATCCCGGCAGTTGCACGGTCAGAGCTCAGGGACAAGTTCAACCGCCTCATCCAGGGCAGCATGACAGTGGAAGAATACAATGCAGAATTCATTCGTCTAAGTCGCTTCGCCCCAACCTTGATCCCGACAGAAGAAGAAAAGGCTGAGAAGTTCTTCGACGGACTAAACTTGGAGCTACAGAAACTAATTGGATCCGTTGCACCTACATCCTACTCAGACGTCCTTGCAGCAGCCCGACGCATGGAACGCGTCACTAGGAGAGAGACCAGTCTGAAAAGGTCTTCCACATCAGCCAAAGTACCACAAGAAGAAACTGCAAAGAGACCTCACCTACACCAGCCACCCAGAGCCTCTCCGCAGATATCACCCACATGTCAATACTGTGACAAGGTAGGCCATATTGAGAGGGACTGCAGACGCAAGTTAGGATTATGCTTGATCTGCGGAACCAACCAACACTTAGCCAAGGATTGTCCTCATCATCGAGAGAGAGCACCAATATTAAACAGACAAGCTCTCCCAGCGCCAGGAGGGTATCAACCAAGGCCACCCATGGCTCCACAGGCAGCACTCTTCCAGCAAGCCCAACAGCAACAGCAGAGGAATCCACCGCAAGGACGCGGACAAGCTTTTGCTATAACTTTGGAGGACGCGCAGAATAATGGAGTAGCTAATGCGCGTAAGTTTTGATAGTCTTCTGCTTTTAGATTTGCTTAGTTTTTGCATGTAGATTCGTGACCTAGCCTTAACCTAGTAATTAATTTGAACTTGCTAAAAATTTATAACCTAGAATGTTTTTATAATTAATAACTGTAGAGATTGTAGAGTCTGTTATTATTATGGTTGCTTGTTTATTTTGTTTTGTGAACTTGAATATTTGGTACCTCCTTTCATCATCATCTAGCGTACTTAAATTTGCTGTACTGGACTTATGCTGCTATTCTATAGCCTAGTTTTGCAAGCTCATTCTTTATCGAGCTTGTTCATGACATATGTATTAGTGGACATGTACACTAAAACGTTTCAGAATCAGTGTATTAAGGTCTAGCTAACCTTGGTGCGCTTGGTTCGCCCTTCGCATGATTACTTGACGTGGATTGAGATATATAGCTGACTAGTATACCTACCTCTAGACACATCAGAGCATATCATATCGGGCACATAACCGTTCCAATATGAACATGCGAATAGGAATTTACCAATAGGATTTCAATCCATAAACTGCCCGGACAACTCTCCTATTTTTTAATTCTTTAATCTCCTTGAACCTCGTACTTGTCTTATGTTACCATTCCTTTGAACTCTTTATTAATGATCTCTGTCTTCTCTTATTTCGGAAAGACGAACCTCGTGTCTAGTATAAGGTTGACACGCAGAGAGTACTAGAAATACACCATAGACCAGTCATACTACTAGATGACTGCCTTTATAGCTGATTGAGGACATATCATAGATGATATGTTGGTGTTAAGAACCTTGAGGATTCAACAACATAATTTGGGGCATAGCTTTCTTAGATGTATAGCCTTAGATGATAGATGGGTAAAATCTAAGTTGGGTAGAGACCGCAATGTTCACTTGAGAGGAACCCTTTAGACTGTAATCAAATGAGATTTGATAGAGTGAGCCCTACCCTAATTTAATTTCGAGGACGAAATTTTTATAAGTTGGGTAGAATGTAAAACCCCCTTCCTAGAAAATCGTATATACTTTTTTATTTATTAATTATTAACTAAATTATAGTAATTAGGTCCAAATAGGAGAAATAGATTTTTAATAATTTTTATGTTAGGTGTTCGGGCACTTAGATGACTTATGGGACCTTCAGGAATTTTTCGGAATTTATTCCATGTAGGAGACCCCTTGAGCAGTTGCTAGCCTAACGATGTGCAATACCCTATTATATAAAATTTCTTATGTGTGAATATATATATATATATATATATACAATTATATATGTATATAGTTTTTATTTAAAGAAAGGACAGGAAAAGAAAAGTTAATAGAATAATATAATACTAATTATAATAACCATAATAATACTATAGCTATAGTTACTACTATAGGACTTAAGTTCCTTAGGAACTTAAGCCAGCGGATTGCTGCTGGATCTCAAGAATAAGTCAGCAGGGACCCGCCCCCCCCATTTTTGCTTTGTATCAAGCCAGCGGCCGCATAGCCTTCAGCCAATAATCCTCAACCCGCTTCTTCCTATCTTCCTCTCTCATCCTATATTAATTAGATATAATATATATATATATATATATATATATATATATATATATATATATATATATATATATATTAGCTCTCCAAAACCCTAACCTAAAATTCCAGACTTCCTCTTCCCATCTAGAGCCGTCACCGCAGCCAGAGAAGCCTCCCCAAGCCATCCAACCATCCCGTCGACGCCGACATCGCGGACTCAGTTTCCCACTCGAATCACCTTCGCTCCGGCGTGTTTTCCCGTTGACTCGCTCGACCAAACGCGGTTCCGTTTTCATAGGTATGATCTTCCCTCAACCCTCTCCAATACTTGTTTTATAGTCAACATTGGATAACGTGTGCCCCTAGGTCAAAAATAGCGCCCAAGTCAGCGCGAGCAGACAGAATTCTGCAATCGCAGAATTCCAGAATGACCATCCGTATTGTCGAGTTCGTATCTCCCACCACAGAGATCCGAATTCGATGATTCTTTTTGATACCTGTAGATTACATGACCTAGTTTATTTTCTGTATAATAACTTTGTGCTATTAGTTGCTGTGGACAAATTTGTAGTCGTCACAAAACTGCACGCACCCACTTTTTCCGGTTTTCTAAAAGTGGAGATCGGAGCGCGCCCCGCCAAACGGGACCGTCCCGCCGTGTGCCAAGTGTACCGAATGGTGCACGCAGCATAATCGGACACGTGAAAATTCGTGGGGACTGATTCGGACGCGTGTGCGCGCCGGAATCAGGCCGTATCCGCGGACACATTCCGTGTCGCCACTTTTGTGGAACTCGCGAGTATTTTGTGCACGCTTGTCAGATTGCGACGAAACTTACGCCACTGGACTCGTGGTAACACGCTGGTCCTGTGACCCAATTTTCACGCATTTCTGAGACGGTTGACCAGATCGCCAATTGGCGGGCCCCACAGTTGACTTTTTGGACCAAATTATGTTCGGCTCATCGGAATCCAAATTTGGACATACCGTTGGGATCGTATCGACATTTAGAATTGTTTGACCCATAGTTTGTCCCATTTAGAGACTGCTACCCTCAGCACGCTTTTCGGTGCGAAGTGGGCCACACGTGGACCCCACTTTGGCCCGAAAATGACCTTTTTGCCCTGTGTCCAAATTGGACGTAAGGACAGGCATTTCCAGATATTTGACATCTTCTGAGACTGTTGGGGATATTTATTACAGCTTTCGGAGTAGTACCTACCGGATCCACCGATACCAGGACGACAGTTGATATTCAAACATCAGGCAAGTGTACCTTGCCAAACTCTGCAGCTTAGTTATTTATTTTCCTTGCTTTATATATAGTGATGTGCATGCTCAACCTAGGGCCGTGTGACGTACTTAGCGTCCGATTATCAGTCGGGTGCCGACACTGTACGCAGTGTTGGGTACGGTCATCTAGAGCTGGACATTCGTGACACTTTATATTCTCGTACTTGTCTCATCAAGTACCCTATGACCCAGGACACTTGACACTATTCATGAGACAGGATTTTCCCGAGATATTCGTGGTGATTCTGTATAGGATACAGGACTTGACATAGATTTTATATTCTATATACATTATGACTTGTTGCATTTAGCTATGATCGCGCTTGACATGGACATGAGACGTTATGGACATGATATGCGTGGTTACATTGGGTGGGGAGAGACACACAGGCTACAGGCTGATTATATATATATAAAACATAGTAAACACATAGTAAACACATAGTTATTGCTGCTACCGGCTCCCAGACACAGAGCTTGTAGTGGTCTCAGCCTGAGTATTCGTGCTGCTCTCACTTGCATTTCACTTAGATGGTTACATATTTACCCCATTGTTTCATTTAGTTATTTATTTGCTGCACTGCTTATTTATTTATTTATTGGCATGAGCTTTCTTGTACCTTGCTATGTCCCCTGAGGACCTGGATCCGGATTTTGTCCCCAGATTTTGCAGACGAGGTTTATCCCGAGGTTTACGGGACCGGAGCAGGAGCTGATCCAGGAGCTGTACCACCATCCGAGGACGAGGTCTTAGCTGAAGATTTCTCTTGAGCATCCATGTTCATGCTCAGTTTTTATTATTTATTTCAGTCATTTACTTTCTGGTCTGTTGAACCATTGTACTAGATATTTATCGGGTTGTTCCCCGAAGTACTTTGTGAGACTTGCTGATGATTTACATTCCTTATTTATTCTGTGGATCATATTTTATATCTTGTGTGGATGAGATTAGTTGTGCCATGATTGTCGTAGACTTGTTTTACAGCTTAAGTATGCCCTGATGGATCCATTATATTGAGTTGGTCCATCGGTGCGTACTGCTGGCCATTGCCACGTGTCTAGTCCCACGGTATTTTGGGATTGGGGCGTGACAGCAAGCATTCAACTCAAACCAAGCGACAAGCATTTATATATATCCAATCCGAAGTAAACTAGCATGCAACCGTCCTGCTTAAGTCCAAGCAACACGATAACATATCGAACCATTCCCAAGCCTCAATATCCATCCTCAACCAACATTTACAATCCAAATCTCACAGTGCACACTTTTGCCGAGGCAAGGTGGCCGCGCCTACACGAAAGCCAAACCAACAAAAGAAAAGCAAGCCAACACTAATCTATATGAAGTCACTGGCCAAGCCATAAAGGACATATTCCAAGCATTAACGGTGCGCCCTATCAGCCCGGGATGCAAGCCCCGCTGGAGGTCCCGCAATGCATCGTGACTAGCACGAATCAATATTTCCCTCCGGATCGCTACGGTCCCAGTGCCCCGGGAAGCCGTTTCGAGGAAATGTCAAACCCTGTGTACACAGGTTGTCCGTGACATGCAGAAAGTAGGTATGACGAGAGGATCGAACATTCTCGCCCCACCAAGCGATCCTAGACTTATTCCATGAATTATCCAACCAAAACATCCATAACCATTCTTCCAACATATTGCCCAAGGCACCAAATATCAAGTTATCCCATATTCACAATGCCGCTTCTCAGCAATGTATTTTAACTTGGTGCAACACCCATGCTCAAAGCTAACCCATGGCACAATGCCGTTTCGATGACACAATGCCCCATTCGTGGCACAATGCCCCATCAAGCGGCACAACACCCTCGCCGATGCAGTTGTTCGGTTTCGAACCACAACTGCTCGCTTTGCAAGACAAAGCGACCAAGTGATACTCGTGCACGAATGCACGCTCGCTCGCCCAGATTCCCGATATTCCCAATGCATCAATGACTCATTCCAGCTGTCCAAGCATAATCCCAATCAATCAACCAACTAACTCAAATGCCATAATCCAACTCTAGTTCCAACTATCCAACGCGTAAATCAATTCAAGCCACAATCCTACCAAGCCAACGATGTCCACTCTATGCACGCCTCAGTGTAGTGATTCCCAATGTTTCAGCCCAAGTGTTCAAGCCTTTACGTGTTTTCCATATTATTAGGCATGAAGGAGTAGAGGAGAAGGGAAAGAGCCCACTCACAATGTTTGATCCCGTTAAGCATCATGTCCTGCCGATACGGCCAATCCCTTGAACCCGTGGTCCGATGCAAGCGCGATCTACTCAACTGGTATGACCGTGCGAGCAGGCCGTGCTCTATAAATCATCCGACCGATCGGACTAAGGAAGATGGCATTATCATTCCAACCCAGCTATCTCAGTACTGCTCTGAACGAACACCTGAATTCCATCGAACCCGCTAGCCATCTGCACATGAAACAACTTAATCAATACTTATTCCCAAAATCCAACAAATCAAATTTAACCAGCATTTGTTTCATTCAATCTGACTCAGCGTAACGCACCGTGCGGTTGCGGGCATTACATTGTCGACCCAGCCCAGACCCGCGGAGGAGGTGGGCCGAGCCGGTCGGGGTCGTTGACCAGGTCTGGGCCGGCCGGACCGGGTTTGACCGGGTCGGGCCGGCCCGCTCATTTAAACACCTTGAGCCACGTGGCATTCCTGCCATGTGACGGCCACCCGGACAGCCATCGGGTCCCACCTCTCCCCCACCTCCAATGGACGGCCATCACGTGGACGTCCAATGGCGATTGTAAGAGTGTTGTATGCAGTTGGTTGTAGTCATAGCATAGCACTTTTTATGTTGTACATTCACGTGCGCACTTATCAAAAAAAATATCATATTATTACAAATTATAAAAAAATTAGATTATTTTAAATATAATTTATTTAAGAGAAATTTTGAGTTACACTCCACTTTTTTTTTTATACTATAACTCAAAGTGCACCCCAATGCTTTACCGTAGTTTTACGGTAACCGTGGTTCTAGATATTTGACAATATTTTTGGAGCATGGAGGAGGTCAAATAAATATAACATCCATGTCCTAAATATATTAGGCATAATCAAGATTAGTAATATAAATTTTGTTGGAAGAAAAAATGTTGTGCATTGCTTAAAATATCCAAGCCATGGCAAAGGGTCATGTATATAAAAGAAGGATTTAGAAATTAATACTTTAATTCATTAAATAAAATAAAATAAATAAAATTAATTAATTAATTAATTAAAAAATACCAAATTAATCCTATTCAAAAATGAGGGGGCTTACAATATTATACAGTGCTACAAAGATACCCAACCACTATTTATATATGTTGTTATACTAAAATGAACTCCAGTAGACAAAATGATAACCTTATATCTATTTTACACACAAACTAGTCTTATATACATACACACTACACATATAGTAGTTTTATTTACATAACCATCTGCTATACTCCCTCGGTCAGATTTGTATCATCCTCATCCTAGCTATAACCTAAAATCTCTACGTAAGGATGTCTAACCCTCCATTCCGGTAAAGTACCATTATAGACATTTATT
The DNA here is from genome assembly GCA_036927795.1 of Iris macrosiphon. Taxonomy (NCBI): domain Eukaryota; kingdom Viridiplantae; phylum Streptophyta; class Magnoliopsida; order Asparagales; family Iridaceae; genus Iris; species Iris macrosiphon. The sequence continues at coordinate 206,323,445 of JAYESA010000004.1, forward strand.
CGTGGATTTGAGTCTTGGGATGGTTGGGCTCGAATAATCTGAAAGTATATTCTTTTCTCGAATATCACTTCATCCCCGTTTTCTATGTCCTGAATGATAGGTTTCATAACTCCATAGAGAATCCCATAAACAGTTATCTCTTCATCTTCTTCCATCCCCAGCAGGCACCTACAATGGTAATAATACCCATATGTGGTCCGGTTACTCCCGTCAAATCGCAAATGAGGTAGGAATCGATGAACCATCCTACACACACATAAAAAAAACTAATCAGTACAACTATAGGATCTATTTTTTTATTTCCCCGTGAATTGTATGCTTGTGACAATAGCGACAACATTTTCTCAAGTCTAATCGACTAGGTGTATTGTGTCGATTCTTTTGAGTAATATATCTAGAAATACCCGGCGATTCGTTGATTGGTTTGAACAAGATACGACTTATTTGAAATGAATTGAATGAACAATTCATAAAATAGTAAATAATCCTGAATCAGGTTTCCTTAAAACATAAACACATGTTATGGAAATATAAAACGTGCATACTGAACTTAATTTCCTTAATCTTATAATACCCAATACTCGTATTCTAAGGTTCTTGTTAGACTTTTTCTAGAAATAAATCTTAGGGTCTTATAGATATAATTAGCAGATCTGGTACCTAGATGTAGATGGCTATATATCTATAACGCAGACCTACATGGGCCACCACTAAAAGACGTGTCACGTCCCGCTCCCAATAAACGGTGAGTTGAGTACGTAACCAACATCCCCAAGCTATGTGTTTTACTAATAAACCTATATTTGTAACCACGATTGTTGCATGTAAGTTCTAGGATAAAGTATAGGGTAAAGCTAAACCATCAACAAGTAAGAACTAAGTATACTAACAATATCAAGCTTTTACATTTACAACTCACAAGTCTGAGTTATGTCTTCAAAAGGAAGTATACAAGCTACTCACTAAAATATACAACCACATAACTATCTCCCATAAGATTAATACACATATAATTATACAAGAAAAAAAAATTTGTTCTACACGTGACATCCCTTACTCTTCATATTCATCCACATTATATAAGGGAAGAATCTCGTCTTCGTTCCGGCCTTCATCCAGTGAACAAAAACTAGGTCATCAAATACATGCAAGTCCTCGATTCAAGGAAGGTGAAATAAATAAAATAATGTGATATTGAAGATCAAGTGCAATGGAAATCTAACCCAAATAAACTCTAAGTAAAAAATTTAAATGTAACTTTGAACTAACTTCTAAAGTAAACTTAATCTGGTTAAATAATTGTATCCAAAATCGTTTCTTAAGTCCTAAAGTCACTAACACACTCACAAGACAATTTTTTTCTATAGATGCAAAGTTTAGAGAACATGTTTGAATCTCACAATCGCAGTGTCATGAGCAATATCTAGGCAATAATCTCGTTAGCAGGGATCAGGTGATGGCATTTAGGCACGGTGCTTAGTAGTCCGGCCACTCCTATTCGGGAGCAATGTGTGTTTAATTAGATAATATTATATAGTTAGTTTAAATATAGTTTAAATTTTGAATACATTTTAGAATTTTTTATATGTTCAGCTGGTTTTAAAATATTTTTTTTCAACCACGCAAGAAGAAAATATGTGCGGTAGTTAATTTTTTTTTAATGTTAATTGTTGATGATATACATAAGACTTAGACGACTCATTTTTGAACTGTTTCTAAGCCGTATTATAATAGTAAAGATAGAGGATCAGAACTTCGACTACGTTACACCTGCGTCTCCAAATAGTGATTTAAAATCCATAACAGACTGGACTGGACTGGTCGGTTGAGCCGATCGATAATCAATACAATTTTTGAACTGCTTTAATACCGATTTATTATTATTATTTCTGAAAAATTGATAGATCTGGCCGGTTAGACTACCGAATCAAGGTGTCTAAATGGGTGGGCGGCCCAGAACCCGGGTCGGGCCCGACCTTACCCGGTCAAACCCGGTTCGGGCCAGCCCGGACCCGGTCAACAGACCGGCCCACCCAGGCCCACTAGCCCCACGGGTCCGAGCTGGGTCGGTGGAGCCGACCCACTAGCCCGGCCCAGCTCAATTTCTGCGTCGTTCGGGGCGGTTCGGATTCGGTCGACCCGGTTGGCCCGGCCCGGTTCAGGCCCGGTCGGCCAGGTTCGGTAGGTTTTTTTTTTTTGAGAATATATCCGTTGGAGGGTATTTTTACCAGAATACTCCCGTTTTAGTAGCAGTTTTTGCACGTTTTAGGGGTAATTTGGTCATCTTTTTGTAAAATGACCACAATATCCATTATAACAACTATTTTATTAGGGTATTTGGGGGTCTTTTGGACCAATTTTTTTCCTATAAATAGCCCATAATTCATGAAAAATAAACACAACAAAATTTCTTTCCTTCTACAAAATTTCTTCCCTCTTACAAAGTTTAGAAGCAAGCAAGGCAATTACAAAGTTTAGAAGCAAAGTAATTACTGGAGTCCAACTTCTTCCATCTCAGCACATTTTTTTCGATTTCATTTGAAGGCTTCTAGCAAACGTTACAAGTAACTTTAATATTATAGAATAGTTTTTTTTTTTAGATTTTTCTTTCCTCTCTCTCTCTCGGTAGAGAATTAATTAATTTTGCTCTATTTTTTTAATTTTTTTTTTAAATTATGGATGGACAAGGTTCAAAACAACCTTTTAAAAACTATGATTATTATAATAATATATATGAAAATAATAATATTCTTGAATCTGCGCCACCGACACAAATGTTACCTCCTAAAGTTAGGAGTATGACCACGACTACAAATGTTGGCAATAGAAAAAAATCTATTTTATGGAATTATTTTACAAAAATATTTGTCACTGATAGTGAGGGCAATCCGGTTTTAGATCCAAAAGATCAAAAACTAATACCTAAGTCTGCAGAATGTAAGAGATGTAAGCAGATTTACAAGTGAAAAAAAAATGATGGCACGGGCACTTTAAAAAGACACTACGAAAGTTGCTATGGTAAAGACGCATTGCAGGCTACACAAACACAACTAAGTACTGGTGGTCAAGGATCTTCTTTAGGTACATTTACTTATTCTGATGCTCGTAAAAAGACTGAGTTAGCAAGATTTATGATTTGTGAGGAATAACTCTTTACATTTTGTGAGAGTAATTACTATTATAAATATGCAAGTAATACTCTTAATCCTTGTTTTAGTAAGTTGCTAAATCTACCGCTAGAGCAGAGGCTCTGAAATTTTTTCAAAAAGATAATGCTGCTTTGAAAGAAAGTTGTATGCATGTTAGTAAATTAGCTTTAACTTCTGATATATGGACTATTAAGCAAAATTATGCTTATATTTGTATCACGTCACATTATTAGATACAAGATGGATGTTGCAAAAATGTATCATTTGTCTAAAGTCTTTAGAATTTTTACATACCGACGTTGTAATCGGTGGCACTATAATACAATTTTTGCGTGAATATGATATTCACGTAAAATATTTTCGATTTCTTTTGATAATACTAGTAATAACACTTCTTCTATTAATATTTTGAAAACACGATTTCTGTCTATGTTAGAAGGTAGACTATTTCATGTTAGATGTGCTTGTCATATTATTAATTTGATTGCACAAGAATGCCTTTAATTCTTTCAACAAAATTTAGATAATCTTAGATCATGTTTACTTAGTTTGAACTCTTCTGCAAGTAGACAACAAGCTTTTAAAATTTTATGTACACAATATGGTGTTACTTTTAGGCGATTTGTTAAGGATGCACCACATAGATAGAATTCTACTTATTTAATGTTGTAATCTTGCATTAAGTTTAAAGATGTGATTACTCATTATTGTAATGTTAATCCTAGTTTTTATTATCAAGTAACTGAGAATGATTGGTTAATTGCTACTTCTATTTTGAATTTTTAGAACTATTTTACAATGCTACATGTACTTTATATGGAGTTTATTATCCAAGTTCTCCTTTAGCTTTAACAAAAAATCTTGAACATGTCTAATTTATTTTGTAAATATAGAAATGTTCCTGGTTTTGATTATGTTGTTGCCAAAATGGAAGTCAAATTTAAAAAATATTGGGATGATATACCTCTTCTATATTGGTTAGCTTCGATTTTTTATCCTAAGATTAAATTAGATGGTGTATATATTTTATTAGACGATTTTGAAGATAATATGAGAGTTGACGTATGTAGTTTGAAAGTAGAAGTTAAGGATGTTTTACATAGTTTAATTGCTTCATATGAAGAAAGAGTTGTATCCACCCTACCCGGTACAACCGTTCAAGGTAGTAGCTCTAGTTTTTCGTCTAAATTATCATATGTTAAATGTGTACTGCAAAGAAAGAAACAAAAATAATCTTCCCAACCTACGCAAAAATTGTCCTTATATCTAAATTCTTATGAAGCAGATGAAGATGACTCTTCATCTCATTATTTAATTTTAGAATGATGGAAGAGACGAAAAAATGTATCTTGTACTTTCTTCTATAGCATGCGATATTCTAATGGTCCCGGTGTCCATGGTAGCATCGAAATCTTATTTTAGTGCAGGTTTAAGGATGCTAAGCAAGAAGAGGAGTCGGTTGCTGCCAGATATTTTTGAAACTTGTGTCTGCATTTAAGATTGGACCCGTGCTGAAGAAAGAACTCAAGACTCAAGAGATGAAAGTGCCAATATCACAGGGCTGGACTTTGAATCTCTTACTATAAATGACGCTACTGAAGGAGGAGCTGAACAATAAACTTCAACGAAAGACGCACGACGGACGACGAAATTATTTTAAAAGACTTGAACATTTTTTACAAGTTTTATGCAAATAAAATATCATTTACAAGTTCTATTATTTTGGTTACTTAATGTTATAATAAATTTATAATTTAATTGTCATTAATAAAAAAATCAGCTTTTTCTTACTTATTGTTGTTAGTTATTTACATTTAACTTCTTTATGTCTATATAAATCACTTCTTCATATACTTATAGATTTATATTTAAATTCAAAAAATATATTTATACATTTTTTTATAAGTTATTAAATTTTTTAAAAAAAATATTCAACTTATAAATATTTAGATTTTAATTTATACTTAAAGTTATATAAATATTGATATAAAGAAATTAAATAAATTTTCTAACAAATCAATTTGTAAATTTTAAATTATACTTAACATATAACTTATAAATTTCAAATTATACTTAACATAACTTATAAATTTCAAATAAATTTATATTTAAAGTTATATAAAAAAATTTGTAACAAATAACTTATAAATTTCAAATAAATTTATACTTAAAGTTATATAAAAAAATTCTATCAAATAACTTATAAATTTTAAATTATACAAAAATAACTTAGTAACAAAAAACCTATAAAATTTAACTTGAAATTATTAAAATATAACTTATAAGTTATATCATATATAAAATATATATAAATAAACTAAAAAAATATATCGGGCCGGCCCGGCCCGACCTTGAGCCGCCCGGACCCAGACCGGTTCAGCCCGGTCATCCCCTGACCAGGTCATGGGCCCGGGCTGGGCCGGAGTTGTTTATGACCGGGCCGCATTGGCCCGACCCGCCTCTCCACTCAGGTTGAGCCCGGTTCGGACCGGACCCGGTCAAACCCGGTTGACTCGGACCGCGGGCCGGCCCGATACACACCCTGACCACCGAAGTGATATGTTTCGGTTGGATTTTGAACTGATTTGACTTGACAATTAATTTTGGTTTTGGACTTTACATACAATCAAAGTTAATATATTTGCTTTCTAACTAATTATATTATGATAAATGCGCAGAACTTCTAGATGATATATATGTAGTTGTGTACTATATAATATATTTAATGTAAGATTATAGACCTATGTAACTGTTTTAATTCGAATTAACCTAAGGGTAGGTCTACTTTGATAAAAAAAAAAAATCAATGTCCTAACCGGACTGATTTTCGGTTCGATTTTTGAATTATTGTTACCAACTTTTGATCGTGATCAAATATGGGAGTTGTTAAAAATACATAATTATTTATTATTTAGTAAATTTAAACTATTGCCATGTCCGGGTCAAATAGAGGCCCCGGGTCCAAACAAGTTATAATATTACGTACGAGTCTAGATGAGTTTTTTTTAACGTGTAGTATTGTAGTCTTTTTTCTTTCTTTCTTTTTTTTTTTCATCTAGCTTCGTGTGTTGTAGTTGCATAATTTGACCAAGACCCAGAACATGTGTGAAATGCAAAAATAAGTTTGTGTTTACATCGTTGGCATTACTTTTCACACTTGGGCTAATTGTCAAGTTGGACTCCGCCAACCCTTAACTAACCGACAATTATGTATAATTAAAATGTCAACTAAAAAATAAAAATATTTTATTTACTTATGATAGTTACATTCATGGTAGAAGTTTTATAATAGTAATTTATCATGTGAATAATGAGCATGTCCTATCTATTTAGAACATAATTTAAATATTTGTATAATTTGGTCAATTTTAGTTAGAAAATAATTTAATTATTTAGATATCACAAATATATAAGGTACAAATTAATTAATTATTTATTAGATTATAAATAAGTCAATTATTTAGATAAGATATAAATTAATTTATTAGATTATAAATTAAAATAATCAAATGTTCTAAACTAAAATTTACACAATTTTAAAATACAGACCGAATCACACCGGACAAATTTTTTGACAAAATATTTCAATTAAATATTAAAAGATAAGGATGAAAAGTGAGAGAAGAGAAATTTCCGATTTAAAGGAACTAGTAACATATATAAAATAGAAAAGTATTTCAATAGAAAAAAAATTCAAAATTCAAAATCAAAAGATAATAGACTAAGAGTAAAAGATAAATATTGGAAAGAAAATTTTAAATTACTGAAGTATACTTAAAAGAGAGAAAAAATATAGACAATAACAAGTACAATATTCGTACACGACTTCTAGTATATATATATATATATATATATATATTTTTTTTTTTCCCTGGTCTCTTGGTCAAATTGTTGTACCTACAACAAATGAAGCATTGTCAAAGAATTAATCACCAAAAAAATTTTAATTTTAATTTTAATCGTTGGATTATTTTTTTTAGAGTTATTTGTATTTATCCCAAATTTCTACTTGGTAGTCATATTTCCTCCCTATTTTTTATTTTTATTTTATTTTTATTAGCGTTATTCGCTCATTCCTTCATAATCACTTATTTATATTTGTAGTTATCCCAAAAAAAATGTCAAACTTTTAAAAAATTGAAGATAACACTAATAAAAATAAAAATAGAAGAAAATAGAATTAAAAATTAGAATTGGAGGATAAATATAAGTGACTTTTTTTCTCCTCGGAATCTCTTTATCTCTAATCCTATATGCAGCTTGGAAACGGCTCAAGAGTAAGTTGTCCAAGTCGTATATATATCATCTATTTAAATCAATTAAAAATTAATAATAATAAAATAACTAAATAACAATCTAAATATTTTATTAATTATTTTAAATTTTTTTAAGTATTTAACTATCTAATATGATTTATTTATAACTAGACAATTCTAACTCAAGTGGTTAAGACGAAAGTTCTTTTTCTGGTTGTTTGAGTTCAATTCATAAAAATAAATAAATTTTATAATAAATTTTTATTTATTTATTTTTTAATAATTTTTTACGTGCTTATTTTATATGTACACATTACTGGTGTGTGTGTATATACAGGGTTACGTTCACCGCATCATCCGCGCAGGAACATAGGATGACGGGATCCTGCCACCACCGGTGAAGACGAGCCATCTCTACAATTTTTTCTGTGGGCAAGCAAGATGTTCAAGCAATTTAATGTCCATTTTGATATTTGGACTAATTCTTGGAACATACGTAATTATGGAAGGATATTGATGTTGCGTACTCCTGCAACATTTTCGGTTGGTCGTAAATGATAGCTGCACATTTTGTAAATTCAGCATTTAATTAGAATGATACAGTAACGATATTTCTTGTTGAGGTTGTCACTGTTAATGGGTTAGGTTAGGTCAGAACGGATCCAAGATTTGTTGTTTCTCGATTAGGAAGAATTTTAAGGATTAGATCTAGTGAAATCCGGATTAGGGTTTGGATCTTGGATCCAAATGACACGCATGTGACCAAGAAATAAGGAAAAAAAAAAACAATGATATAGTAAATGCATACTTTCTAGTATTTAAAAGAATTTTTCTTAATAATTGACAAATAAATTGATTAAACAAGACGGCACAAATGTTGAAATAACACTACTTAAAGAGTCATCTCTTTTCCTATCTCTCTTTCTTCTCTACTATTATAACGTGGTTTGAAAAAGATTCAAAAATGAACTGTCTAAACGGTATGTATATAATCTATTAAATAATAATAAAAAATTAACTGTCATACTTTCACATTTAGATAAGAATTTTTTTTTCTAAATCTTTATAATTACCTTAATCTATAACAAATTCGAAAATATATTCAATATTCAAATTATATTTAAGTTAAGTACATGATATTATCTAACCAAACACATATCAAAAACTCTAAAATTATACCTATAACAAATCATAATTAAAATATATTCAAATCATATTTAAAATACATTAATATAATTTATTTTTAACAATATCATACTTTATTTTTTTAATTAAAATATATTCAAGTCATATATTAAAATATGTTAATATAATATATTTTTATCTAATTTTATAATATTATTATAGCTTTACGTGAATGTCACTAGTAGAACAAAAAGAATAGTCGATTGCTATTCACTTTTCTTATTGATTACATTAGACATAATTAGGTGTGACCTTGCACACTTTAGGTTCTTCCTAAAGTTTGTGACCTAGTACAGGGGATCAGGAACGAAGATGACCATGAGAGAGTAGAACAATTATCCTCATTTTTTTTTTAAATGAAATATAAATAGTCATAAGATATTTTCAGTATGTCCTCACTAAAATTTTTCTTTGTCTACTATCCCAATTTGTTTTTATTTGTCTATATGCTATAGACTAAAAACTATAGCATTTTCTAGACGTTTAAAAGTTAAATCTTTTTGACAAAACTTTTCTTATTATCCCATTCTTTATTCTAGATCATGATACATATAAAATTGAATATTTTGATTGACTAGTTACTAAAAATATATTATATTAAGATTATTATTATCTAATTATTTATTATTTTAATTAATTAATATATTTATTATTATTATTATTATTATTATTATTATTATTATTAATTTATTTATTATTATTATTACAGAAAATTGACTGTAGCGAAATAAATTTATATTAAATTCATGCAAACAAAACAAGTTTATAATTTTTTTAAAAAATACAGAGTCCGCCAACAGTGTTGGCGGAAAACACAACTGCTGTACACGTAAAAGCAGGAAAAAAAATATAAAAATTTAAAGTGGGGCCCACAAGCCAATTTTTGCCAACACTGTTGGATGAAATGGAGGGAGGGCAATTTCAGCCAACACAGTTGGCAAAAATTGGGTGTGGGGGCCACGGGTTCATTTGATTGGTTCGGTTTGGTTTGTTTGGTTTGATTGGTTTGTTTGGTTGGTTTATTTTAATTAGTTATGTTTTTGTTTTATTTGTTTAGTTTAGTTTTGTTTTGTAATTAGATTTAAGAAAATTTATTTTAACGAAATAAAATTAAAATAAATTAATTGTAAAGAAAAATTTAGAAATATTTTTTTCGAAAATTTGTTTCCAGAGCATCAAAATTTGTATAAATTTCATCTAAATCATAAAAGTTTAAAAAATTACGAAAAAATATCAATCGGACGTTTATATTTTTAAATATTATATTTCTATCGATAATTTTCTCGTCGTTAACAGACGTTAAAAAATAATAATAATAAAAATCTGCCGTAAGAATATTACGTCTGCCGTCGAGCAGACTTCGAGCGCCCATAACTACTTATTTTGAAATCGTTTTTCGTTAAACAATAAGTCGATTTGTATGTTTTCGACGAGAGTAACACAAATCATGTAGAAAAAAAATTTATCCGAAGCAAGATGCACATTTTACAGGCAAAAATATAAAATTTAAAACTTTAAAGTATCATAACTTTTGACTGAGAGATCGAAACAAGTTCCAGTTTGTGCCAAAATGACCGTATCGAAAAGTACTACGGGATAAACCGTTTCACCATTTTACGGACTTTAAAAATTTTCAGAATCGCAAAAAAATGATGTTTCGACATAAATTTTTTACTTTCGGTCATTTTATTTTCGAATATTTATAATTTACTGTAGCGAAATTAATTTATATTGGGTGTGGGGCCCACGGATTTAAAACAATGTTTCGACCTCCAAAAAAAATTAAAAAAATTAAAATTAATTGTTTTATGTAAAAATAATAATAAAACAAAACAAATAATTAAACCAAACCAACCAAAATAAACCAACCCAAACCATCCAACCGAACCCGTGTGCCCCCACCCAATTTCAGCCAACATAGTTGGCGAAAATTGGGTCTGGGGGCCCACGGGTTCGGTTGGGTGGTTTTGGTTGGTTTGTTTTGGTTGGTTTGGTTTAATTATTTAGTTTGTTTGGTTTAATTATTTAGTTTGTTTTATTAGTTTTTTTGAATTAGTTATGTTTAGATTTTTATTTTTATTTTTTCTATTTAGTTTTGTTTTGGATTTTGATTTTTTTAATTTAGTTTTGAATTTTGGTTTGCTTTTTATTTGGGTTTGAAATTTGAATTTTGGTTTGGTTTGGTTTAATTTTTATTTGGATTTAAAATTTGATTTGGGTCTATGGATTGATGTTGGTTCAGGAGTTGGTTCACGTGGAAGGGGGTAATGTTCCTCGGTTTGGTTTAACGAGGAAGAGACAAGAATGACTACACAACAAAAATACTGAGAGACAAGAGAGTTGACAGGAAAAAAGAAGAAAAGACTTGACAAAAAAGAAGAAGAAGAGACGTGAGGAAAAAGAAGAAGAGACGTGAGAGAGTAAAGAAAAAAAGAAAAAGAGACATGTCTCGTGGGGGAGGGAGGAGAGGAGTACAACAGAGAAGAAGTTGATGGGAGGTGGGATCTATAAGAAGAGAAGGAGGAAGAAGAACAGAGTGCAAGGAGGAAGAAGAACAGAGTGCACTACGATCATTTACAACATTCCTTGTGAGCACATAGCAACAATTTGAGCAGCCTTCATTTTCTCTTATTTGTAAGTGGACACATCAGTCTTTGTGAGCACACACAATCCTTATTATTGAAGGTCTTTATTCTATTCTTCTTCATTTATACTCTTATTTGCATATGCAATAATTTTATGTTAGTTTTTATTTTTTAAATGCTAGGATACTAGTATTTATTCAGTGAATTTAAGTTATGTAATGTGCAAAATGACGGACAACCAAAATATGTATTTTGACAACCATAATTGTACAGATGGAGAGCCAAAACGACGAACGTATTCCTGGAGGCCCTACTACGAATTTAATAATCCAGCAACGTACGAAACATATATCTAGTTTGGTATTTTATGGGAAGGTACAATAAAATATAATTGTGTAAATAAATACGAATGATATTTTGTACATGTCTACTAATAACATAGTCTATGTTTTTCATATATAGCAATACGATTATACTAATAATGAACGGTGCCGAGAGCATGCCTCGTGGCGTCACGATAATAGACTTGGGTATTGGAGGTTGATCGACCACGAGGTGGCACTGTTGAAAATATTTGGCTTTTATTATGTTGACAAGATACATTTTATGCAATACGATAGAGACTTAATCTTCAGTTTAGTTGAGCGCTGGTGGCCCGGACGAAATACCTTTCAGCTACCATTCGGAGAGATGAGTATTATTCTAGCAGATGTGGCAAATATTTTAGGTTTACCTATTACGGGTGAACCTATAATATTTGATAAATCAATTTCTGCCGACACTATGATTACAAAGTACCTAGGTGTGGAGGCACCGCGTAATAAACGTAGTAAAAATCTTGTGACGTTTGCGTGGCTCCGTCATAACTTTTTGCACCTAGATCGTATTGGTGATCAAGTATTTCAGTTGATGAGGATCAGGTAAGTATGCTTTTTTTTCCAACTTAGATTATTATTTACGTAGTATATTTTTAATTAAATTTAATGCATATAATTTTTTCATCATTTGTTCAGGTCATTGCTTGCACCCGAGCCTACTTGCTAGGTTTATTAAGCGGAATGTTGTTTCCAGACTCATCCGATTTAGTTGATTTACGTTTTTTACCTTTTTTGGTAGACCTTACCGCACCTACGCGCCACGCTTGGGGAGCGTCAGTGTTGGCATATTTATATAGTTCTATGACATATTTTTACAATTTGAAGACATGAATGCAACAAAGGTAAATCTAAGTGGTTGCGCGACATTAATACATGTATGAAAATATGTGCACTTATATCATATGAAATATTTTACTTAATTCCATTTACATTGTGAAAATAGATGCACTTATATCATATGGTCGTATTTTCTAGGTTTGGTCCTACGACCACTTTCACATTGGTAGGCCAGTCTTCCGCATTAATACTGACGTTGGTGTCTTTCCGTCAGCTTTACGGTGGACTGCGGATGCAGTAGATCCAGTACACTGTGAACATGCGGTTATCTCTTTATACCGGGTCAAATTTGATACACTGAAGTATAACGAGGTAAAATATCTGTATTATTATTTTATAAAGCCATTATAACCATTATCTTATAATTTTTTGTCATAAAATAGGTGACATACTGTCCGTACCGGCTTGAGCATAATCCTACTGAAATACAAACAACAGCCTATGACCTTAGTGTCCATAGTTGTTTCCTAATATTCGACGATGAAATCATGTGTCATCCAGCTGATCGCGTTATGCGACAATTCTGGGTGAAGCAAAAGATTCCCGATGAGCCACCATGTTTAAACCGTAGTAAAGGGAGTGCAACTAAAAGAGCAAGCAAAATAATTTCACAGTGGAATTCTAGATTGGAGACACAACCCGCGGTACAAATGTCTCAACTAATGGACTCTATAGATGAGGGTAAGTTATTGAAAAAGTTGAACAAAATAATTTTTTTAAAATTATATGAAATCAAACGCTCATATTTGTTTAAATGGTGTAGCATTAGGTGATATAGACTATAGATCTTGGTGGGAAGCTGTCACGACCCGATTTCGTAGAATCGTTGGGGCGTCCCCCGAATCGTGATGCCGTGCGGGCCTGGGGTTGCGCCCGCACCAGGCTAAAGTATTTTGCATAACAAGCACATATTCAGAGTACGCAGATAAATTGAAACACAGATTTGAAACATGGAAAAGTTCTCTTTATTGATAATGAACATCTATTACAAACTCCTGAACGAGTCAGCTATTTTGCCGAACGGCTTACAAAAGTGTTGACTCAAAATGAGATAGCAGTCCTGTACATTACATCCCTTTATAACTTCAAAATGTATAGACCTCCAGGCTGGAGGACGGCTTTGCCACGGAGCTGCATTTGTGTATGAAGAGTTGCAAGCTCCTGGTTCAAAAGGCTTCAAGGGCGGCACGATCAGGATGCGCCAATAGCTGGACTGGATCGGGAAGACGACTTCGGCTCCTCGCTCGGTTCGCCTTGGTGCGGAGAACCTGTTTCAACGAGGGTCAGCATGTCGAAACATACTGGTGAAGGCGAGCTAACCTGACTATACCAATCAACACGTTGTTCTAATGAAGCATGCATATTTGTGGGTTTCTATCTTGTCTTAGTTCATTTTCAAGTAAGCAACATATAGAATTTACTGAAATGAACGTGCCACCGTTCGGTGGATTTTACCTTTCCGTCTGAATAACCTGCACAATACTTACCTTGCCTTCCCTGCCACGAAGACACAAGTTAGTTTGCAACAGGTTTAAATATACAAGATGATCACTAGCTTGATTGCCATAATGGACTCTAGTCTGTGACGAAGATGGTTTGCTACGTGCAAGTACGTGAGGCGCCGCATACCATCCTGTCCAAGTACGTGAGACTAAACGTGAGTTCCGTCTGGAGCCGGAACGGTGCCAGTGCCCCAGCAGCCGCCCGCAGGAACTATACCTTGTGCACAAGTTGTCCGTGATCGCACATTAACAATCATTCGCCCGAAGGCTACGTTAACAATCGTTCGCCCGGAGGCTACGTTATTAATCGTTCGCCCGGAGGCTATGTGATTCGCCCTGAGGCTACATGAGTACAAGACAGGCACATTGCATGATTCATTTTACATTGCATTTACGTTAAATTCATGCATCAGGATATACGTTTAAACTTGTATCTATGCATATGATAAACATTCTGAACGAACAAGCATGCAAAGATATAACCGTTCACAAGTTCAATTGACAAGCATACAATTCAAGTCTATTCCCTTTTATCTTGGTATCTTTTATTATTACTTGGTATCGTTTGATCGGGGCAAAGAAGAGTTCAAGCTTTTAGGGTGTGAAGCTTGGAAGCAGGGCTAGCTAATCGGGTTGGTAGCCACTCACTTTGATTGTTGGAAGGGAGAAGGAAAGAGGTGCTTCACGACTCCGCTCGCAAGCCGCCTACTGCTCGTTCACCTGCACACGAACAACTCGATCAATACTCCTTCCTCTCTTTCCAAATCTCGGAAATGAAGTGCAGTTCGATGAACGAAAACAATAAAAACCATCGAAATCGTTCAAGGAAACAAGCAAATCCCAAAACCACTCAAAGCACGAAAACAACAAGCGATATCGAAAACCGAGGCAATAAAAGATAGCAGCGGAGAGGTCCCTCCTGACTCTGCCGCTAAGTCGATCCCGGGGGCACGGTCCACTGAATATGGGAATCGATTCCGAAGAAACAAATCCATAACGAGGACGAGTTCTTAATTCAATCTATCCCGATCGAATGATACCGTCTTGTGTTTCTTAGCCGCGCTCTCCGCACCGGGAGAACGGGGCGTTACATCCTACCCAACTAATTGGAAGTTTTATCCCGAAACTTAGGATAGAACTCACCATCAGGGAACGTTACGACGAGGATGTCTAGCAGAGTATTTAGGGCAGTCATGAATTCTGTGGTTTGCATCGCCACAGATGAGACATAATCCTTGTTTCAAACGACATTCAGTGGCCAGGTGCCCTGGCTTTTTGCAGAAGTGGCATAGCTGCCCTGGTTTGCCTCTCGGTGGACCGCCGTGGTTAGGGCGCTTTGCAGCGGTGTTTCCTCTCTCGTTGCCTTGGCGTTTGTGATTGTAGGTATGCACAGCGCCGGTGGAAACGTGAGGATACTGCGGTTCGAGGGATAGAGCATGATTTATGACTTCACGCATTGTTCCATACTGATTATTAACCACGTGCACATGGATGGCAGGGCGTAGTCCACCTTCAAACCTTCTAGCTCGACTCGCTACATCAGGTAAATAGGCCCTAGCGAATTTAGAGAGTCGGTTGAATTCGGCGGCATACTCTTTAACTGTCAAACTGCCCTGCCTCAGTTGCACGAACTCGTTCTCCATCTGACGTTGTACTGGAGGGGGTACAAACTCCTCTTCGAACGCGGCACAAAAAGTCGTCCACGAGATCGCCTCCTCTCCGTGATCAAATTGGAGAGATCGTCGATGCACGTCCCACCAATCGTGTGCGTTGAGGCGGAGCTGTAGTTGCGCGCAGGTGACGCGCTTCTCTTCGGGGACCTCTAGCAGAGCGAAGTGATCTTCAAGTTCGGCCAACCAATCTAGAGCTACGACAGGGTCCTCAGTCCCGTTGAATGGGGTGTTGCAGACTTTCTTGAAGTGGCCAAAGTCGAAGGCAGTCACGTCCCTCGGTCTTGGAATTTGCGGTGTCTCTACTTCAAGCACGGGCTGTTCCACTGGAGTCGTTGCTGTTGCAGCGGAATGGTTGGAAGCCAAAGTCTGAACGATCTGTTGCAGGGCATCCACCTGCTTCTGTTGGACTGAGAATCGAGCTTCTATATTGTCTTGAAACTTGAGCTGACTCTCCTCCGCCCGCTTCTCGGCCCGTTCGTAGCGAGCCTCGTCCCTTTGTTGGTTTTCCTCCAACATCCGCAACATTCGCTGGATGGGATCGATGCTTGGCGTGGCTCGCTGGCTCCTTGAACTTCCCGAAGTGCCCGAACTACTTCCTTGGCCTTGCGTTTCATCCGGGGCTTGTGCTGCAGATTGCGCTGGAACCATTCCTTCAAAAGAAGGTAAATTACATTAGGCTCATAATGTATTATGGACTTATTGCATGAACGTATCTCATTTTGGCCTAGCGAGTTCAAGAGTTCGCACAGGAATTTGATCGTTGAAGGAACTTTTCCAGCACGAGTCTAAGGAACTTGAATCTGTGCTCTGATACCATTATGTCACGACCCGATTTCGTAGAATCGTTGGGGCGTCCCCCGAATCGTGATGCCGTGCGGGCCTGGGGTTGCGCCCGTACCAGGCTAAAGTATTTTGCATAACAAGCACATATTCAGAGTACGCAGATAAATTGAAACACAGATTTGAAACATGGAAAAGTTCTCTTTATTGATAATGAACATCTATTACAAACTCCTGAACGAGTCAGCTATTTTGCCGAACGGCTTACAAAAGTGTTGACTCAAAATGAGATAGTAGTCCTGTACATTACATCCCTTTATAACTTCAAAATGTATAGACCTCCAGGCTGGAGGACGGCTTTGCCACGGAGCTGCATTTGTGTATGAAGAGTTGCAAGCTCCTGGTTCAAAAGGCTTCAAGGGCGGCGCGATCAGGATGCGCCAACAGCTGGACTGGATCGGGAAGACGACTTCGGCTCCTCGCTCGGTTCGCCTTGGTGCGGAGAACCTGTTTCAACGAGGGTCAGCATGTCGAAACATACTGGTGAAGGCGAGCTAACCTGACTATACCAATCAACACGTTGTTCTAATGAAGCATGCATATTTGTGGATTTCTATCTTGCCTTAGTTCATTTTCAAGTAAGCAGCATATAGAATTTACTGAAATGAACGTGCCACCGTTCGGTGGATTTTACCTTTCCGTCTGAATGACCTGCACAATACTTACCTTGCCTTCCCTGCCACGAAGACACAAGTTAGTTTGCAACAGGTTTAAATATACAAGATGATCACTGGCTTGATTGCCATAATGGACTCTAGTCTGTGACGAAGATGGTTTGCTTCGTGCAAGTACGTGAGGCGCCGCATACCATCCTGTCCAAGTACGTGAGACTAAACATGAGTTCCGTCCGGAGCCGGAACGGTGCCAGTGCCCCAGCAGCCGCCCGCAGGAACTATACCTTGTGCACAAGTTGTCCGTGATCGCACATTAACAATCATTCGCCCGAAGGCTACGTTAACAATCGTTCGCCCGGAGGCTACGTTATTAATCGTTCGCCCGGAGGCTACGTGATTCGCCCTGAGGCTACATGAGTACAAGACAGGCACATTGCATGATTCATTTTACATTGTATTTACGTTAAATTCATGCATCAGGATATACGTTTAAACTTGTATCTATGCATATGATAAACATTCTGAACGAACAAGCATGCAAAGATATAACCGTTCACAAGTTTAATTGACAAGCATACAATTCAAGTCTATTCCCTTTTATCTTGGTATCTTTTATTATTACTTGGTATCGTTTGATCGGGGCAAAGAAGAGTTCAAGCTTTTAGGGTGTGAAGCTTGGAAGCAGGGCTAGCTAATCGGGTTGGTAGCCACTCACTTTGATTGTTGGAAGGGAGAAGGAAAGAGGCGCTTCACGACTCCGCTCGTAAGCCGCCTATTGCTCGTTCACCTGCACACGAACAGCTCGATCAATACTCCTTCCTCTCTTTCCAAATCTCGGAAATGAAGTGCAGTTCGATGAACGAAAACAATGAAAACCATCGAAACCGTTCAAGGAAACAAGCAAATCCCAAAACCACTCAAAGCACGAAAGCAACAAGCGACATCGAAAACCGAGGCAATAAAAGATAGCAGCGGAGAGGTCCCTCCTGACTCTGCCGCTAAGTCGATCCCGGGGGCACGGTCCACTGAATATGGGAATCGATTCCGAAGAAACAAATCCATAACGAGGACGAGTTCTTAATTCAATCTATCCCGATCGAACGATACCGTCTTGTGTTTCTTAGCCGCGCTCTCCGCACCGGGAGAACGGGGCGTTACAGAAGCTCCTCTTATCAGTAACCGATCGTACCAATATGAGGAGTTACGATTCCAACATCGGGCCGTTGATGATGCTAGTTATCGTGCATGGTATCAACGTGTAATTGAGAAGGTACGTATTTTATTTATAAAAATGTTTGTCTCTATAGTTTTTTATTATGAATTATTTGGATTCTACTTAATATTTCAGCTTCCAAATTTGAATATAGCATGTGAAAATTATCCAGTGAGAGACTCGTTGAACATAGCAGTAAGATCATTTTTGGATGATGTGCAAGCATTTTCGACTCCACCCAACCCTCCGTTACATATTCTACCGGATTATCTTCAAGGCTTAGTTAGCCGACAGCAAGCACGTCCGCGTAGAAAGTATCCTCATGTTTGGCATATGGATAGCCCGCCTCAACAAGATGACGAGGTCCCTCAGCAGGCTGAGCAAGACAGTTTCCAACAGGCTGACCAGGGCACTTCCCAACAAGCTGACCAGGGCACTTCCCAGTGAACTGGTCAGGGCACTTCCTAGTGGGCGGGCCAGGACACTTATCAGTGGGCGGGCGAGGGGACGTCACATGTATGTACCCCATAAATGGACCGAGAGACGGACGAGGGGACTTCACAGCCTAGTGGTGACTATTGGGATTATTACATGCAGATGGCCACTTCTATATTTGATGCACCCCAGTTTAATACAGCTACTCAGTAATCTGTGACTCCAACAGCGCCGGTGCAAACACAGAAGACTGATGAATTTGACCCATGGGGGCACCATTGCCAGGGGAGAGACTCGAGGATACAATAACAAGAAGAAATAGACTCGGTCTTAGGCCAAGGCCTCGTAGGAATTATGACAGGATGGCAAAAGGCAGAGAATAAAATTCTTGTACTGCTAGGTTATATGAGAAATTTATGTATTAGAAATAAAATTACATCAATGAACTTATAACTTTTCTAAGAAAATATATGCCAATGCATTTATTCTCTTGGTTGGTTGGTACATCTTCTTCGATTGTGTCCTAAACCATTACAGTTGCTACATCGGAGATCTCTTAATGATTGATCCTTCGTCATGATGCGGTTCTTCTTTGGTCTTTCCGCTTTCTGTCGTACATCTGGTACTCCAATGTCGCCTATAACCAATGTACTTTGAATGTTGTAAGGGACTGGAATTGGCTCAGGTGCGGCTCATATACGCTTCTTAATGATTCTTTGGAAAAAATACCTGGATAAAAACTCTCGATGCTAATATTTTTAGAATTACAAGCATAACATACGTGTACACATGACAGACAAGTATGATACCATTTGAAACATGTATAATATTTTTCATCTAAGTTCACAACATATTTTCTGTTTGTTTCACGATCTAGTATTTCAAACAAATAACCAACTATACTCAATATTTGCAGCTGGTGTCTTTTTCTTGTGATACTGGCCATAGTATTTAACATCTTCGGACAATAATCAGTTGCAAAATTATCATCTTTTTGGCGATTTTTGTCATGAAGTGTTATAATTTTGGCTCGAATACCATCAAGTAGTGTTGTTATTGGTTTATCGCGTAAGTTTTTAATCCAGTTATTGAAGCATTCAACAAGGTTCGACGTGTTAATATCTAATCTTGGACAAGGAGAATAAGCTGTTATCTAGTGTGATAAAACACGAGTTTCATCATTTACTCCAACAAGCCATTTGTAAACATCGATATTTTCAGCCTTAATTATTTCAAAGCAAATATTCGCATCTGTCTCATTATAACATCTTGCAAGGTAGTCTAATTTACGTTGAAAATAAGGCAGTCTACATACTAGTTTTAAATTTTGTTTAAAATGTTGAATACAATAAAAATAAGGTGATTCCGAAAAAGTAGCACGCATGAAATTTATTAATCTTTTATGTTTATCTGATATAAAAGAAATTGTATCCCACGCATTAAAACTACCTTCAAAAGATGTTTTCAAACCGTTTAAAAACCAAGTCCAAGAATCCGTGTTTTTACTCTCAGCAACAACATAAGCAATTGGATATAATTGATAGTTAGGATCATGAGCACACGCAATAAATAAAATACCTTGAAATTTAGAGGAAAGAAATGTAGCATAAGTACTAATCACAGGTAAACATCCCCTTAAAAAGCCATCAATGCATGCCTTGAAACAAATAAAAATTCTTTGAAACTTATTATTTTCTGTAGTCTTTATATAACATCTGCTACCTGGATTTGTCTCAATGATTGTAAAAGCATACTCTTCAAGACTACTATATGCATCAATATAACTACTATTTATTTCTGATAGAGCAATTTCTCTATCTTTCCAAGCTTTACAATATTTAATATGTATTCGGTGTTCCCTATAGATATCATTTATAACATGCGATGGACTATACGACTAATTATCATGAATTTTATCAATAATCTTATTCTTAACCCATATAGTTGTCGCTAATGGATGATTTTTCGTTGTAAGTCCACCTAAACAAGAATGTACATTTTCTAGCGTACTAATGACAAATATTTTGCTGTTGCCAATGGCTTTAGCGTACACTCTCCAATTACAACTAGAAACGTTATATTTATATACAATTCCACTGGCATTGTTTCTAGTAGCCCTGTAACAATTTTTTTTTCCAATTGCTATATCACTAATAAAACTTCTAAATGCATGACGATTTATAAATTCTCTTTCAATGAATAAATTGTTTAAACTATCAACATTATCATCAAGTACATCATCTATATTTTCTATTAAATCATCACTATTTTCATCGTCGGTATTACCATCATCTACTCTATGTTCTTCTTCAGTAAATGAAATAACTTGGTGAGAAGAACTAGGACCACTACTAATTCTTGGTGGTGGTGGTGGTGGAGTCACAAAAATATTAATATACGCTGATTGTATATTAACTTCAAGAATAAATTTCCATGCCTCCTCACTAACTAAATTTATGCAATTAGATAGATAAATATGTACCAATAAAATTCACAGTCAATAGAATTTTTTTAAATATTAGATTACGTAAATTATAAAACGAAATATTTCAATCAATTAAAAGAACTTCAACTAAACCTCCTTCATAAGCTAACCCATTTAGTACACCACCAAGCGAGCATAGTATTGTTATACTTCGATCCATGGCAACAAGAAAATGGGCTTCAAAGATTGTATATTGAAGTGAGCTTCTCCTGTGTCGAAAGAAAGAAACTTCGTATAAAAAGAAATAAATTTTTTGATTGCAATGTTTGATATGCTGGTATCAAACAAATACTACGTTTATATAGGTAACTTCGAACCGATCGTTAGACGAACGTTGGATATGAACGTTGAAAAAATAAGAGCCGTTGAAAGACCGTTGTGAAATAGCCGTTGTACATAAACCAACTACTAAACCAACAATCCATAGACCCAGACCCAATTTCAAACCGAAATAAAAACCAAATCATTCCCCGACCTATTATTTGTCTTTCTTCTTTACTTTCTCTTTTTTTTCATATAAAAATAAACTAAACCATTAAAATAAACATAAAATAGAGGAGACAAATAAATACTAGTTTTTATTTTATTTTTTTCTTCTTTATTTACTTTTTTTTTTAATCAAACATTGCAATAGCCTTTTTTTTCTTTAAGTAACATTTTTTTTACAATTTTCTAAATAAATCAAACCATTTTTTTTATAAATTTTTTTCCTAATGTTTATTTACAACTAATTTATTTTAATTTTATTTCATTAATTACAAAACAAAATAAATTTTCTTAAATCTAATTACAAAACAAAACTAAAAAAAAAAAACATAACTAATTAAAATAAACCAACCAAACAAACCAATCCAACCAAACAAACCAAACCGAACCAATCAAATGAACCCGTGGCCCCCACACCCAATTTTCGCCAACTGTGTTGGCTGAAATTGCCCCCCCCTCCCCCCTCCCAATTTCAGCCAACATTGTTGGCAGAAATTGGCTTGTGGGCCCCACTTATTTTTTTTTTTCCTGCCTACGTGTACAACAGTTGTGTTTTCTGCCAACACTGTTGGCGACTCTGTCTTTTTTTTTGAAAATTTTACAAACTTGTTTCGTTTGCATGAATTTAATATAAATTTATTTCGCTACAATAAATTTTCTGTTATTATTATTAGAGTTATTTGTATTTATTCTCTCTCCATTAATAATTTCTAATTATGTTGTCCCCGTTATAAGTTTTATTACTAATATCTTCCATTTTTTTTTTTCAAGTGTCATTTGTATTTTTTCTATTAATAATGTCTAATATCTTGAGAAATGGAGAAGTGGAAGTATAGTATTAATAGTGAAAAAAATAAAATTAGACATTAGTAATATGAATAAATATAAATAACTCTTATTATTATTATTATTATTATTATTTAGTGCACAACGAAATGAGTTCTAATTCAAAGTTTTTATTTTTTATTTGTCTTTATCCACTATATTTTCTCTCTCCACAAGTGGAAGGTATGAATCTTGCAATACCCAAAAGAATAAGAAGAAACAATATATGGCTAAAAATAAACAACGACAACAAGAGTCTAGAAGATGAGTGCAACTTTATTTCAAAATTGTTGTTGTATGGACCTTTTAACTCTTTTCCTAGCTGTTGCTGCCTGCCACGTGTGTCAAAGTAGGAAGAATAGTTCACGTGAATCATGTTTGTTGCACTCAACACATTACAAAAATTGTAGTTTTTTTGTTGTTCTTTACAAATTTCGTCGTTTTGTAGTTATTACCGAATCCACGCAATTCACGTTGGTTTTGGTAGAAGCATGCATGAATGCATGTGATCTACGCATCTTTTAGGAAAGAATTCCAAAATTCTAAATTCAATTGAATCATAAAGAGAGACGAGATGAGTTACTATAATGTTACTGTTTTTCTTTTCTTAATCAATAGGTACAACTAAAAAAAATAAAAAATAAGAAAATTACGTTTGCCTATGTCGACCCGAAGTCTTCTTCCCTACTGTTTCGACGTCCTCCGTCGTCTGCTCCGTCGTTGCAGCCGCCGTCGACGACTCCCCTCTCCTCTCCTACCTATCCGCCCTCCCCGTCCTCCTCCCCCTTCCATACGACTTCGTCGTTCTCGACCGTGCGCGTGCACTGGCTGTGCACGTGCGCGTGTCAAATAGCACAGAATAAAAATAAAAATGATCCTCATTGTCACAGACTTAGTGTTTTTTCTACACTTCGATCCATGCGGCAAATGAACTTCCTCCTCGAAGACTCGTGCAAGGCTTCTCCCAAACGATTAGGTAGGTCGCTAAGACAAATATGAGAAAAAGTGGAGCAAAAGCGATAAATTAAAATATTGAAAATTTTATTATACTAGAAGAGTTTACAACTTTTAGGTGGTGAGGAGCAAATGAGCCTCCTCCTTTATTTATAGTGCCTCTAAGACTTACAAGAACCTTCTGGGATAAGAATATTCTAGGAATTATTCTAGAGAATATTTCAGAAATTATTCTAGATCCTAAGAAAATTCAATTCAAAATTATAGCTACAAAAATATTTAAAATATTTATAAATATGACTCTAGAGCATTTATTCCATCACGGTGGGGTCCAAAGAAATATGCGTTACATTCTCCTCAATCCGTTTAGTCGACGCATGTCACCATGTGTCGTTTCTTCTTTTTCTTTCTCGTGCGGCCCTCTCCAGGCTTGTCCATCTTATCCTCAAGATCAAAAGCAAACTGGTCCACCACATTACCTTTTTCCATGGTTCGTATCCTCCTTGGCACAAAAAGAGACTCAAACCGACTATCAAGTCGCCGATCCATCTCGTCTTATGGGAGCACAGTCCTCCATACCTCCACGCATACGAGTACTATTGCGACGATGTCGACCCGAACGTCCACCACGATCCTTGAATGACTCATTGCATGAGCCACTTTGCTTTCATATACTTATCTTTGTTGCATCTGCCTCCTCGCAGTTCACGAGATGCCTCTACTGACCTTGGTCCAGCTTGGTAGCTTGATCTATTTCCCTCCGCGGAAGTGACTCATCGGGACACTCCTCTACAATGCCCCCGGTCTCACTTGAAAGATATTCTTTCTCGAAATCCTCCTTCTCGAGCACCGCTAAGTAGGTCGTCTCTTTTTTGCTATCCTTCTTGAGCTGAATAACAGAGACAGCTTTTTCTTTTGATGACTCACCTTGCGCAACACTTACCACGCACGAAGATCCCTCCTCCATAAAGCTGACGACTCCCAAGTGTGGCATCGGAACCGCCTTCGTCGTGATTAGGAAATCTATGCCAAGTATTATCTTGAAGTCGTCCAATGATGTAGTGGTGGAATTGGCAATACCTGACCAATGTCCCATCTCTACACGAACTCCCTTAGCTACCCCGTGCATGGGGCGAGCAGCTGAGTTGACCGCCTTCATCCTGCTTGAATCTTCTTCAACGCTAGACCCAAGCGACGGACCTCCGCATCCGAGATGAGGTTATGAGTGGCGCCCGTATCAACCAACGTCCGTGTGCTCATGTCATTAATCCTCACATCAATGTACATGAGCTCCCTTCTCGGAGTCTCGACACAACAGACTTGGCCTTAACGGCGTTGAGTAAGCGCAACGCTCCCATGTGTGCTCTCACTTTGTACTCCTCGTCCTCCACCTCCTCGCTTTGAACGACATTGACATGTTTGCTCCTGTTCTGGCAATCCGGAGCATAGTCATTTTCTCTACATATGAAGCACAAAACTATCCGTTCGGGTTGGGCCTTTTCACTCTTTTTGTCCTCGGACGGACCCTCCATAGGAAAACTATCCTTCTCTCCCCCACTATTTTCCTTGGTAGCCTTTGGCTTGGCCTTGGCATCATTTTCGTTCCACCTATACTTGACGAGCCTCTCGGCTGCTTCCACGGCGGCGTTCAAGTCTTGCACCCTATGTCGCTGTAATTCTTGAGCCTCCCACGGTTGAAGTCCATCGAGGAAGAAGAATAAGTGATCCTCCTCGTCCATGCTAGATATCGCGATTATCAAGCTTGTGAACTCCGCAACGTACTCTTGGACTGTCCCCATGTGTTTGAGTTGTCGCAAGCTCTGTCTCGTCATAAACTCCACATTCTCCGATAGAACTGAGACTTGATCTCCTTCTTGAGATCCTCCCAAGTCTCAAGCGAGCACAAACTGTCCGTTTCTCCTGTTCGGGGAGCGCAACTAAGAAATACTTGGTATCGTTCGATCTGAACAGATTGAATCAAAATTATTTCCTCGTTATGGATTGGTTTTTTCGGAATCAAGTCCCACATTCAGCAGATCGTGCCTCGAGGAAGGACTCGGCATCATAGTCGCGAGGGGCCTTTCTGTTGCTCTGGTTTCTTTGCCCATTTTTGATGCCGCTTAATTGCTTTCTTGTTGGTTTTGTGATTTGTGTTTTCTTGAACCGTTTCGATGGATTTTATTGTCTTCGTTCTTTGAACTTCGTATTTCGTATCGAACTCTGGGAGACCGAGGCAGGAGATATTGATCATCTTTTGATGCGTGCAGGTGATCGTGTAGGCGATCCACGAACAAAGTCTTGAAGATCTCCCCTTTATCTTTCCCGATTCACCAACTTGGGAGTGGCCTTACTTTCGATTTGCTTCCTTCTTCCAAGTCTACACTCTTAATAATCTGACTCGTTTGTGCGTTCCGATCAACGATACCATAATAATAATAACCGAGTCAAGATAATAAGAAGTAAACTTGGAGCCCTTATGCTTGTCACACAACTTCACCGTACGATCATATTGTTGTGTGCTTGTCCGCTGTGCATGTATCTTTCTTATGTTTCAGTTGTAGCTAGAATTTATTCATCTATAATTGTGCAATGTGTAGTACATATTTTGCAATATGATCACTTGAACGGATAGACTATGGTACTATGCTAAGTAGTTATGCTCATTTTCATGCCTTGAAATTCTTTGTATGATAACCTAGTTTTAAGACGTCATATGGTCACTGAAAACTTATGCACAAGGCTTTCGGTTCCAGCGGAAGGTCACAGGGACACTGTGACCGATCCGATGTCACGACCCGCACCCGGAATTTGGGCATGAGTCGTGGGTACGTCCAGCCTACGCCGCAGTATCGACGGTAGAACGCTGTCTAGGTCACAAATAATACTAATATAATACTCATAACCTGTCAATGATATCAATCTCCATAAGGAGGACAATATACATCTCACAATATCTCAAAATGTAAACTCAATCACAACAACTATAAGAGTATAAAGGCACGATAAAAGATAAGAAGAATGACATAGTCAAACACCATGTCTCAAAATATAGATAAATCATAATCTAGCTGTCCAACATAAAGTCTCCATAAGTCTCAACATAAACTAAGAATAAGTCTAAACATAAACTCAATAAACCTCAAATAAACCTCAAATAAGTCTCAGATGCATAAGATAAATACTATCTAGGTAGCTGCAGGTAATGTCTCCTCTAAGATCTCTGATGTGTAGTCTGCATCTATACCTGGTCCATAGTGTGTGGTACAGAAATCCTCAAGATCCTCTGGAAAAATATATCCAGTCAGGATTGGAACGAAGTACAAGCACTAACAGTAGTTCCACATATATTGACAAAATCTATAGCACAGTGTAAAAAAATACAAGACATATATGAATACTGGCCATAAGAAATACTGGACATAATAAAATACTGGAAAAAATGCTGGAATAAAGAAGTACTGGAATATATGTCATCATCAATGTACATCTAGCAATGAATAGAAATACAAGTGCATGCTAGAACAATGAACTAGAATATAAGTAAACACTAGAACAATAACTAGAACATGTAGAGATGCTAGATCAATATACTAAAGATACATGTCAAGAACATCTAGCTAAGTGTGTGAAATATCAGCATATCATGTGATCGGCTTGGGACTGATCAGGCTTGCTATGTATGACTAGATATGATTCATGTAAGGTCAGGCTAACCATCCGGATAGCTATGATGCAATCAATAGTCAGGCTAATCATACATAACAGGCTATGAGGCATGTAATGGCCAGGCTGCACCGACGTGAGGTGTGGGTGAGCTATGATGCATGTAGAGTTGGGTATGATCACATAAGCTACTAATATTTCCCCGTTCCCCAGCTAGCACGATGGATTCCAATCACGACTCCTTGTGACAGGTCTCGATAATGCCAACTCGTGTAAACAACAATGTCAGAATCATGTACGCTATATAACTAGAATTATAGAGATAATCAACATAATAAAAACTGTCAGAGAATGTAATCGCCTGTGGTCCTTGTTTGATGATAAAACAAAATAAGGAAGAAGAGGGTTTATACAAAACCTTTCTTTTTTGCTTACAAACAAGAAAAAGAGTACAATTAATCCTATATGAGGATGTTAAGTACAAATAAAAATGATTCTGGAAAAGTATTGCTATAGAAGTCTGATCTGCGATCGATCACTTTGTTCCTTGGACCATACGATGATGAAGAAGTGCTGTAGAGGAAGAAGAAGCTTCAAAGGTTGCGAGTGGGATTGAATTCTCGTTGCCAAAGTTGTCAACCAACACTCTCTTCTGTGCTCTCTCTCTGATCTCTCCTTGTGCTTCTCTTTGATCCACCCTTTTATCTCCTCTATGCTCGACTCTGATTGTCCTTTCACCCTGTGACCAGGGGTCTCTATTTATAGAGATCAATCAAATAACTGCCAAGTTGGCATAAAAAGCCAAGCAACTGTCTTGTTGGCGTAAAATGCCAAACTGTGAAGAAAGTTGTGTCTTTTACGCGACGGTTATAATAACTGCTACCCACGTTCAAATAATCTTCTGAATCTGTATATGACACGTGTCCCATTATAAGGTAACGCGTATAACTGCTTCTTAAAGATCATGGCATGCAAGCCACGTAGGTAACTGTACCTTGCGTAAAGATGGTTGGCATAAAAGCCAAATAACTGTCTTACTGGCGTAAAAGACCAAACTGTGAAGAAGAAGACTTCCTTTACGCTGCGGTTATGATAACTGCTACCCACGTTCCCATTGTCTTCTGAATATGCGTATGGCACGTGTCCCATTATAAGGTAACGCGTATAACTGCTTCTCGAAGATCGTGGTATGCAAGCCACGTAGGTAACTGCCCCCTGCGTAAAGATGGTTGGCGTAAAAGCCTAATAATTGTCTTGTTGGCATAAAAGCCAAATAACTGTCTTGTTGGCGTAAAAGGCCAAACTCTGCGTAAAACTTGAGGATGCATGAATAATAGATAACCAGTGTAAAATAGCCAATTATCCATCACGACCGAGGTCTTGAGCGTATTTTGGGCTAAATAGCCTTATCACATACCTTTGCAAATATAGCCGAGTTGGCGTATTTCGAGGAGATAGCATACGTCGTACTCCTATAGTTGAAAATAGCCTGGTTGGCATAAAATGCAAGGATGGTAATGTGAGCGTATTAGCCACAGTTTTAGCTTTCCCAGTCATGACAGAATTTAAAAAATAGAACCACATCTCGTGCATTAAATGCAGAGATATGCCTCGAGCTCTGTACGAGAAACAGCTTTTGACGTGGCGACTGATTTCGTCTCATCTTGAGCGTAAAAACTCATTTCTGCCCATGTAGAATAGGCAGCGTATTCTTTGAATGCGTAAAAATGACTTGTATCAAGAATATGTCACTAAACGACAGCCTGGGTCTCTGTGCAAAATCATCACCACAATCGTCCTCTCGATCATCGTGCAGTACTTTTGTCAGGAGTCAGGTTCACTATTTTGTCTGACAAATTCATCAGAGGAATACGAAGAGTTCCTCGTACCACTTTACGCTGCATTAAAAACAAACGTATTTCAAACTTTACGCAGGAAGGTATAGCAACCTTTTTACGCCAAAACAGCCTTGAAGCGCTGCTTTACGCGGGCAGCTCTGAAGCTCTACTTTACGCCAAACAGATCTGAAGCTCTATTTTACGCGTATAGCTCTGAAGCCATATTTTACGCCACACAACCTTGAAGCTCTGTTTTACGCGGACTTCGTGTATGTTGGGGGTTTTGACTGTATAATACGCGTATAATTCCCCAACGTATTTCATGCTTCTACAAGACCTCCTTCAAAGTTTTTAAATTCCTCGTAATTTGAAATACTTTGAATGAAGCATGAAATGGTCAAATTTGACTCGTTCTTCGAGGCTGATTTTTCGGCGATATTTAAGAAGTTGTTGGGATTTGGATGTTCTCTTCTGCCTATATAAGGGCAAGCAAATAAACTTGTTTTTCCATACTCCCTTCACCACAAAGATGGCTGCTGAGATTCATTGGGCTGAACTGAGAAATAAGAAGATTATGCTCTTCCAGCATGTAAGGAGCCGTAAAAAGAGACGTCTTCGAGCAAATATTCTCTGCAACGACGGACCATGGAAGGATATCATAGCTTCCTTTGCTCGAGATAATCAACGATTTTATATGGCGATTCGTCAAAGAGAGAGGAATGGTCACATTGGACCACACAACTTGCTAGCTGTATTTTCCCCTATTATGAAGCTGGACCCTGGTGGGCAGCTTGGCCGTGTCTTCCAGTATTGTGTTGGGTTTGAATCCCAATCATAATTCTAAGCATGGCCGCCGATGACGTATGGGGGGTGGGCTTGAATAATTTAAACAGGCCCAGTTTTGTATCCTCCCTCCATTCACCATTTTTTTGGCCTCCCGGCCGAAGAAGTGCTGTAGAAGAAGCAATAAAGATCTCCATCAGACGAGAACCTAGCGTAATAGATTCCCATCATATGTAATTATGATCTTGAATATTAATGAAAAATCCTTTGTGAAAAATAGATTTCCATCATATGTAATCATGATTAATAAACTTGTCTTCTTTTACGCACTATTGATTTGCCATATCGCTGCGAGAAAATCTGATAATACGCAGCTTCAACATGCTTGAGTAATTTTTACGCAGACTCTGATAAATATGCATCCAGTCATGTCCCAACTTTTACCCGTAAAGGAAGATGCGTAAAAAACTCTTTAGCATTAAGTTGTCTTGAAAATCCAATTGTCATGCTATTTTTGGATGAGGAGTCACATAGAATTCTGAACTGTTCTTTCTCCTTCGAAGAACATCTGTTCAGAACATCATCTTCAAAATAATGGCTTCTCGAAAGATTCTCGAGACAGGGCAAGAAATGTCCGCCGAACAGGCCATCCCTGAACTAGATTCTGGCTAAACTTTGAATGAACTATCAATGGCCAAGGAAGAAAATTTATCTTCCAGTGAAGACAGACACTTTCAGGGAACTTCTTGGCCCTTCGTTTGATGAAGTCCTTTCGACTGAGGAAGAAGAGCATTTTCTGCTGAGGGCACGGTTATGTACCTGCCAAAGATGTCCAGAGATTACCCTATCTCTGCATTCTTTCATGCCACACATCCCAGAAGGATGTCATGGACTCTGACTCCTGATCTTCATGGCCAGCCAGGGAAGATCTTTTATAAGAAAGGATTAAACCAAGGATCCTTTGTAAGTAGTCCCTCCGGCCCTATTATGCCCTTCAGAGGATTACTACCAGGCAACGTCCCTAGCGAAGACTCCTCTTTGATCCAGCCATTTCAAATGGCAACTTTCTGCAATGAATTCATGGGGCAGGGAGGAGTATATCCCAGGGTTAACCCTCGTACCAGTGGATGGCTTAACCCCCAGAATCTTCGATGGGCCAGTTTAACTGCATGGGCCCTGAAGCACTTTCAGATGGAGCTGAAAAGTATTAACTTATTTGAGGCTGTGAGTGCTACTAGTGTTGGGCTGCCTATTAACCCCAATTTGTTCTTAGCTTTGATGGAGCGATATAACTCGCTCACTGGGACTTTTGCCACCCCAATTGGTGAGTTGGGCCTAGCCCTTCATGAGATGGCAGATATCTCAAAGCTGCCAATGGGAGACATTCCTTATGAAGAATATGTCCCCACCAACAGAGAGTTGAAGGATACCAACCCTCGGGTGGTGGCAGTGTACCAAGAGCTGATGAGCCACTATCTTGCATGCACCACCTTCTATAAAGAGCCCTCAGATTTAGCCCATATTAACAAATGGGTATCCTACCTCTTCTTCCATCAGACTAGAAATGCCAAGCAGGATAAGGTTGTAGATAGCAAAGACAAACCTTTGAACCCTATGAGCATTCTTAATGCCGACATAATCGATGATCTTATTGAAGATGCAGAGGCTCAAGATTATGTTCTTAATGAAGAGATAAGGGATTATCCTGCAGTAATCAAAGCCTATAGTTATATGAGGCATTGCCGGAAGCCTCTGTCAAAGGAAGCTCAATTGGCTGGCTTCCTTTCTATTTGGCTACGCCGATGGGTGGTGCCTGGCATTGCGTCTGCAGATCATATTCATCGCAATACCTTATGGCCCGCAGTACGTTTGGTATTTAGGGCAAGATTGGGCCTACTCCCTGCCATGGTATGCAGGATACAAGCTGGCCTAAGGGCTATTACTGATGGGCTGCTGGCCGACACTACACAGCGCAAAGGATATCCCAGAGTGGAATTACCATTCTTATATCTGATGGGATGGTTAATCCTTCACAACACCAGAGTGATGTCTCCCGGATCTGCCAGTGGTTCAGGCAATAACTTCTTGTTGAATTACAAGAATTCTTTTTGGAATGTGACTAGCGTCATAGATTGTCGACTAGCACTAAATTTTGCCCATAGTTGGAAGTTCTTCTGCACCGTTCCCCCCGTACATATTAATCAGCAGGGGACTGAACTTCAGGATGCAGGTCAAGGGAAGTCTATTCTTTCTCCTGAAGCCTTTTACTGGTTGGTCTGCATTAGACCTTCCCACCTGCTGTACAGAAGTGAGGACCACTGCTACTTGGAGCCTTATCTGCCTAGCCGTTTCGCCAGGCAATTTGGGTATGATCAGTTGCATGTGGGAAATCCCATCACCAGCTTTAAATTCAAAGGTGGGCTTATTGATGGAGCTAGAGGATGGCGGTATTTCATCATGGGTTGTACTGGAGCAACCTTTGCTGTTCCCGCGACTTCTTTCTCCATGGAGTTGCACATTCTTCATTCATACGCATAGTTTTATGTGTCTATCAATACCTTCCATCGTGATTTTGATGTACATGGAAGCTTCAGAATGCCCTCCCATAAGTCCACTGGAAGAGAGGAGATACCATCTGTCTCCTCTGACGAAGGTGATGAAGCTACCGGTGCAGATGATTATTTGTTAATATTACCGAGAGGCGTAATAGCTCCACCAGCAGAGCCTCTCATTATTTGCAATAAACGAAAGGCTTCTATTCTGAAAGAGCCTTTCCCCCGCAAGAAGAAGCAGACTACTAGAGGTCCTAAAAAGACTTCCACCAAGGGGGCCTCTTCCAGGAGTGAGCCTATTGTTTCCCTTGTTAGGGATGATTCTTTGATTAGGGATCCTTCGCCTTTTAAAGAAGGAGCCTCCACAGTCCCAGCTGAAAGTGCTGAAGATTCTTTTCCCGTGACTATTGCCGCGATTATATCTACCACCGTTACTGGTGATGCTTCCATATCGCCTTCGAGGCCGAGCTCGCCAATAATCAATATACCTTTTACAAGACAAATAATGGGACTAGCCCCTCCTTCATCTGTAAGTATTTCAAGCGAGATTTCACCCGATGAACCTCGAGTAGATATGGGTGATGACTGGGATGACGAACCTCAAGCGTCAGTTGGTGTACCCTTCTCGCCAGGTATGACAGCTTGTTTAGCATTATTAAGAAATGATTTAGCTATACAGGCTGTAGACGCAATATACATACCATCGACCATGGGTAAATGTTATCTTTGCACCTTTTCCAGGAAAATTTTAACATCAAATTGATATTAACTTTCTCTTATCTTAGTTTCAGGCGAAGACATTTCTGGGGAGGGCGGAGCTGAAATAACCTTTGATTTTGTTGCAGATCCAGCTAATGAAATGGCGGTAACCACCGTCGAAGAAGTCGTTGATCTTTCATCCGCAACATTCTCAGATATAATCCCGTCGGCAGCAGTTCAAATAATATCAATGGTGGATGAACCAACCATCTCGCCTGTGACTCCTTCGTCGAGCATGCCAGCAACTTCAACTGTTGTTGGTGTCTCTTCTTTTGTCGTATCATATGCTGAAGCAACAACTGTGGCAACATCCTCTGCAGTCATTCCAGAGAGGAGATTTACCGATATTGCGGTCACTTCCAGCGTCCATTCGAGCTTTGCCATGCTAGTTGAACAATACACTAGCATATTCTACCTCACTTTGAAATAATTGATATTCATGGTGCTGGAGAAGAAACTAGGCTTTGATGCTCTGAAGACATCCTCCAAGCTCACCATAGCACAGATTAGAAATTTCAATGACGCTGAAAGAGCTAATGCGCTAGAGCAAATAGTTAATGGTTTAGAACAACCCATTAACGAATATTTGCAACTATCCCGAGGCAGCATCAATAACTTGGTTCAGGCTGAGTACGACTCACTAACTGAGGAATTTTCTCAGAAGACAGAAGCTTTAAACAAATCCATCCAGGAACATCAACAAGAGATGGAGAAAGAGCAAGCAGTATTGGTGGAGAGTATTCCTCAGCTAGCTCAGTGCCGTACCGAATGTGAGGGATATGAAGTAAGCATTCAAGAATTAGAAGCTGAACTTGCTCAAACAAGGGAGAGGCTTCTCAAAGCATCGCTAGTTCGCGATGTATTGGAGGGCCAAGTGAATACAGCTCAGCAGAACTTGACACATGTGGGTGTCTTCCACACAAGTTTTGTTGATTCTCTGTCCAAACTATCTCTCTTGAGCAATGACGAAGCAAGGCTGGAACTGGCTCGCACCAACATTTTAAACTCCAGGAATGAGAGGATGGCTGCTTTGGCGCAACAGATCCGCGATTTAACTGCTCCTCCCTAATGATGTACTTTTTACTTTTTTGCTCCTTATTTTCTCAGAGATAATAAAGATATACTTTCTGACTTTGTGGACCCATCACTTTAAAATGTAAATGATAGGCTAAGATGAAAGTGATATCAGAGGTAATATGAACATGATATACTTTCGGTAAGGTTTAGCTGAATGTAAATCCATTCAGGGGTAATATGAACCTGATAGAATATAATCCAACTAAATTTGTATACAAAACACTATCAGAGGTAATATAAACATGATAGGTTTATAAATTAGTTAAGCATATCTATTCAGAGGTCATATGAACCTGATAGAATATGATTCAGCTAACCTTTGTACGTAGTATCGTCAGAATAAAATCTTCATCATACTCCATTAAGCAAAGGAGATCAAGCATAGTACTTCTTTAGGAATTTGCCGTTGATAGGAGCCATTATCAAATCTCCATTAGGCTTGGCTAATCTGTAAGCGCCATTTGAGAATGTTGTTTCAATCACATAAGGGCCCTCCATTTCTTTACGATTGTTTGTGTGAACTTCGGATATCGTACCAGAGGTAATATGGACGTAGTACAATACCGTGTTTGTTGAGGACATCCCACTGGGGGATCTTTGGTGGACCTATTATTTGTTGTGCATGTTGAGTGCAAATAATAAGTTCGAAATAAGCCCTATCAGAGGTAATCTAGACGTGATAGGTTTTGTGGCTAGTAAAGACATCCCGCTGGGGTTTTTTTATGGACCCATTACTTTTTTGCGTACGTTAGTGCAAGTAATGAGTTTGAGACAAGTCCTGACATAGGTAATATAGACGTTTGTAAAATATGACTCTGTGGGGATAGTGGAGAGACATATTCCAGAGGTAATATGGACTCGTTTCCATTGCGGGCATCCTACCGGGGGTTTTTTGGTGGACCTATTACTTCTTGTGCACGAGAGTGCAAGTAATAAGTTTAAGATAAGCCCTGCCAGAGGTAATATGGATGTGGCAGTTTTCGTGGAACTAACACCACTGGCGTACTTAGAGTTAAGTACGGGTGCTAAGTTGAGACGACAACCGATATCAGAGGTAATATGGACATGATAATCGATAGCCGAACCCGGAAGGTTTGCTCAGAGGTAATATGACATGACAAACTCAGCCTGAGAGAAATATTATGACATCAGTTCAGAGGTAATATGGACGTAAACCAATGTCCGAAAAATTCATTGAGGAGTGATTTATTGAGTGTGGTCTATCCGAACATGAAGATAGACCAAAGGATCGCTCCGCTGGGGAGATTGATGGGATGATAGCTCAGAGACAATATGAGCATGGCTAGCATCTAACGAGATTGGTTTGAATAGTCATTGCGGGAGTGTGCGAGTAGACCTAAGGATTGCTCCATTGGGAAGATTTTGAGGATCCATCATCCATTGCGTATCCGGGACTCTTGGATACGGATGATGGTTTCTTTTTTACAAGAATTTATTACGAAGGATAAAATATTGCACATAGGCACTTGCTGGGGATGAAGAACCAAGAGTTGATTTGTACATCTGGGTTGTTCCGCTGGGGATGAGGGGAGTACAAGTCTAGCTTAGATATAGTACTTCTTTTTAGGAACTTGCCGTTGATGGGCAATAATGTTTGTTCAGAGGTGAGATGGACATGAAAAACTCTTGAGTTGTGACCCTACTGGGGATGGTGGTATATATCTGCTCAGAGGCAGAATATAACCTGATTAGAACTCCGCAAAAGAATTTTAGTGGACTTATCATCATGGACATACTTAAAGTTAAGTATGGACGACAAGTTGAAACGACTGACACCATCAATGGCAGTAGGAAGTCGATGGGCAAGAATGTTTGCTCAGAGGTAAGATGGACATGGCAAACTCTTAGGTTGTGGACTTATTACCCATGGCGTACCTTAAGTACAGATAATAAGCTGAAACGACTAGCACTATCAGGGGTTATGCGAACGTGATAGTAGAAAGTCGAAGAGAAGAACTTTACTCAGAGGTGATATCAACATGAAAAAGTTCTAAAAATATCTTACTCAGAGGTAATGTGGACGTGGTAAGATATGACTGTGTGGGGATAAAGAAAAACAGACAGAGGTTATATGGAAGTGACCATTTTTGTGGTGATAGATTTACTCTGCTGGAGAAAGTGGAGAGACGTAGTTCAGAGGTAGCAATAACCTGGGAGGTTTGTTCAGAGGCTACTTGGATATGGCAAACTCAGCTAGGGGAAAAAATGTTTGGACAACAGTTCAGAGGTAATATGGACGTGAACCCATGTCCGAAAAATTCACTGGGGAGTGATTTGCTGAGTGGAGATAGACCTGAAGGTTGCTCATCTGGGGAGATTTTAGGGACTCATCATCTGGTACTCCTTGCAGTGACCGTCTTCTCGTTTATAAAATCAAAGTGATGACTTTGGCGTCGATCAACTCCTAGATTTTCCTTTTCAGTACATAGCATGCCTTTGTGGGGTGATGAATGTACTGATGAAAGAGACAATATTCTGGGTCATCGACCCTGCCAGCTCTTTCAGGGTATCTGATGTTGGGTAGCCAAAGTTTATTTTCCTTCATCAATATATTGAAGATTTCAATGATGTCATCCTCATTGAAAGAGAAAGTCCCCTTTGGCTTTCGGGCTTCCAATACCTGAGTCGTATGGTCCTCAGGGAAGATGGTCATAGCTGCATCATCTTCGGACTCAGAGGGAATTCTACCCCCAGCTTTGGATGCTGCTCTATTTTGTCGAGGGAGACTACCCCCAGATATGTCGTTGTCTGGTTCTTCTTCTTCTTTTTGTTTGCCTTTGTCCACAGAAGTTGATTTAGAAGGACCTGCCTCTGGTATTACAGGATCAGACTCTGAAGGTTTGGAGTTTGCAAGAGATATGGTATACCCTAACCCGAAACGAGTTCGTTGACAGTAGGGATCACCATGCAACGGTATTCGTCTTCCTTTTCCATAATTGAGGCCTTGCTTTAACTTCAAATCATAACCCATGTTTTGCATAATCTTTAAAGCCTGTGGGCTATATCTGTAGATTTGCATTTTCCCAACATCAGACTCGTGAGATTCTTCTTGTACAATCGGTCTATTCCGTATTCGACCGAAGACTATTTAATGCTGATCGTTGCGAGTAGGTGGAACAATAAAGACAGATTCTTCATGTGGCCCATATGTCATGATGACATTAGATGTTGACGCTACTTCCCACATG
This sequence comes from Iris macrosiphon, assembly GCA_036927795.1. Taxonomy (NCBI): domain Eukaryota; kingdom Viridiplantae; phylum Streptophyta; class Magnoliopsida; order Asparagales; family Iridaceae; genus Iris; species Iris macrosiphon. The sequence continues at coordinate 206,360,742 of JAYESA010000004.1, forward strand.
ATCTCCCCACGCTTGGTAGTTAGGGGCACTAAATCTTGATTTTGACCCCTGTCTTTGCGTTTCTGGATCAAGAAATCACGCAAATCAGGAAGATTACCAGAAGAAGAAGAAGGCTTATTCTGCCTTTTTACATCAGTAGGAATGTGGAGATTAGGAACCATAACCCTTTTCCTGCTATAGGAATACAGCAGTTCACCCATGTGAGTAGCATATGATCCATCATCTGTCTGAGGAGCGCATCTTCCCGTGAAACGAGTCTTCTTTACGCGGACAGACCTATCCTGGCATAATTTGGAGATTTGCATAGGTTCACGTAAAATAGGGAAAGTCCGCGTAATCTGTAAAGTGGGAACTTTCTTCTCTTGTGGGCGTACAAGCCTAGAGGTTGGGAGATTCGCCACTTGTTTTTTCTTGATGTGATCAAAGGGTTCATCTGCCTTATCATAGATGGGAGATGTATTTTTACGCGCAGGGCGCATTTGAAATTTCTGAATTGGCACTGAGGCCTTGCCAGAAATTTTGTCTGCCACGTCACAGACGGAAGACGAAGTTTTACGCACAAGGCGTGTTTGAGACTTCTGGATTGGCACCGAGGCATTGCCAGAAGTTTTGTCTACCACGTCACAGACGGGAGACAAAGTTTTACGCACAGGGCACGTCTGAGGCTTCTGGATTGCCATTGAGGCATTGCAAGAAGTCTTGTCTGCCACGTCACAGACGAGAGACAAATTTTTATGCACATGGCGTGTAGGCTGTGTTGTCACAACCTTGTTGATTAGAGAATGAGAGCTTGCAGGAAGGGTAGAGGACGTCTTAGGCATCCACACTTTACACAGCTTCCTGTTGTTCTGGACAGAGGGGGAATGACAGCTACCCCCTGCACGAAGCATGTCTTCATAAGCAGATTGGTCGAACTGGACGACCAAAGTCTTCTTCGTCGATCCGATGGATACATCATCGTGTTGAGCAATTGCTTTCTCGTCAGATGAGAAAGTTGTCCCCAGCAGAGTTGCCATCTTTGTTTGATGATAAAACAAAATGAGAAAGAAGAGGGTTTATACGAAACTTTTCTTTTTTGCTTACAAACAAGAAAAAGAGTACAATTAATCCTATACGAGGATGTTAAGTACAAATAAAAATAATTTCGGGGAAGTATTGCTATAGAAGTCTGATCTGCGGTCGATCACTTTGTTCCTTGGACCACACGATGATAAAGAAGTGCTATAGAAGAAGAAGAAGCTTCAAAGGTTGCGAGTGGGATTGAATTCTCGTTGCCAAAGTTGTCAACCAACACTCTCTGTCTGTGCTCTCTCTCTATGATCTCTCCTTGTGCTTCTCTTTGATCCACCCTTTTATCTCCTCTATGCTCGGCTCTGATTGTCCTTTCACCCTGTGACCAGGGGTCTCTATTTATAGAGATCAATCAAATAACTGCCAAGTTGGCATAAAAAGCCAAGCAACTGTCTTGTTGGCGTAAAATGCCAAACTGTGAAGAAAGTTGCGTCTTTTACGCGACGGTTATAATAACTGCTACCCACGTTCAAATAATCTTCTGAATCTGTATATGACACGTGTCCCATTATAAGGTAACGCGTATAACTGCTTCTTGAAGATCATGGCATGCAAGCCACGTAGGTAACTGCACCTTGCGTAAAGATGGTTGGCGTAAAAGCCAAATAACTGTCTTACTGGCGTAAAAGACCAAACTGTGAAGAAGAAGACTTCCTTTACGCTGCGGTTATGATAACTGCTACCCACGTTCCCATTGTCTTCTGAATATGCGTATGATACGTGTCCCATTATAAGGTAACGCGTATAACTGCTTCTCGAAGATCGTGGTATGCAAGCCACGTAGGTAACTGCCCCCTGCGTAAAGATGGTTGGCGTAAAAGCCTAATAATTGTCTTATTGGCATAAAAGCCAAATAACTGTCTTGTTGGCGTAAAAGGCCAAACTCTGGGTAAAACTTGAGGATGCATGAATAATAGATAACCAGCGTAAAATAGCCAATTATCCATCACGACTGAGGTTTTGAGCATATTCTGGGCTAAATAGCCTTATCACATACCTTAACAAATATAGCCGAGTTGGCGTATTTCGAGGAGATAGCATACGGCGTACTCCTATAGTTAAAAATAGCCTGGTTGGCATAAAATGCAAGGATGGTAATGTGAGCGTATTAGCCACAGTTTTAGCTTTCCCAGTCACGACAGAATTTAAAAATAGAACTACATCTCGTGCATTAAATGCAGAGATATGCCCCTATCTCGTGCATTAAATGCAGAGATATGCCTCGAGCTTTGTACGAGAAATAACTTTTGACGTGGCATCTGATTTCGTCTCATCTTGAGCGTAAAAACTCATTTCTGCCCATGTAGAATAGGCAGCATATTCTTTGAATGCGTAAAAATGACTTGTATTAAGAATATGTCACTAAACGACAGCCTGGGTCTCTGTGCAAAATTATCACCACAGCCGTCCTCTCGATCATCGTGCAGTACTTTTGTCAGGAGTCAGGTTCACTGTTTTGTCGGACAAATTCATCCGAGGAATACGAAGAGTTCCTCGTACCACTTTACGCTGCATTAAAAAAATGTATTTCAAACTTTACGCAGGGAGGTATAGCAACCTTTTTATGCCAAAACAGCCTTGAAGTGCTGCTTTACGCGGACAGCTCTGAAGCTCTACTTTACGTCAAACAGCTCTGAAGCTCTGTTTTACGCGTATAGCTCTGAAGCCATATTTTACGCCACACAGCCTTGAAGCTATGTTTTACGCAAACTTCATGTATGTTGGGAGTTTTGACTATATAATACGCGTACAATTCTCCAGCGTATTTCATGCTTCTACAGTCCTTAGCTGGCAATACCAATATCCTGGTTCCAAAGTACTGTCTGAGTGATCCAACAGTCCTATAGACGTATCATATAATGTAATATTGCATCAGACATTACACTGCACACAATCAAAATACAATGATCTCAGAGACTACGCTAGGGGGTTTCACGTCTGTAGTTGCTGTGCATAACAGACAGTCAATGATACGGGTCTTGCCAGTACGTCGGTGTACATATGGCATTCTGCTATCATGCTACGTGGTCACAGGTCAATGTAACTACGGGGTATCCGTAGTTATACTCGGGTCATCTAGTACATAGACATATAATACATATTATTATCATATACAATAATACTAATTAATTACACATATAATAGATATATGTATATACATACTTAATAGAATTTATACTATGTACATATATATATATATATTAAACATGTACTAGGGATACATGTACAATACATATACGTATGTATATATGCTACTTTAGAATTATACTATATATATGTATAGATGCTAATTTACATTTACACATATACTAATACGTATGCCAATACGTACATACATACATACATACATACATACATACCAATTAGGTGACTATACTTTATAGATATATCTATGTACATGTATATCAATATACACATAATAACTATATTCCTATACTAAATACACAACACGGCTAAATAGGTATGCAATACAGTAAAGAACTACTCGTAAGCGTGTACGTGTACATGTACGTGAGAGGGAACTCGAACCTGTGTACGTGGGTCGAGACGTGCGTGTCGAGGTTTTTGCGGAGTGTTCGGTTGAGGGCAGTCGTGGACAGCGGGTTGTCGACGAGTCTGGAGGTACAACGGGTCGTCGGCTTCAGGCGACGTGGCGCGTGTTCGGCGGTGATCACGGTGGTTCAGACAAGAGGGATCCGGCTCAGGCAAACTCCAGTGAGGAGATGAGGGTGGAGGCATTCAGGCGTCGGTTGGCAGCTGCTTCAGTCGACCGGGGTGCAGCGGAAAGATGATGCAGCCGGGAACAACGGGGTGGTCGACTTCAGGCAAAGTCGAGTCATTCAGCGGCTCGGGACAGTTGATGGCGGGGCTCCGGGGTATCGTGGAGGAGGAGATGGGTTGAGGGAGCAGCGAGTTCGTTGTCGACGAGATGGAGAGGCGATCAGGACTCTGGTGGAAACGGGGTGGTCCGTGTGGAGGCGGTGAAGTGTGCGGTGGGGTGCTGGTGGTGTACGTGGAAGGGAACGACGACTGCGAGTTCAGGCGAGGGGTTGTCCGGCGGTGAAGGGCCGGGGGAGATGGGTGAACAGGGAACACAAATAGGGTCGGCTGCTATATGGTTTTGAGAGAAAAGAAAAGTAAAAGTAAAAGAGTACTATCTATATATAGGTATAGAGTTTAGGTTGACCTAGAATTAGGCTTGGTCAAAGCCCCCTTGGGATTGGGCCTTGCCATGGATATTTTAATGGCTAGGATTTAAATAAATTTAAAATGAATGGCTATGATGCATTGGTTCAAGGTTTTGAGGCCATAGTTCAAGGAGGTTGATGTTGCAATTGCACACTCCCAAAATTATGGAAAAACCTACATGAAAGAGAAATGGGTTTATTTATGTGTCGTATCCAACGGGGTTGATACCTTAATGCTTCTGTGCACCAAAGTGCCCAACAATTGGAAAATTACACAAAGTGGGGTTTATGGTTTAATTTAATTAAACTAAATGCAATAGGTGTTCTAAAATTAATTAGAAGTACCGGGGCTGAAATTAAGTTGAACATGTAGAAGCATGAAAAATACGCCAGATGGCTATACGCAGCTTATTGGTGCAGGGCAGCGTAAAAAGATGACCTCAGAGCCATCAAAGGACCATCCGCGTAAGTGCAGAATGTCCAGGCTGCTTCAGCGTAAGACAGGGTGCTTCATCGCCTATATGGCATAAAACACAATCCGCTTTCAATACAACATTAAAGCGTACGAGGAACGCTTCGTATTCTCCGAAGTGAACCTGTCATGTCCTGCAAATGAACCTGACGTCTGGACTTCTGACAAAGGGATACTGCTCGACTACCCAGGCGACGGCTATAATGATGGCGCGATACTGCAACCCAGGCTGTCGTTTACTGCCTTTTCCTTTGCGTAAACCACTTTTTCGCGTACAGAGGACTACGCCGCCTAGTTTTACACAGGCGGATGTGAGCTGTTTACGCTCCACGGAAGACAAACTGCCTGCCACGTCGAAAGCTGCACTTCTTACAGGGCTCAAGGCACGCCTCTGCATTTAATGCACAGAGCGGTGACAGTTTCTCGAGGCACGTCTCTGTGTTTGATGCACACCTTCAGAACACGCCTCTGCATTTAATGCGCAGGATGATGGCGGATCTCTGCATTTAATGCAAGGGATTTGATTAAACGTCGCTGAACCGTCGTTTAGTGACATCCCCTTCGCGTAAACTACTCCTACGCATGCAAGGAAATATGCCACCTAGTTCTACACAGGCAGACGTGAGCTTCTTACGCTCCGCAGAAGACAAACAGCCTGCCACATCAGCAGCTACTCTGTGCACAGGATTCGAGGCGCGTATCTACATTTAATGTGCAGAATGATGACAAATCTTAAAGATAAGCATCTGCATTTAATGCACAGGATGGTGGCAGATCTCTGCATTTAATGCAAGGGATTTGATTATATCTTCTGTGCCTACTCGGCTAAGACGTCCACATCAGCGCTCTGGCACCTTACGCAGCGGCTTCTACGCCCATTCAGCTTCTGTGCTTACTCGGCCTCTACGACCACTCGGCTTCTACGTCTACTCGGCTCCTACGCCCATTTGGCCTCTATGACCATTCGGCCTCTATGACCACTCGGCTTCTACGCCCACTCGGCTTCTACGCCTACTCGGCTTCTATGCCTACTTGGCTTCTATGCCATGGTGAGAGATATTGGCTTCTACGCCAACCTCTTCTACACGAGGGATACCTACCTGCGTTGGTTTTACGCCGTGATCTTCGTAGCAGTTATACGCGTTTTGTCCCTTAGTTGGATCCGCGTCACACGTTCATTCAAAAGATCATCTATACGCAGGCATTGGTTATTTTAACCATTGTGTAAAAGGGTGCTGTACTGTCCACTCCTCAGTTTTTACACTGACTGAGTGGTCACTGTCACTAAAACTCTATACATAAAGACCTCTATCAGCAGAGGAACAGGTCGAAATTTTGATCAACGGTCGAACTTTTAAAAGCAAGATCGAACCACGGGTCAAAACATTGGAGATTAAGGAGAGGTCGAAGAGTCTTTGAGAGAGAGGAATCCGGAGCTCAGGCAAAGAGTAGGGATCGGCGACCTTGGCATCGTGCATCCACCCTCTTTTGCAACCTTCGAAGCTACTTCCCGTCTTCTACGGCACTTCTTTATCATCGTGTGGTCCAAGGGCTAAAGTGATCGACTGCAGATCAGACACCTATAGCAATATTTACCCAGATTAAATAAATTGTACTCCCACATCCTCGTATAGGATTAAATTGTACAAGTTTGTTTGTAAACCAAAGAACATGGGTTTCGTATAAACCCCGTCTTGAATACATTTCATTCTTTCGTTTTCTACCACAAACAGAACATAAGTGTTGTGAATGAAGTAGACTCAGAATATAATATTACCCTAATTTGGGTTGCTCAAAATAGGTCGAGATTGTGTCTCCAATTTCGATTGGAACACACAAGGATACAAGGTTCGATTTATATAGAATTAAATATAGTCGTTTGTGATGAATGTTGTGCGTCTAAAATGAAGCACAACAAGACATAATTATGAGTCAAACAAGGATCAAAATAACAGTCTAGCATGTCTAGGACAAGGGTGTGAAATCAGTTGGAAGACAATGGTTAGTGTAGTGCTCCAATTATCGAAGCAACGGTAAAGTACAACAATCAAATAAAATCACAGCAATTTAAATATAATTAATTATCATGCAATCATTTACACATTAATTATAAAAAGACAAAAATACCCCTAATCTAAAATATGGGGGTGACAAGTCTACCCTCCTTAAAAGAATTTCGTCCTCGAAATTTAAATAAACTAGCACAAGAACAAACAATCAAACAATAAATTATACCTCAAGTCTCGAAGAGATACGGATACTGCTCGCTCATTTCGTCCTCTCTCTCCCAGGTTGACTCGCTTGGAGAGTGATGTCTCCATGCAACACGAACCAAAGTAATAGTCTGGTTCCGCAATGCCTTCTCTCTACGATCCAAGATCTCAACGGGTTATTCAGGATAGCTGAGCGTCGATCCAACTTTGATCTCCGAGTGATCTAGTATGTGACTAGGATCTGCCATGTACCTTCTCAGTTATGACACATGGAACACGTCATGCACTCCTTCTAGAGCAGGCGGCAAGTCAAGTCTATAGGCCACTGCACCGACCCTTGCAAGAATACTGAAGGGCCCGATGTATCGTGGACTAAGCTTTCCGCCTCTACCAAAACAAATCGTGCCCCATGTCAGAGAAATCCGTAGGAACACCAAATCGCCAACCTAGAACAAACAATCTTAACACACAATCTAAAACAAAATAATCACAAACCAATAAAACAAAACCTATACCTGAAACTCTAGGGTCTACGGTGGCTATTGGCCCAATGCCGCTGTCTGTCCTGCGCCACTCGCAGTCTGTCTCTGATAAGTTTCACCTTTTCTGCTGCATCCATGACCATTTCTGGTCCTAACAAAGCTTTTTCTTCAATATCATCCCAAGATAACGGTGTACGACACCTTTGTCCATATAAAGCCTCGAATGGCTATATCTCAATGCTGGCCTGGTAGCTGTTGTTGTAAGCAAACTCTACTAGGTGTAGATGATCCTCCCACGAACCTCCTAGATCCAAAACATAAGTGCGTTGCATATCTTCAAGAGTCTGAATAGTCCTTTCAGACCGCCCGTCTGTCTGGGGGTGATATGCGATACTGAACTTGAGTTGAGTGCCCAAGCTAGCCTGCAGACTCCTCCAGAAATGGGAAGTAAAATGGCTATCCCGATCTGAGACAATACTCACAGGAACTCCATGTAATCTGACAATCTGCCGTACGTACATCTCTGCTAGCTTCTCTGTCGATGTACCCACTTTGAAAGGTAAGAAGTGGGCTGATTTGGTCAACCTATCTACGATGACCCAAATCGCATCCTTTCCTCTAGGAGAACGTGGAAGTCCTGAAACAAAGTCCATAGTCACGTGCTCCCACTTCCATTCTGGAATGGGTAAAGGTTGAAGCAATCCTCCTGGCCTCTGTCGATCTGCTTTTACCCGCTGGCATACTAAATATCGGGATACAAAGCGTTCTACCTCGCGCTTCATACCATACCACCATATATGGTTCCTTAGATCTTGATACATCTTGTTGGCTCCGGGATGCATCGAGTACTGAGAGCGATGTGCCTCCTGCAAAACTTCTTCGTGCAGCTCTCCACTTGGCACACACATCCTCGTGCCATGCCGTAAAGATCCATCATTCGCAATAGTAAAATTATCTGTCAATCCTGTCCGAACTTGTGCCCTGATATTCCTCAGAGTCTCATCATCATACTGTGCAGCTCTAATTCTGTCCATCAGTTCTGATTGTATTTGCAATCCCCACATCTGAATCTTAACACCGGGAAATAGTACTTCGATTCCCAAACTCTCAAGATCAGCTAATAAATGTCTATCTGAAGTCAAACACATAGCCATCGGATACCTGCTCAAGGTATCGGCGACTATGTTGGCCTTTCCTGGATGGTACTATAGTGAGATATCAAAGTCTTTCATCAATTCTAACCACCTTCTCTACCTCATGTTCAGCTCCTTCTGTGTAAATACGTACTTCAAGCTCTTGTGGTATGTGAAGATTTCCACACGCTCTCCGTACAGATAGTGTTTCCACAGCTTTAGCGCAAAGATAACTGCTGCTAACTCGAAATCGTGAGTGGGGTAGTTCTTTTCATGAGGGTGTAATTGTCTTGAAGCATAGGCAATTACTTTCCTGTGCTGTTGAAGAACGCATCCCAAACCTTTTCCTGAAGCATCACTGTAGATAGTGAATCCACCTGTCCCTGATGGCAATGTCAAAACTGGTGCTGTCGTCAATCTCTTCTTTAGCTCATCAAATGCGGCTTGACATTCTTCTGTCCAGACAAAATCTATATCTTTCTTGGTCAGCCTAGTCATTGGCTCTGCAATCTTGGAGAAATCTTGTACAAATCTTCTGTAGTATTCTGCTAGTCCGAGAAAGCTCATGATTTCAGCTACCGAACTGGTGGTAGCCCACGACTCCACTGCCTCTATCTTCTTTGGGTTAACTGAGATTCTGTTACCCGTCGCCATATGTCCAAGAAATTCAACCTTGTCAAGAAAGAACTCACACTTTGAAAGCTTTTCGTATAACTCATCTCTCCTGAGAGTCTCTAAGACCATCCTCAGGTGCTCTTCATGCTCTTCTGGGGTCTTCGAATATATTAGAATGTCGTCAATAAATACTACTACGAACTTGTCAAGGTACTGGTGGAATACCTTGTTCATCAAGTTCATGAATACTGCTGGTGCATTGGTTAAACCAAACGGCATTACCGTAAATTCAAACTGGCCATATCTGGTCCGAAAGGCTGTCTTCGGTATGTCTTATCTTTTCACCTTCACTTGGTGATAGCCTGACCTCAAGTCTATCTTTGAAAACACCTTCGCTCCGCTCAATTGATCAAAAAGATCATCTATCCTCGGCAACGGGTATTTGTTCTTGATAGTGAGGTTGTTCAGAGCTGTATAATCGATACACATGCGTACCGTGCCATCCTTCTTCGGTACGAATAATACCGGAGCTCCCCATGGTGATGAATTGGATATGATGAAGCCTTTGTCCTGCAGCTCCTCAACTTGCTTCTTCAGTTCTGCCAGCTCACTGTTGTTGATTCTATAGACATGTTGTGAAATAGTCTCCGCACCTGGTACAAGTCTATAGAGAATTCAACATCTCTGTCTGGCTGCAAACCTGGCAACTCCTCTAGAAATACATCCAGGAACTCCGCTATCAGAGGATGTGGCAACTCCTTTTCTTCCTTTCTAGCTCCATAAAAAGTGCCTCTGCTCCGCTATGCTGCTCCTCTGGCGACCTCAAACTCTGGCTCTCCTGGCGGGAAAAATATTACTCTGCCTCCGTGATAATCTATAGTAGCATGGTATCTACTCAACCAGTCCATTTCGAGTACAATATCGTATTCCAGAAGTGGCATGACGAGTAAACTCACGCTCAACTCTCGGCCTCCCAATGATACTCTCTGATCCTTGTAATAATCACGGACTAGGATAATGCCTCCTCCTGTTGTGATCTTGCAAGTCCTATCTAATGGTTCCATTTCTAAACGATGCTTAAGGGCATAAGATACAGATACGAAACTATGGGAAGCGCCATAATCAAATAATGCAAGTGCTAGAATGGAATCGAGTAAAACTGAACCTGAAATTACGTCTCCAGCTGGCTCGGCCTCCTCAGTAGTCATGGCGTAAGCTCGTCCCTGTAGTGCTCCTCTCTGCTGCTACTGGTGCTGAGCAAACCTCTACTGCTGTGGTGGAAGTGGAGGTCCCCTCTGCTGGCCTCCTGGTACAGTAGGTATTCTGGCTGGTCCCCTTTGAGCGGCTGCTCCACCCTGACGAGCCTGAATAGATGGGCAGTCCCTAAGCTGATGTGCTGATGATCCACAGGACAAGCAATTACCCAATCTCTTCTTACAGATATATCTAGTATGTCCCATCTTTCCGCAATATGCACACTGGACAACGGGTTGATTCTGTCTTTGTGGCTGCTGCTGCTGGATGTGTCCATGAACTGGTGCTGCTGATGCTGCTACTGGTACGACCTTTGTTGTTGTTGAAAGTGTGGGCGCTTGGCTGGTCCTGTGTTACCGCCTGTCGCTCTAGAAGTGTCGCGTCCTCTCTTGGGCCTGAGGTCCAAGTCATCTTCAGCAATATGGGCATCCATCAGAATACCCTCGAATGTAGCGGTGCGTCATCCCGAAGTACGAGATTTGATCTCTCTATTCAATCCCTTCTTGAATTTCCGTACTCTGTCTCCTGGGTCTCGAATCATCGATGGTGCGAATCGACTCAATTGGCAAAACTCTGTGGCATATTCGTCGACTGACATGCTTCCTTGGACCAAGTTATGGAACTGACTTTCCAATGCTCCCAAAGCCACATCAGAAAAGAACTTCTCCTTGAAGAGTTCTTTGAAGTCCTCCCAAGTAAGTCCTCCATCAGCGAGTCTCGGCTCTGTACGATACCATGTCAGTGCGATATCAAACATCTGACTGCCAGCGGCCTCGATATGAAGAATCTCCAAAATCTGCGCCAAACGCAAGTTTCTCTCTATATCCTTTAGCCATTCGTCAGCGTAGAGTATCCCCTCAGTTCCTTTGAACTCTCGAGGCATCATCCTCTTAAAGTCCACTATAGTACCTGGCCTCTGGTGCTGCTGGCCAGGATGCTGCGGTTGTCGTGCTACTCTCTCCACAGCCTGGAGAGCCACCTGATGAGCATTCTTCATGCTCTCTCTCATCAGCTCTGTCTGCGCCTAGTGTGCCTCTGCTTGTAGCCTCTAAGCCTCAGCTTGAATACGCTGAGCTTCTGCTGTTACTCTCTGGGCCTCTAGCAGGCCCTGGATCAGTGTGAACATCTGTGCCCCGTCAGTGGGCACTCCTCCGGGAATCGGTATCGGTGGTGGTGGAGGGTTGTCCGTCATAGCTGGGGCAATCCTCTGAACTGGTGGAGTAGGAATCCCGTTAGCTGCAGATACCCCCACATGAACAGGAGATGTAGGAGGAACTTCAGATGTCTGTTTGTCAGGTCGAGAGGTGGCAGGCCCCTCTGAAGTTGATGCTCCCGCTCTCAGAGATCTTGTAACCTCCGTATCCTAAAATTCTATCTTAAATATTATTTTTAGGTTAATTTGGGGCTAGTGGGATTTTTCCATAAGTTTTAGTTAATTAAAAACTAGTAACCCTAATTTTTTAGGACTTTCAAGAATTTATTTTAGGTTCAAACTTAATTAAAAATATCCCAAACTTTTATTTTAGGTTCTAAATAGTCAAATATATTTTCTAAAATGTTTTAAGAATTTTCTGATTATTTTTAGCATTTATTTTGAGTTAATTATGAAAAACTGAATTAAAAACTATTTTCTGAAGATAAAAACCCAAAAAAGTAATTATTTCTGCCCAGTCAGCCAACAGGGGCCCACCTGTCAGCCTCCTGTAGCGAACTGGGCCGGGCCCGCCTGTCAGTGACCGCGGGTTGGGTGTGGGTGTAGCCGAGCCGACCTCAAGCCGAGCCGAGTCAGAGTTCAACTCGGACTCAGCTGAGCCGAGCCGCGTCAGTGCCTGACCGTTCGATCTGAGTGGGCAGCCACAGATGGCTTCCACGTGGCGCTCTCCGAGCCGCGGCTGCTCTCTCTCTCCTCTATATATATAATAGTTTTAAGTTATTAATTTCTAGGGTTTTCCTTGAGCCAAAATTTGGAGAATTGCCATCTAGGGTTTCTTCATCTTCCAGAAGCCATTGCGCATAGCTCCGGACTCCAAACGAGGCACAGTTTCTTGCGTTAGAACGATATTGAGGTTAGATTTCTGATTATATAAATTTTTTTACGAAATTATGAGTATTAAATTCTGGAAAATTCGTAGAGCACAACATGTCCAAAAATAGACTTGTTTTGATGTTTTAGCGATTCCGGGAGAACCAAAAATCAGAATCATGAACCGTTTAAAGTTTCGGAAAGCTAATGTCGAGATCATTGACATATGTTTTTTTCCAGAATTTAATTCGAAATATTTTCATACTGCTAATTCTGTAGAACTTCTAGGTTAGACTTTAACCATCGGTGCACAATACGAAATTTGTATGTGCCATAATTTCCAAACGAATTTGAATTCGGATGAGCCGTAAATTCCAGCATATTTTTGACGCTGAAATCTACAGGAAATCATGCATGAAAGTCGAGTTTGTGTCAGTTGACTTTTCGATCAACAGATTGCCTCGATTTGCGTGCATGAGTCTCGAGTTGATAAAATTCAGTTCCTTTGGACAAAATTTAGGAATTAACCTAAAAATCAGAATAATAAGATTAAAATAGGATTTTAGAGTAATTATTCCAGAATTAAATAAATTAAAATAAATTATCTTTTGACATGGTAAAATTGTAATACATAGGCTATTTGGACTGTGACTTGGACTCTGATTCATACCAGCTAAGAACCACAGGCGAGTACATTCTCTGTTAATTTCTATTATTTGATAATTTCTATAATTCTAGTATTTAAAAATGTTACATCTGATTCTTGACACAGTGCTACACGGACTAGTATATAGTTTGGATCTTTAGTCATGAGATGTTACATTGGTTATCGTGTTGACATTGTACACGATATTGATATTAGACATCGTACATGATATATTGGACATTGATCGTGTATCGTGACGTGTCATGATTGGATCCACAATACTAGTTGGGGGTGGGGAAATTGCTAGTGAGGGATGTGATCAAATACCTATCGTACAAGTGTAGACTTTGAACGGTGTTAATCATACACCTCACGTATGATTAGCCAGGCCATGTAGCCATCGAACAAGTTCCCAAGCCGATCACATTTCGAAACTACGATTTCAAACACTTAGATAGTTACAGTTCTCTATTTTAGTTCATATACTACATCACCCGTATATGATATTGTACCTCGTTCTCTTTATTTCATATATGCACTGACTGTACCATAGTGTCTATATTGCCTGTTCTCCTTATATTGTCATTGCATTTATTTATTGCCTTCTCTCAGTATATAGCATCATCTATTTATTGTTTTATAGTCCTTATCAATTAACTGGAACTGTTATTTGAGATGTACTTTGCTCCATCCTGACTGGAAATATTTTTCCAAACTGTGCCTTAGAGGACTGGTGTCCGTTATATTATGGACCACATGGAGAGTAGCTGTAGACTTGGACTTGGTAGCACAGGTGTGATTCCCGGGAGGTCTAGTCGGGATCACTAGTTATTTAGTTAGCTTCTTTTAGCAGTTTATGGTACCAGATTTGTTTCCGGCATACTTTGAAACTTGGATATTATTGTTGAGTTAGATTATTTATATTTAGACTTGTGTTGCATTTATTTATTTCTTCGATATCTTATCGTGCTGTAGTTTATGTGATTGAGTATTCCGTATTATATTATGATATCTGTGTCTCCTTATGGAGTTGGATATTCATGTGAGAGTGATTAGCTAGTATTGTGACCTAGACATCGTTCTACCGCTGATGCTGCGGCGTAGGCTGGACGTACCAACGTACTCGTGCCCCAAATTCTGGGTGCGGGTCGTGACACGTTTTTAGTGGTGGCCCATGCAGGTCAAACTTCGCAAGTTGTGCGATATCGTGGTAGTGCGACAACTTAGTTGTACTACTGCGTGCCTGCGATAGAATCTAGGATATAGTATACTAGGATGAGAGCGGATACTCAATCACAACTAGGAATATTTTCAATCTATCTGTCTTGTTATCCCTTCCTTTTGTTCATTTTCTCGTCTTTTGATTGATTGATTTCTTAGTATCATAGCTTATATCAGTGATTTTTGCTAGAATGTAGTTAGTAGTACACCCTGACAGAGACTGCAATACCATGACAAAAGTGATTATAACCATACATGTTTACTCTAGATTGCGGATTTTTTTTTGACCTTGATTGTTGGGGGTTTGACCGTAGTGAAGATTAATGAAGAGGTTATGACTGGACAGAGAGAGATAAGATGCCTTAAATTTCGACGATAAACATTAATTTAAATAAAGAGTTAGAAATTTAATATGGCAGAATTGACGATTTTGTTAAATAATTAATTATTTTTATGAAGATTATGAAATGATTAAATTTATCATTGAATTTTGAGGAATTTAAGAAGGCTATCAATATATTTATTGGACTGCAAGTTATGAACTTATATTTTGAATATTGTATTGGAGGTTTCATAAGTATTATGTCATTGAGTATTATGTGGAAAAAAAATCGAGGAATAAGAACACAAATGGATTAGTGTTGAATTCAAATTTTGGGATGAGATTCAATTTTATAAATATGCATTGATTGAATTTCAATTAGAGGATTGAATATTAAATTCTTGTATTCGTTACTAACTTAAAATTTTGGAGAAGATTGTGATAAGAATGGAATTTGATTTTATATTTGAAGATTTTTAGAGATATGATATTTATAGAATTTTGAGAAATATTGTGAAGTAACAATATGGATTAGTTCATGATTATATGATTTGATGAATTTAATTTTGATGGTAGTAAATAAATAAATAAAACAATTGAGGATTTTAAATTTCGAGGACGAATTTTTTTTTAGGCGGATAGACTTGTAACCTCCGTATCCTAAAATTCTAGCTTAAATATTATTTTTAGGTTAATTTGGGGCTAGTGGGATTTTTCCATAATTTTTAGTTAATTAAAAACTAGTAACCCTAATTTTCTAGGACTTTTAAGAATTTATTTTAGGTTCAAACTTAATTAAAAATATCCCAAACTTTTATTTTAGGTTCTAAATAGTCAAATATATTTTCTAGATTTTTTTGGGAATTTTTTGATTATTTGTAGCATTTATTTTGAGTTAATTATGAAAAACTGAATTAAAAACTATTTTCTGAAAATAAAAACCCTAAAAGTAATTATTTCTGCCCAGTCAGCCAACGGGGGCCCACCTGTCAGCCTCCTGCAGCGAACTGGGCCGGGCCCGCCTGTCAGTGACCGCAGGTTGGGTGTGGATGAAGCCGAGCCGACCTCGAGCCGAGCCGAGTCAGAGTTCGACTCAGACTCAGCTGAGCCGAGCCGCGTCAGTGCCTGACCGTTCGATCTGAGCGGGCAGCCGCTGATGGATGCCACATGGCGCTCTCCGAGCCGCGGCTGCTCTCTCTCTCCTCTATATATATAATTGTTTAAGTTATTAATTTCTAGGGTTTTCTTTGAGCCAAATTTTGGAGAATTGCCATCTAGGGTTCCTTCATCTTCTAGAAGCCATTATGCATAGCTCTGGACTCCAAACGAGGCCCAGTTTCTTGCGTTAGAACGATATTGAGGTTAGCTTTCTGATTATATAATTTTTTACGAAATTATGAGTATTAAATTCTGGAAAATTCGTAGAGCACAGCATGTCCGAAAATAGACTTGTTTCGATGTTTTTGCGATTTTGGGAGAACCAGGAATCAGAATCATGAACCGTTTAAAGTTTCGGAAAGCTAATGTCGAGATAATTGACATAAGTTTTTTTCTAGAATTTAATTCGAAATATTTTTATACTGCTAATTTTGTAGAACTTCTAGGTTAGAATTTAACCATCGGTGCACAATACGAAATTTGTATGTGCCATAATTTCCAAACGAATTTGAATTCGGACGAGCCATAAATTCCCGCATGTTTTTGACGCTGAAATCTACAGAAAATCATGCATGAAAGTCGAGTTTGTGTCGGTTGACTTTTCGGTCAACAGATTGCCTCGATTTGCGTGCCATGAGTCTCGAGTTGATAAAATTCAGTTCCTTTGGACAAAATTTAGGAATTAACCTAAAAATCAGAATAATAAGATTAAAATAGGATTTTAGAGTAATTATTCCAGAATTAAATAAATTAAAATAAATTATCTTTTGACATGGTAAAATTGTAATACATAGGCTATTTGGACTGTGACTTGGACTCTGATTCATACCAGCTAAGGACCACAGGCGAGTACATTCTCTGATAATTTCCATTATTTGATAATTTCTATAATTCTAGTATTTAAAAATGTTACATCTGATTCTTGACACAGTGCTACACGGACTAGTATATAGATTGGATCTTTAGTCATGAGATGTTACATTGGTTATCGTGTTGATATTGTACACGATATTGATATTAGACATCGTACATGATATATTGGATATTGATCGTGTATCGTGACGTTTCATGATTGGATCCAAAGTACTAGTTGGGGGTGAGGAAATTGCTAGTGAGGGATGTGATCAAATACCTATCGTACAAGTGTAGGCATTGAACGGTGTTAATCATACACCTCACGTATGATTAGCCAGGCCATGTAGCCATCGAACAAGTTCCCAAGCCGATCACATTTCGAAACTACGATTTCAAACACTTAGATAGTTACAGTTCTCTATTTTAGTTCATATACTACATCACCCGTATATGATATTGTACCTCGTTCTCTTTATTTCATATATGCACTGACTGTACCATAGTGTCTATATTGCCTGTTCTCCTTATATTGTCATTGCATTTATTTATTGCCTTCTCTCAGTATATAGCATAATCTATTTATTGTTTTATAGTCCTTATCAATTAACTGGAACTGTTATTTGAGATGTACTTTGCTCCATCCTGACTGGAAATATTTTTCCAAACTGCGCCTTAGAGGACTGGTGTCCGTTATATTATGGACCACATGGAGAGTAGCTGTAGACTTGGACTTGGTAGCACAGGTGTGATTCCCGGGAGGTCTAGTCGGGATCACTAGTTATTTAGTTAGTTTCTTTTAGCAGTTTATGGTACCAGATTTGTTTCCGGCATACTTTGAAACTTGGATATTATTGTTGAGTTAGATTATTTATATTTAGACTTGTGTTGCATTTATTTATTTCTTCGATATCTTATCGTGCTGTAGTTTATGTGATTGAGTATTCCGTATTATATTATGATATCTGTGTCTCCTTATGGAGTTGGATATTCATGTGAGAGTGATTAGCTAGTATTGTGACCTAGACATCGTTCTACCGCTGATGCTGCGGCGTAGGCTGGACGTACCAACGTACTCGTGCCCCAAATTCCGGGTGCGGGTCATGATAGATCTAGTCTGCGGTGGCATCCTGAAGACAGACCAAAAATAATCAATTAAGGTGATAGATACGATATCATCAAGGAAGGACAATAAAATTCTAAAGGAAGCAATTATTCCGAATAGCATTGTAAGATCAGATATTTCCTAGTTGTGATTGAGCATACTCTCATCCTAAATCCTATTTCCTATATCCTATCACAGGCTTACAATACTACAACTAAGTTGTCGTACTACCACGATATCGCATATTTGCGAAACTAGACCTGCATGGGCCACCACTAAAAAATGTGTCACGACCCGCACCCAGAATTTGGGCATGAGTCGTGGGTACGTCCAGCCAACGCCGCAGCATCGGCGGTAGAACGCTGTCTAGGTCACAAATAATACTAATATAATACTCATAGCCTGTCAATGATATCAATCTCCATAAGGAGGACAATATACATCTCACAATATCTCAAAATGTAAACTCAATCACAACAACTATAAGAGTATAAAGGCACGATAAAAGATAAGAAGAATGATATAGTCAAACACCATATCTCAAAATATAGATAAATTACAGTCTATCTGTCCAACATAAAGTCTCCACAAGTCTCAACATAAACTAAGAATAATTCTAAACATAAACTCAATAAACCTCAAATAAGTCTCAGATGCATAAGATAAATACTATCTAGGTAGCTGCAGGTAATGTCTCCTCTAAAGGAATTGTCTCCTCTAAGATCTCTGATGTGTAGTCTGCATCTATACCTGGTCCATAGTGTGTGGTACAAAAATCCTCAAGATCCTCTGGAAAAATATATCCAGTCAGGATTGGAACGAAGTACAAGCACTAAATATAGTTCCACATATATTGACAAAATCTATAGCACAGTGTAAAGAAATACAAGACATATATGAATACTGGCCATAAGAAATACTGGACATAATGAAATACTGGAAAAATGCTGGAATAAAGAAGTACTGGAATATATGTCATCATCAATGTACATCTAGCAATGAATAGAAATACAAGTGCATGCTAGAATAATGAACTAGAATATAAGTAAACGCTAGAACAATAACTAGAACATGTAGAGATGCTAGATCAATATACTAAAGATACATGTCAAGAACATCTAGCTAAGTGTGTGAAACATCAACATATCATGTGATCGGCTTGGGACTGACCAGGCTTGCTATGTATGACTAGCTATGATTCATGTAAGGTCAGGCTAACCATCCGGATAGCTATGATGCAAGCAATAGTCAGGCTAATCATACATAACAGGCTATGAGGCATGTAATGGCCAGGCTGCACCGACGTGAGGTGTGGGTGAGCTATGATGCATGTAGAGTTGGATATGATCACATAAGCTACTAATATTTTCCCGTTCCTTATCTAGCACGATGGATTCCAATCACGACTCCTCGTGACAGGTCTCGATAATGCCAACTTGTATAAACAACAGTGTCAGAATCATGTACGCTATACAACTAGAATTATAGAGATAATCAACATAATGAAAACTGTCAGAGAATGTATTCGCCTGTGGTCCTTAGCTGGCAATACTAATATCCTGGTTCCAAAGTACCGTCTGAGTGATCCAACAGTCCTATAGACATATCATATAATGTAATATTGCATCAGACATTACACTACACACAATCAAAATACAATGATCTCAGAGACTATGCTAGGGGGTTTCATGTCTGTAGTTGCTGTGCATAACAGACAGTCAATGATACGGGTCTTGCTAGTACGTCGGTGTATATATGGCAGTCTACTATCATGCTACGTGGTCACAGGTCAATGTAACTATGGGGTATCCGTGGTTACACTCGGGTCATCTAGTACATAGACATATAATACATATTATTATCATATACAATAATACTAATTAATTACACATATAATAGATATATGTATATACATACTTAATAGAATTTATACTATGTACATATATATATATATATATTAAACATGTACTAGGGATACATGTACAATACATATACATATGTATATATGCTACTTTATAATTATACTATATATATGTATAGATGCTAATATACATTTACACATATACAAATACGTATGCCAATACGTACATACATACATACCAATTAGGTGACTATACTTTATAGATATATCTATGTACATGTATATCAATATACACATAATAACTATATTCCTATACTAAATACACAACACGGCTAAATACGTATGCAATACAGTGAATAACTACTCGTAAGCGTGTACGTGTACATGTACGTGAGAGGGAACTCGAACCTGTGTATGTGGGTCGAGACGTAAGTGTCGAGGTTGCCGCGGAGTGTTCGGTTGAGGGCAGTCGTGGACAGCGGGTTGTCGACGAGTCTGGAGGTGCAACGGGTCGTCGGCTTCAGTCGATGTGGCGCGTGCTCGGCGGTGTTCACGGTGGTTCAGACGAGAGGTATCCGGCTCAGGCGAACTCCGACGAGGGGATGAGGGGGAGGCGTTCAGGCGTCGGTTGGCAGCTGCTTCAGTCGACCAGGGTACATCGAGAAGATGATGCAGGCGAGAACATCGGGGTGGTCGACTTCAGGCGAAGTTGAGGCGTTCAGCGGCTTGGGACAGTTGATGGCGGGGCTCCGGGGTGTCGTGGAGGAGGAGATGGGTTGAGGGAGCAACGAGTTCATTGTCGACGAGATGGAGAGGCAGTCGGGACTCTGGTAGAAATGGGGTGGTCCGTGTGGAGGCGGTGAAGTATGCGGTGGGGTGCTGGTGGTGTACGTGGAAGGGAACAACGGCTGCGAGTTCAGGCGAGGGGTTGTCCGGCGGTGAAGGGCCAGGGGAGATGGGTGAATAGGGAACACAAATCGGGTCGGCTGCTATATGGTTTTGAGAAATGAGAAAAGTAAAAGTAAAAATGTACTATCTATATATAGGTATAGAGTTTAGGTTGACCTAGAATTAGGCTTGGTCAAAGCCCCCTTGGGATTGGGCCTTGCCATAGTTATTTCAATGGCTAGGATTTAAATGAATTTAAAATGAATGTCTATGATGCATTGGTTCAAGGTTTTGAGGCCATGGTTCAAGGAGGTTGATGTTGCAATTGCACACTCCCAAAAATTATGGAAAAACATACATGAAAGAGAAATGGGTTTATTTATGTGTCATGTCCAACATGGTGGATACCTTAATGCTTCTGTGCACCAAAGTGCCCAACAATTAGAAAATTACACAAAATAGGGTTTATGGTTTAATTTAATTAAACTAAATGCAATAGGTGTTCTAAAATTAATTAGAAGTACCGGGGCTAAAATTAAGTGGAACACAAGTGTTGTCAATGAAGTAGACTCAGAATAGAATATTACCCTAATTTAGGTTGCTCAAAATAGGTGAGATTGTATCTCCAATTTTGATTAGAACACACAAGGATACAATGTTCGATTTATATAGAATTAAATATAGTCGTTTACGATAAATGTTGTGCGTCTAAAATAAAGCACAACAAGACATAATTATGAGTCACACAAGGATCAAAATAACAGTCTAGCACGTCTAGGACAAGGGTGTAAAATCAGTTGGAAGACAATGGCTAGTGTAGTGCTCCAATTATCGAAGCAACGATAGCAACAATCAAATAAAATTACAGTAATTTAAATATAATCAATTATCATGCAATCATTTACACATTAATTATGAAAAGACGAAAATACCCCTAATTTGAAATGTGGGGGTGATATCCGATCCGGACGGAATATTTTGATAGTCGTTTGAGTCAGACGAAATTTGCGTGCAGCAGGGCCCGCTACTGTGTTGTACCCTATTTTCGTTTAGAGACTATAAAATCGTCTAATATGGCTTGTGACGCCAGTGGCCTTATGTACATTTAAACTGTGCAAGCTAACTACGTCTTCTTGGCAGGGAAGGTCATGGTAAGATTTGTGCAGGTGGTTCAGATGGGCAGGTAAAGTCACCGAAAGGTGGCATATTTATTTTAGTCATTTTAAATCTTTTGCATGATATAACTTGAACTAAGAGAAGATAGAAAGACCACAATAATAATTTGTATGCTTCATCAGATGAATACTTTGTCGATTTGGTTAGTTGGGTTAGCTCGCCCTCACCGGTACTTTTTAAAGTACTGACCCTCGTTGAAGTAGGTTTCCCAAGCCAAGGCAAAGCGGCGAGGAACTGAAGATTCTTCTTCCCCAACCAGTCTATTACTCGGCACACTCCGTTCGTGTCTTTTGAAGCTTGTACAAAATATCATGGATCTCGTGCACACTCTTTATGCAGCTCCGAGGCAAGGCGATAGCTTCGCCCGCAGGTCTATTATCTTTTGAAGTTCTAGTATGGGATTTAATGTATGGAACGACTATCTCATTTTGCGTCCATCTTGTAAGCCCGTGTGGCACCCATTTATAATTTGAGTCAAGAGATTGTAACAAAGATGTATATTATCATTAAAGAAAACTTTTCTTCATTTCAATGCGTGTTCTTTAGCTTTCGCACTCTGTTGATGTATTTCTATATGTATTATTATGCTAGGCCTTGTGCGGGCACGCCTTACGCTCGTACGACATCACGCCCGGTGGATGAATAGCGATTATGCAAAATTCGGACGTGACATATTGGTATCAGAGCACGGCTTCAGATCCTTTGGTCTTGTGTCAAAAAAGTTTTCTTGAAACGACACTGTCCCTCCCAGTTGAACTCTTGAAATCGTTTGGCCAAAATAAGATACGTTCCATACAGTGAGTCCGTAATACCTAATAAGACTGATGTTTCTTTATTTTTTGAAAGAATAGCTTAAGCACATGCGTAGAAGCATAAAAATCATGTAGGACGTATAGAGCTCATTCTCCTTTAAAATGAAAACAGGCCACAGAAGAGCCACATAGAGCCCATGTGTGGTGCCCCGTTCCCCCTAATCGGGAAGCGCAGCTAAGAAATACAAACAGTATCGTTCGATCGGGATAGATTGAAATAAGAACTCATCCTCGTTATGGATTTGCTTCTTCGGAATCGATTCCCATATTCAGTGGACCGTGTCCCCGGGATCGAGTTAGCGGCAGAGTCAGGAGGGACCTCTCCGCTGTATCTTTGTTGCCTCAGTTTTCGCTGTCGCTTGTTGCTTTTGTGCCTTGAGTTGGTTTTCGGATTTGCTTGCATTTTTCTTGAACGGTTTCGATGGATTTCATTGTTTTCGTTCATTGAACTGCACTTAAATTTTGAGATTGGAAAGAGAGGAAGAGGTATTAATCAGCTATTCGTGGCAACGCAGGTGAATGAGCAGTAGACGACGCGCGAGCGGAGTCCTGAAGCATCTTCTTCTTTCCAACTAAGTGAGTGGCTTATATTCGATTCAGTTGGCCATTCTTCCAGTCTTCACACCTAAAAATCTTGCATTCTTGTTTTCCCTGATCATACGATACCAAGTAATAACTAAAAGATGTCAAGATAAAAAGGGAGTAGACTTGGATTATTATTTTCTTGTAAATCAAACTTGTGAACGGTTATCTTATTGTATGCTAGTTCGTTTAAAATGTTCTATACATGCTTCAATTTTAGTTAGAATGCATCTTCTTCTATAAATTGTGCTAAGTATGGAACATACTTGTTATGAAATAAACTGTCAGGAAGACTATGCAAAACAAATCATGCAATGCTGCTTATCTTGTACTCATATTGCCTCAATGCAATAAATGATAACTTAACATGAACGCCGTTTGATCACGGACAATTTGTGCACAAGGTCAATGGGTTCCTGCGGACGGTTGCTGGGGCACTGGCACCGATCCGATCCGGGCGGAACTTTACGATAGTCTCACGTGCGAACGGGATGGCGTGTAGCGCCTCACGTGCTTCGTTGCATACCATCCTTGTTCAACGACTATAACTCGTCCATTATGGCTTCTAGCCAGTGATTATCACGTATATTTAAACCTGTTGTAAGCTAACTTGTGTCTTCATGGTAGGGAAGACATGGTAAGTATTATGTAGGTGGTTCAGACGGACAGGTAAAAGCCACCGAACGGTTGCAAGTTCATTTAGTAGTTTACATATATACTGCTGCTTGTAAATAAACTAAGGCAAGATAGAAAGACCACAAATAATATGCATGCTTCATATAAACAACGTGTTGATTGGTATAGTTGGGTTAGCTCGCTTTCACCAGTACATTTCGATGTACTGACCCTCGTTGAAACAGGTTCCCCGCACTAAGAAGATCCGAGCGAGGCGCTGAAGTCATCTTCCCGATCCACTCCAGCTGTAGGCGTGTTCAGATCGTGCACCCTTGAAGCATTTTGAAACAAGAGCTTGCAACCCAAACACAATGCAGCTCAGAGGGAAAGCCGTCATCCCTCCTGGAGGTCTTTACATTTTAAAGTTTAGTAAAGGGATATAATGTACAGGACAACTATCTCATTTTGTGTCAACACTTTTGTAAGCCCGTGCGGCAATTAGCTGACTCGTTCAAGAGTTTGTAATAGATGTTTATATCAATAAAGAGAACTTTTCCATGTTTCAATTCAGTATTTCAATTTATCTGCGTACTCTGAATATGTGCTCGTTATGCAAAATAACTTAGCCTTGTGCGGTGCGCAACCTAGGCTCGCACGGCGGTCACGCCCGGGGGACGACCCTCGATTCCACGGAATCGGGGAGTGACATGTTGGTATCAGAGCACAGCTTCAAGTTCCTTTGACCCTTCGTATGGGAAAAGTTTCTTTAACGATAAATTCCTGTGCGAACTCTTGAACTCGTTAGGCCAAAATAAGATCCGTTCATACAATGAGTCCATAATACATTATGATCTGATGTAATTTACCTTCTTTTGAAGGAATGGCACCGGCGCAATCCTCAGCGCTAGCACCGGGCGTGACGCAAGCCCAAGCAAGTAGTTCGAGTACTTCGGGAAGTTCACGGAGCCAGCGAGCCATGTCTCGCATCGATCCCATTCAGAAAATGATGCTGATGATGGAAGCCAACCAATAAAGGGAGGAGGCTCGCTACGAACGGGCCGAGAAGCGAGCGGAGGAAAGGCAAATCAAGTTTCAAGACAATGTAGAAGCTCGATTCTTAGTCCAACAGAAGCAGGTAGATACCCTAAACAGATCGTTCAGACTTTGGCCTCCAACCATTCCAAGACAACAGCGGCGATTTTGGTGGAGAAGCCCGTGCTTGAAGTCGAGATGCCTCAAACTCCAAGGAAGAGGGATGCGACTGCCTTCGACTTTGGCGACTTGAAGAAAGTCTGCAATACTCCATTCAAAGGGACTGAGGACCCAATCGTGGCTCTAGATTGGTTGGCCAAACTTGAAGACCATTTCTTTCTGCTTGAGGTCCCCGAAGAGAAGTGCGTCGCATGCGCTCAACTGCAGCTCCGTCTTAACGCGCACAATTGGTGGGACGTGCATCGACGATCTCTTTAAGTTGACCATGAAGAGGAGGCGATCTCGTGGGCGAATTTTTGTGCTGCGTTTGAAGAGTAGTTTATACCCCCTCCTGTGCGTCGTCAGAAGGAAAACGAGTTTGTGCAGCTACGGCAGGGCAGCATGACAGTTAAACAATATTCCGCCGTATTCAACCGACTCTCCAAATTCGCTAGTGCCTATTTACCTGATGCAGCGAGTCGAGCTAGAAGGTTTGAAGGAGGTCTACGTCCTGCCATCTATGCACATGTTGTCGTTCTTCAGTACGAGACTATGCGGGGAGTCCTAAACCATGCTCTATCTTTTGAACCGCAGTATCCTCATGTTCCTACCGGCGCTGTGCATACCTCCAATCATAAACGACATAGCAACGAGAAAGGAAACACCGCTGCAAAGCGCCCTAACAACGGTGGTCCAGAAAGAGGAAACCCAGGGCCATCGTGTATTTTCTGCAAGAAACTGGGGCACACGGCTGAGAAGTATCGCAAGAAACTCGGACAATGTCTCATTTGTGGTGATTCAACCCACAGGATTCGAGATTGTCCAAGCTACTCACTTAATCATCCTTAACAAAATGTTTCCTAGCGGTAAGTTCTATTCCTAAGTTTTGGGACGAAACTTCCAATTAGTTGGGTAGGATGTGGTGCTTAGTTCCCCCTAACCGGGAAGCACGGCTAAGAAATACAAACGGTATCGTTCGATCGGGATAGATTGAAACAAGAACTCATCCTCGTTATGGATTTGCTTCTTCGGAATCGATTCCCATATTCAGTGGACCGTGCCCCCTGGATCGACTTAGCGGCAGAGTCAGGAGGGACCTCTCCGCTGCATCTTTGTTGCCTCAGTTTTCGCTGTCGCTTGTTCCTTTCGTGCCTTGAGTTGGTTTTCGGATTTGCTTACATTTTTCTTAAACGGTTTCGATGGATTTCATTATTTTCGTTCATTGAACTGCACTTTAATTCCGAGATTGGAAAGAGAGGAAGAGGTATTAATCAACTGTTCGTGGCAACGTAGGTGAATGAGCAGTAGACGATGCGCGAGCGGAGTCCTGAAGCATCTTCTTCTTTCCAAATAAGTGAGTGGCTTATATTCGATTCAGTTGGCCCTTCTTCCAGTCTTCACACTTAAAAATCTTGCATTCTTGTTTGCCCCGATCAGACGATACCAAGTAATAACTAAAAGATGTTAAGATAAAAAGGGAATAAACTTGGATTATTATTTGCTTATAAATCAAACTTGTGAATGGTTATCTTATTGTATGCTAGTTCGTTTAAAATGTTCTATACATGCTTCAATTTTAGTTAGAATGCATCTTCTTCTATAAATTGTGCTAAGTATGGAACAGACTTGTTATGAAATAAATTGTCAGGAAGACTATGCAAAATAAATCATGCAATGCTGCTTGTCTTGTACTCAAACAAATCATGAAATGCTGCTTGTCTTGTACTCATATTGCCTCAATGCAACAAATGATAACTTAACATAAACGCCGTTTGATCACGGACAACTTGTGCACAAGGTTAATGGGTTCCTGCGGACGGTTGCTGGGGCACTGGTACCGATCCGATCAGGGCGGAACTTCACGATAGTCTCACGTGCGAACGGGATGGCGTGTAGCGCCTCACGTGCTTTGTTGCATACCATCCTTGTTCAACGACTATAACTCGTCCATTATGGCTTCTAGCCAGTAATCACCACGTATATTTAAACCTGTTGTAAGCTAACTTATGTCTTCATGGCAGGGAAGGCATGGTAAGTATTGTGCAGGTGCTTCAGACGGACAGGTAAAAGCCATCAAACGGTGGCAAGTTCATTTAGTAGTTTACATATATACTGCTGCTTGTAAATGAACTAAGACAAGATAGAAAGACCACAAATAATATGCATGCTTCATATAAACAACATGTTGATTGGTATAGTTGGGTTAGCTCGCCTTTACCAGTACATTTTAATGTATTGACCCTCGTTGAAACAGGTTTCCCGCACTAAGGAGATCCGAGCGAGGCGCTGAAGTCATCTTCCCGATCCAGTCCAACTGTAGGCGTATTCAGATCGTGCCCCCTTGAAGTATTTTGAAGCAAGAGCTTGCAATCCAAACACAATGCAGCTCAGAGGGAAAGCCATCATCCCTTCTGGAGGTCTTTACATTTTGAAGTTTAGTAAAGGGATGTAATGTACAGGACAACTATCTCATTTTGTGTCAACACTTTTGTCAGCCTGTAAGACAATTAGCTGACTCGTTCAAGAGTTTATAATAGATGTTCATATCAATAAAGAGAACTTTTCCATGTTTTAATTCAGTGTTTCAATTTATCCGCGTACTCTGAATATGTGCTCATTATACAAAATAACTTAGCCTTGTGTGGTGCGCAACCTAGGCCCGCACATCGGTCACGCCCGGGGGACGACCCTCGATTCCACAGAATCGGGTCATGACACCATGTGGCCCGAGTAGCCAAGGAGTGGGAAGCCGCATAATAAGATCCCATGCGGCCTATACAGCCATGAAGTAAGGGGGCCCGCATGAGATCCCCTAACACGATATTCAATGCCCGTCAGAAATTCTGACACACCAGTCATCACCATGAGTGCCTCAAGAATCGTGAGAGAGGCGACAACTCATAAAAAGATAAAAAGTCACATAAGTGCATTAATAACTTCGTCAGATGTGCCATGCCACGTGTTCCCTTATATGCGGCTACAGTCCTATGCGACCTTGTCATTATGCAGCCAAAGTGTCTATTCGACCAAGACCAGACGAGAGCTCGCATGTGGCTACAATGCCATACGGCCGAAGTGTCCATAAGACCAAGGCCAAATGAGAGCACATATGCGGCCAAGATGCTATGCAACCTTGTCATTATGCGGCCAAAGTGTCTAATCGACCAAGGCCAGACGAGTGCTTGCATGCGGCCACAATGCCATGTGGCCAAAGTATCCATAAGACCAAGTCCAAAGGAGAACACGTATGCGGCCACGACTCTATGCATCCACGACACCATACGGCTCTCAGCTTACAAGATTTGTCCGTTGCAACCGAAAGGATCTTCAAATAATCAGTGTTGACTACGTGTACCACTGACCGAGTCACACATATAACGGAGTTAAAAATAACTTCGAGATCCTATCAATAATATATCACAACTGAGGCTACGTGGCAGCCTGCTCGTAGTATGTGACTATATTTGCAACCATATTATATTGAAAGAGCCCTATGCGGCCACCAAACAGAGACATATGCGACAACTATAGCCCTTCAGTAGGATGACTATAAATAGCAAGAGTAGCATACCCTACAATGCTTCGGCTAGCCACGTACGTACACACAGGCTCAAGAGAGAGAAAAGAGGAGAGAGCATTCTGTCATGCCCCGATCCCGAAGGTCCCGACAACGCCCTCGCCGGGCGCAAAACATCGCGCCTCGGCGCTCCCGTGGGGCGTATAGTCGTTTGTCATTGGGACGTAATGCTGTGCGAGCCCGGGGTTGTGTCCACACAAGGCAACATCATTAAAGTTGTGGCTATCATCGAATCGATCGAGTACGCATCAGAGGGATAATGTTGCATACAATAATCTATCTGAGTATATGGGGCAAATCACAAGGCACGAGGTTCTCTGAATACAATGTCATCGTTCCATACATTATGTCCCTATATACAAAAATAGCTCAAAGCAATCGATACGGCTCAAGGCATCGAAACCAGATTTTTGGGTCCTGGGGATGAGGCACTCCTATCGCTTCCTCGGATGATCCAGTACCTACGAACAAGCAAACAGTTGGTGGGTCAGTACTTTGGAGAAAGTACTGGTGAGTCTAAAATCAACGAATATAAGCAATATTTCCTAAAACCAATACTAAGTAAGCATGTGGCAAAGCATTTTATTACTATTGATCTTTCTAGTTTTACCTAGATTCGTTACATGCAGTACATAAACGGAGTCATATTACTTCTTTTCGAAAAACATCTTTGAAATAAGAGTTCATGTTCGATATACAAGCAAGCAGGCAAGACAAGCAGTTCATATACGATATGCAAGATTCATTTACTGCCTCTGATACGCAATGTGTCTCGTGAATCATAAGAATTTCTTTAAAGACTTTAGCAAGCATCTAGTGGACTATCTTCTTAGCATCTCTCTCTATGCATCTCTATCTTTCTCTTATTAGCAATATCTTATTGCGTGAATGAGATAGAAGCATATACGAAAAATAGACTTCTCTATGCATGCATTCAATATAAGAGAGCATGTTCGATAGCATGCATATCACTTATTCAGTGATTCTTACCCTTTCGCCGAACGGTTATCCCTACAACAGACATACGAGTTAGAAACATTTGCATATATAAGAATATTGTTCTTTTTTCCTGTCCGTCTCTGCATCAAATAGTTAGGTATGCAAGAAGTATAAATCCTAACATGCGACCTAACTATATGATGGTCCATGAGTCTACTTCCTCAAGATTAGAAGCGGTGTTATCACGGCCCAGCACTGCACTAAGGTATACTCGCTCATATACTTAGCTGCTTTTACATGTGAACCAGCTATCTAATAGACATGAATACCCCCTGATCGCGAGGACTTCTTTGCCTCAGTATTCCTCTGATCTCCCCCAGGGCGAACAGTCCCCAGTGCCCCAGAAAATCGTTCGTGGGATGATCCTTGTGCACAAGTTATCTAAGACCAATGAATAAATGCAACTCTATCAGATAAACTCTATATGGATGCAATAGTTCAATAACAAGAATATATTTAATCTCTTCTCTCTGTCTCTGTCTCTGCCTCTTGTCTCTGTACGGACAGGCCGCTATTTCTATCTCTTATACAGACTGGCTGCCATTTCTCTGATATTGTTCAAGCATTTCGATAAACTTCTATGAAAACATATAACAATCTCTATTTAAGCAAGAAAGCATGGAAACAGTTCTCTATCTCTTTAACTAAGCATGCATTTTTACTCTTTCTTTAGCATATACGATAGAAACATATGAACATCTATTTCTTTTGTCTGTTAACATGGCAGCGGTTCGTTTGATAGCGGTGTCTGTGTAACTAAGCATGCAACATTTTTATCTTTTCTTAGCATGACAATGGTTCTATCTCTATCTCTTTTTAGACAAGCATTAAAGTTCTCTAGTTAAGAAAGCATGTTCGTTTCAATAACAAGATATACGAGTTCTCTTATTAAGCATGCAGAGGCATGTTCTATCATTCTTCTTATGAAACTATCTTCTTAGAAAAAGCATTCAAAAACTCAGATTTATTATTAAGGCGTACAAGAATCAGAGAATAAAGTTTCTGCCCACTCACCTAGATCAATCGTCTTGTGTTTCGATCGGGAACTCTCCGAGAAGGCTTATGCTCGAGCCAGCAAAGCGATATCTCTTTTACATAGTGCCTACGCGGAGCGGGGCACTACACATCCTCATTCCCTCATCGGACCGTCAACGGAGTAAATGAGTCACTGTAGTACTCGATCTCCATCGTCACATTTCCCAGATTAAAAATATTATACTTAGATATTTCTATTCAGGATTTCTTTGTACTTTTTTTGTTTGTTATTAAACCAAGTGCATTCAAAAGTTGTAATGGCGAACAAGATGACGACTCTGCTGGGGACATCCTTCTTCTCTGATGAGAAGGTCATGACATAGTCTGACACATCGATGCTGGGTTTAACCCAGAAGATGCTGGTTGTACACTTCGACCAACAAGCCTTTGAGGAAATGCTCTCTGAGGGCGACACTTCACCGAGGCTGGCAAAGCCTAAGAAGACCCACAGGACATGGGTTGCAAAGGTCACTGTGCCTCACCCAAATACTGAGCATGTGGTCCCTGCCTCTCTCTTTGTTGCTGAAGACGCATATCACGCGTCTAACCATGTTACCCCTGGTCATGCGACAACCTTGGCTGAGAAAAAAGGTGCTCAATACCCAAACTATGGCAGAGAAAAATACTATGATACTAAAAGTTTGGGTGCTGATGTACGTTCTATGCGGCCACAACAAAGCCCCATAAGAAGGACTATATGGCACCGGTTGGCAGTCGCTGGCAGATGGCTGCATGTGGCCAGGACAGCAACAGAAGCTCGGTCTTCGACTGAATCTCACGCAACACTGACTCCATGCACCATGCTGAGAAAGTGAAAATTCAAACTTTGACTCTTCATACTATGTACCGGTGTGTGCTAGAACGAGGAAGTCTAGGGCAGTATGAGCTCTCCAAGCTCAAGCGACTGCTCATCCGGCAGACCGTCAACAGGCACCATTAATTGTTAAGCGTGCCCCTGACAGGAAGCTGTAAAAAACTGACCCATGTGTCTAGCCCGAAGTGGCAAACGGACATGGTCGGTCACGTAAGTCTTCCACTAATGACCTAGGAAAAGTTTTTGTACGAACCCCATGCCAGGAAGCAAAGGCAACTCCCACAAACCCATGTGCTCGGTCTACCCATGCTCATAACGAGGGTGTAAAGGTGAAGTACCCCTCGGTCGACTTGCGCAATGTAATCAATCACAAGCACAAAATGAGGAAAATAACTATGACATGAGAGGTGTCCTCTCCAGGATGTCATTATGCCAACTTCGTCATCAACTGTTGTTGTACCAAGGTAGCAGTACCTGTAGATAGGCAGTCAGTATTTCAACGACTGTAACCATGAACACCCATCCGGCAGCCTTTCGGAGAATATATGCAGCCACCGGAGGAGGAGGAGCTGCTCTTTGCCTTGTGTTATTCTGCCTAGAAGTCCCCCTCCACAAGGGGAGGCCGAAAATCCAGCACCTCCAATCCCCTACTCTCGATCAATGGGTCGAGAATACGGGTCCAGGAAAGACGAACAACAGTACCTGCAGAAGGAGTTTTTTTGGGCATCCGCTCAAAGAAGAAATTATCAGCAGTTGGGGGTAGTTC
Organism: Iris macrosiphon; assembly: GCA_036927795.1. NCBI lineage: Eukaryota > Viridiplantae > Streptophyta > Magnoliopsida > Asparagales > Iridaceae > Iris > Iris macrosiphon. Next base: position 206,392,813 of record JAYESA010000004.1, read on the forward strand.
TTCCTCGGGATCCCAGACAGCTTTGCAAGCTGGTGGTAGCAATCCTCCAAGACTTTGCAATAACCCGATATTTCGAAGAGACAATGATCCCTATAAAATAGACATTGTGAACCCTGGGGGTAGCCACTCTCATCTAGAAGAAGCAGCTTCCTACGCTGGGGGTAGTGTTCCCTCTGATTCCGAAGAGGATATAACACTACCAACTTTTTTTGAGGATTATTCACTACAAGAGTTTGAGGCAAAAAGTGTAACATCTACCTTCCCATCCTCTTCTCCTCATGTGAGAACCGTGTACATGACAGGGGAAAAAAATGAGGGCTCCAGCCATTGCAAATGTCTCGATGCTCTGGAGGCAATACTGCACACCATGAGTGCCACAATATAGACTTTGGCCCAGGCGATACTGGAGACAAAGGTGAACATGGTCCCGCCACCCTTAGGGCCCGTAATAACTCTACAAGCCGAGAGTAGCAATCTTCCGGTGATCCACATCAACCCGTCATTCCGTGAGGCCCAGAAAACAGACAATGACAAGTCTTGGGGTAGTCACCATCGACAAGTCAGAGCAGCATCCAAAGCTAGGGGTAGCATTCCCTCCGAGTCTGAAGACGATGCAAAACTAACGGTCTTCCCTGAGGACTGTACGACTCAGGAATCAGAAGCCCCAAAGCCAAAAGCGACTTTCTCCTTCGATGACGATGATGTCATTGAAATCTTCAACGACTGATGAAGGGCAACAAACTCCAGTTACCAAAATTCAGATACCCTGAGGAGGCAGACAAGGTCGATGACCCCAAGTACTGCCAGTACCACCGGTACGTCCATCATCCAACCAAAGACTGCTATATGTTGAAGAGGCATATCCAGCAGCTGATCGATGCCAATGCACTCACCCTCGACTTCGAGGACAAGACGGTTATTGTGAATATTGTGTCCCTCCAGTTTGGTAATTTCCCAGTGACGGAGGCCCAGGACAGTGTTGTCCCGATCCTGAGGGCAATAATGGAGGTTGTCAATCTCCCACCAGCTCGCGGCCAAACAACCGGGTTGGTACCTCTCAGCACACCACGGGGCGAGGTCATGTGGGTTTACCCTGACATTGCTTAAGACCTGTCACAACAAATAGCACCTTCAACGACCAGGTCAAAAGAAAAAAATACAGGCCATGCTACTTGATCTTCTCCTCAGAAAACATAAATTGTAGACTTCGGATTCCCACCGCAGCTCAACAAGTATCCTTTTGCACAAAATCCAAGCCTCGTATGACTCATCAACAACGGTGAGACAATGCTTCTCGACAAAATAAATTTCCAGCAGCAGGCAGTGTCCCTCTGCGTATTATTCATATATGCGCAACAGGCGATGGTCCTCGACGTAATAAGCAATCGTACGAACGTGGAAGTAATCCTACGCGAACAATTCAGCTAACTTCTTCATGTGTTTGCGGCAATGTTCCTTTACACCTGACTCCCCATTTGTTACAAGCCAAAGCATCAGTAGTATCCGGTGCAATAAATGATGGGCGACCATATTTTTATTATTATAGCCAACAATCACTCTGTCTTATTCAGAAGATGGGCTATGTTCTCCAGAAAGCTGAATGTCTGAATTTTGGTAAAGGACGACGTATTACTTTATAATCTGACAGATATTACAATATCACTCATAGTAGGATGAGATACAAAGGTGCTAGCACCCCTCGTCGCTCCAGCAAGACTGTAGTCCGTAAAGCTCGAGCTTCAGACTTTGTCAACAAATAAGAGCAGATCTGAACTCTTAATCAAGGACAGTGTATTCTCGAACCCACCAAGGACAATATTTTCTTAATTTGATGCTTTATCAAGGACAACGTCTCCTCGATTCAACAATGCATACAGGCTCGCAAAGCTTAATCGAGACTTGCCAATAATGCCGATCAAGGGCAAGTTCCTCAACAAGTACTATGTTTAAGCTAGTACTTTCCAACAGATTAATTCAAAATGTACAGTGTTCACATTTTGTTATCCCCAATAAGTGCAAATGCATAAGAGGATGTGTGTCTCTCTATGATTCCTTGCCAAATCTATTATATGTGTTCAGGAGACCCTGAATACGCAACGAATAATGGATCTACAAAAAATTCTCCAATGGAGCAGTTCTCAGGTCCATCTAAATATTCTCGTTGAGACCACCCAAACTTGATTCCCTACCACCAAGTCGCGCTCGGCATAATCTCCACTTTCGATGGTTTCTTCATAGAGCATATCCCTTGGCTGTAAAACATCAAGGCAGACGCCCTGGCTGGCCTCACTACCTCCCTAGTAGTCCACGTCAAAATCTATCAGCTGATCATAGTGGTCGGTCAAGAGCTGGTCTGCCCGAAAAATAACCTCTGCATGTGTCTAAGTTACTCAGCGGTAGTACACACCGACATCCAAGACCAGAGGCTCCCATTCATTGACTATGCAGTCTATGAAATTCTCTTCGAGAACCTAAAGGAAGTCACTTCCATCATAAGATGTTTCCTCCGATTCTATTACGATACGGCTACAAAAATGTTGTATCGTCGTTCCTACGATGGTCTTCTGCTATGATGCCTATCGAATGCAGAAGCGAAGCAGGCTCTCCGTGAGGCTCACGACAGGGTTTTTGGTGCCCATCAGCCCTGACCTAAGCTACAAGACCATCTCCAGAGAGTAGGTTACTATTGGCCGACAATGGTAGCAGATGATGTTAACTATGCGAGAAAGTGCTAAGCGTGCCAAATCCACGCAGACTTTATCCACCAGCCCTTAGAATTCCTACAACCAACTGTAGCATCTTGGCCGTTAGAAGCATAGGGAATAGACATTATCGGGTCAATTAGTCTACCTTCTTCTAAGTGACAACGGTTCATCTTGGCTATCACCGACTACTTCTCCAAATGGGCAAAAGCTGTTCCACTCGCTGAAGTAAAGACCTCAAACGTGATCAGCTTTGTCAAGCATCACGTCATATACCGCTTTGGCCTACCACGGAGGATCATCCATGATAATGGTCCAAAAATTATGGAAAAACATACATGAAAGAGAAATGGGTTTATTTATGTGTCATGTCCAACATGGTGGATACCTTAATGCTTCTGTGCACCAAAGTGCCCAACAATTAGAAAATTACACAAAATAGGGTTTATGGTTTAATTTAATTAAACTAAATGCAATAGGTGTTCTAAAATTAATTAGAAGTACCGGGGGTAAAATTAAGTGGAACACAAGTGTTGTCAATGAAGTAGACTCAGAATAGAATATTACCCTAATTTGGGTTGCTCAAAATAGGTGAGATTGTATCTCCAATTTTGATTAGAACACACAAGGATACAATGTTCGATTTATATAGAATTAAATATAGTCGTTTACGATAAATGTTGTGCGTCTAAAATAAAGCACAACAAGACATAATTATGAGTCACACAAGGATCAAAATAACAGTCTAGCACGTCTAGGACAAGGGTGTAAAATCAGTTGGAAGACAATGGCTAGTGTAGTGCTCCAATTATCGAAGCAACGATAGCAACAATCAAATAAAATCACAGTAATTTAAATATAATCAATTATCATGCAATCATTTACACATTAATTATGAAAAGACGAAAATACCCCTAATTTAAAATGTGGGGGTGATATCCGATCCGGACGGAATATTTTGATAGTCGTTTGAGTCAGACGAAATATGCGTGCAGCAGGGCCCGCTACTGTGTTGTACCCTATTTTCGTTCAGAGACTATAAAATTGTCTAATATGGCTTGTGACGCCAGTGGCCTTATGTACATTTAAACTGTGCAAGCTAACTACGTCTTCTTGGCAGGGAAGGTCATGGTAAGATTTGTGCAGGTGGTTCAGATGGGCAGGTAAAGACATCGAAATGTGGCATATTTATTTTAGTCATTTTAAATCTTTTGCATGATATAACTTGAACTAAGAGAAGATAGAAAGACCACAATAATAATTTGTATGCTTCAGCAGATGAATACTTTGTCGATTTGGTTAGTTGGGTTAGCTCGCCCTCACCGGTACTTTTTAAAGTACTGACCCTCGTTGAAGTAGGTTTCCCAAGCCAAGGCAAAGCGGCGAGGAACTGAAGATTCTTCTTCCCCAACCAGTCTATTACTCGGCACACTCCGTTCGTGTCTTTTGAAGCTTGTACAAAATATCCTGGATCTCGTGCACACTCTTTATGCAGCTCCGAGGCAAGGCGATAGCTTCGCCCGCAGGTCTATTATCTTTTGAAGTTCTAGTATGGGATTTAATGTATGGAACGACTATCTCATTTTGCGTCCATCTTGTAAGCCCGTGTGGCACCCATTTATAATTTGAGTCAAGAGATTGTAACAAAGATGTATATTATCATTAAAGAAAACTTTTCTTCATTTCAATGCGTGTTCTTTAGCTTTCGCACTCTGTTGATGTATTTCTATATGTATTATTATGCTAGGCCTTGTGCGGGCACGCCTTACGCTCGTACGACATCACGCCCGGTGGACGAATAGCGATTATGCAAAATTCGGACGTGACATATTGGTATCAGAGCACGGCTTCAGATCCTTTGGTCTTGTGTCAAAAAAGTTTTCTTGAAACGACACTGTCCCTCCCAGTTGAACTCTTGAAATCGTTTGGCCAAAATAAGATACGTTCCATACAGTGAGTCCGTAATACCTAATAAGACTGACGTTTCTTTATTTTTTAAAGAATAGCTTAAGCACATGCGTAGAAGCATAAAAATCATGTAGGCCGTATAGAGCTCATTCTCCTTTAAAATGGAAACAGGCCACAGAAGAGCCACATAGAGCCCATGTGTGGTGCCCCGTTCCCCCTAATCGGGAAGCGCAGCTAAGAAATACAAACGGTATCGTTCGATCGTGATAGATTGAAATAAGAACTCATCCTCGTTATGGATTTGCTTCTTCGGAATCGATTCCCATATTCAGTGGACCGTGTCCCCGGGATCGACTTAGCGGCAGAGTCAGGAGGGACCTCTCCGCTGTATCTTTGTTGCCTCAGTTTTCGCTGTCGCTTGTTGCTTTTGTGCCTTGAGTTAGTTTTCGGATTTGCTTGCATTTTTCTTGAACGGTTTCGATGGATTTTATTGTTTTCGTTCATTGAACTGCACTTAAATTTCGAGATTGGAAAGAGAGGAAGAGGTATTAATCAGCTGTTCGTGGCAACGCAGGTGAATGAGCAGTAGACGACGCACGAGCGGAGTCCTGAAGCATCTTCTTCTTTCCAACTAAGTGAGTGGCTTATATTCGATTCAGTTGGCCATTCTTCCAGTCTTCACACCTAAAAATCTTGCATTCTTGTTTTCCCTGATCATACGATACCAAGTAATAACTAAAAGATGTCAAGATAAAAAGGGAGTAGACTTGAATTATTATTTTCTTATAAATCAAACTTGTGAACGGTTATCTTATTGTATGCTAGTTCGTTTAAAATGTTCTATACATGCTTCAATTTTAGTTAGAATGCATCTTCTTCTATAAATTGTGCTAAGTATGGAACATACTTGTTATGAAATAAACTGTCAGGAAGACTATGCAAAACAAATCATGCAATGCTGCTTATCTTGTACTCATATTGCCTCAATGCAATAAATGATAACTTAACATGAACGCCGTTTGATCACGGACAATTTGTGCACAAGGTCAATGGGTTCCTGCGGACGGTTGCTGGGGCACTGGCACCGATCCGATCCGGGCGAAACTTTACGATAGTCTCACGTGCGAACGGGATGGCGTGTAGCGCCTCACGTGCTTCGTTGCATACCATCCTTGTTCAACGACTATAACTCGTCCATTATGGCTTCTAGCCAGTGATTATCACGTATATTTAAACCTGTTGTAAGCTAACTTGTGTCTTCATGGTAGGGAAGACATGGTAAGTATTGTGTAGGTGGTTCAGACGGACAGGTAAAAGCCACCGAACGGTTGCAAGTTCATTTAGTAGTTTACATATATACTGCTGCTTGTAAATAAACTAAGGCAAGATAGAAAGACCACAAATAATATGCATGCTTCATATAAACAACGTGTTGATTGGTATAGTTGGGTTAGCTCGCTTTCACCAGTACATTTTGATGTACTGACCCTCGTTGAAACAGGTTCCCCGCACTAAGAAGATCCGAGCGAGGCGCTGAAGTCATCTTCCCGATCCACTCCAGCTGTAGGCGTGTTCAGATCGTGCACCCTTGAAGCATTTTGAAACAAGAGCTTGCAACCCAAACACAATGCAGCTCAGAGGGAAAGCCGTCATCCCTCCTGGAGGTCTTTATATTTTGAAGTTTAGTAAAGGGATATAATGTACAGGACAACTATCTCATTTTGTGTCAACACTTTTGTAAGCCCGTGCGGCAATTAGCTGACTCGTTCAAGAGTTTGTAATAGATGTTTATATCAATAAAGAGAACTTTTCCATGTTTCAATTTAGTATTTCAATTTATCTGCGTACTCTGAATATGTGCTCGTTATGCAAAATAACTTAGCCTTGTGCGGTGCGCAACCTAGGCTCGCACGGCGGTCACGCCCGGGGAACGACCCTCGATTCCACGGAATCGGGGAGTGACATGTTGGTATCAGAGCACAGCTTCAAGTTCCTTTGACCCTTCGTATGGGAAAAGTTTCTTTAACGATAAATTCCTGTGCGAACTCTTGAACTCGTTAGGCCAAAATAAGATCCGTTCATACAATGAGTCCATAATACATTATGATCTGATGTAATTTACCTTCTTTTGAAGGAATGGCACCGGTGCAATCCTCAGCGCTAGCACCGGGCGTGACGCAAGCCCAAGCAAGTAGTTCGAGTACTTCGGGAAGTTCACGGAGCCAGCAAGCCATGTCTCGCATCGATCCCATTCAGAAAATGATGCTGATGATGGAAGCCAACCAACAAAGGGAGGAGGCTCGCTACGAACGGGCCGAGAAGCGAGCGGAGGAAAGGCAAATCAAGTTTCAAGACAATGTAGAAGCTCGATTCTTAGTCCAACAGAAGCAGGTAGATACCCTAAACAGATCGTTCAGACTTTGGCCTCCAACCATTCTAAGACAACAGCGGCGATTTCGGTGGAGAAGCCCGTGCTTGAAGTCGAGATGCCTCAAACTCCAAGGAAGAGGGATGCGACTGCCTTCGACTTTGGCGACTTGAAGAAAGTCTGCAATACTCCATTCAAAGGGACTGAGGACCCAATCGTGGCTCTAGATTGGTTGGCCAAACTTGAAGACCATTTCTTTCTGCTTGAGGTCCCCGAAGAGAAGTGCGTCGCATGCGCTCAACTGCACCTCCGTCTTAACGCGCACAATTGGTGGGACGTGCATCGACGATCTCTTTAAGTTGACCATGAAGAGGAGGCGATCTCGTGGGCAAATTTTTGTGCTGCGTTTGAAGAGTAGTTTATACCCCCTCCTGTGCGTCGTCAGAAGGAAAACGAGTTTGTGCAGCTACGGCAGGGCAGCATGACAGTTAAACAATATTCTGCCGTATTCAACCGACTCTCCAAATTTGCTAGTGCCTATTTACCTGATGCAGCGAGTCGAGCTAGAAGGTTTGAAGGAGGTCTACGTCCTGCCATCTATGCACATGTTGTCGTTCTTCAGTACGAGACTATACGGGGAGTCCTAAACCATGCTCTATCTTTTGAACCGCAGTATCCTCATGTTCCTACCGGCGCTGTGCATACCTCCAATCATAAACGACATAGCAACGAGAAAGGAAACACCGCTGCAAAGTGCCCTAACAACGGTGGTCCAGAAAGAGGAAACCCAGGGCCATCGTGTATTTTCTGCAAGAAACTGGGGCACACGGCTGAGAAGTATCGCAAGAAACTCGGACAATGTCTCATTTGTGGTGATTCAACCCACAGGATTCGAGATTGTCCAAGCTACTCAGTTAATCATCCTTAACAAAATGTTTCCTAGCGGTAAGTTCTATTCCTAAGTTTTGGGACGAAACTTCCAATTAGTTGGGTAGGATGTGGTACTTAGTTCCCCCTAATCGGGAAGCGCGGCTAAGAAATACAAACGGTAACGTTCGATCGGGATAGATTGAAACAAGAACTCATCCTCGTTATGGATTTGCTTCTTCGGAATCGATTCCCATATTCAGTAGACCGTGCCCCCTGGATCGACTTAGCGGCAGAGTCAGGAGGGACCTCTCCGCTGCATCTTTCTTGCCTCAGTTTTCGCTGTCGCTTGTTCCTTTCGTGCCTTGAGTTGGTTTTCGAATTTGCTTACATTTTTCTTAAACGGTTTCGATGGATTTCATTATTTTCGTTCATTGAACTGCACTTTAATTCCGAGATTGAAAAGAGAGGAAGAGGTATTAATCAACTGTTCGTGGCAACGCAGGTGAATGAGCAGTAGACGATGCGCGAGCGGAGTCCTGAAGCATCTTCTTCTTTTCAAATAAGTGAGTGGCTTATATTCGATTCAGTTGGCCCTTCTTCCAGTCTTCACACCTAAATATCTTGCATTCTTGTTTGCCCCGATCAGACGATACCAAGTAATAACTAAAAGATGTTAAGATAAAAAGGGAATAAACTTGGATTATTATTTGCTTATAAATCAAACTTGTGAATGGTTATCTTATTGTATACTAGTTCGTTTAAAATGTTCTATACATGCTTAAATTTTAGTTAGAATGCATCTTCTTCTATAAATTGTGCTAAGTATGGAACGGACTTGTTATGAAATAAATTGTCAGGAAGACTATGCAAAATAAATCATGCAATGCTGCTTGTCTTGTACTCAAACAAATCATAAAATGCTGCTTGTCTTGTACTCATATTGCCTCAATGCAACAAATGATAACTTAACATAAACGCCGTTTGATCACGGACAACTTGTGCACAAGGTTAATGGGTTCCTGCGGACGGTTGCTGGGGCACTGGTACCGATCCGATCCGGGCAGAACTTCACGATAGTCTCACGTGCGAACGGGATGGCGTGTAGCGCCTCACGTGCTTTGTTGCATACCATCCTTGTTCAACGACTATAACTCGTCCATTATGGCTTCTAGCCAGTAATCACCACGTATATTTAAACCTGTTGTAAGCTAACTTATGTCTTCATGGCAGGGAAGGCATGGTAAGTATTGTGCAGGTGCTTCAGACGGACAGGTAAAAGCCATCAAACGGTGGCAAGTTCATTTAGTAGTTTACATATATACTGCTGCTTGTAAATGAACTAAGGCAAGATAGAAAGACCACAAATAATATGCATGCTTCATATAAACAACATGTTGATTGGTATAGTTGGGTTAGCTCGCCTTTACCAGTACATTTTAATGTATTGACCCTCGTTGAAACAGGTTCCCCGCACTAAGGAGATCCGAGCGAGGCGCTGAAGTCATCTTCCCGATCCAGTCCAACTGTAGGCGTATTCAGATCGTGCCCCCTTGAAGTATTTTGAAGCAAGAGCTTGCAATCCAAACACAATGCAGCTCAGAGGGAAAGCCATCATCCCTCCTGGAGGTCTTTACATTTTGAAGTTTAGTAAAGGAATGTAATGTACAGGACAACTATCTCATTTTGTGTCAACACTTTTGTCAGCCTGTAAGACAATTAGCTGACTCGTTCAAGAGTTTATAATAGATGTTCATATCAATAAAGAGAACTTTTTCATGTTTTAATTCAGTGTTTTAATTTATCCGCGTACTCTGAATATGTGCTCATTATACAAAATAACTTAGCCTTGTGTGGTGCGCAACCTAGGCCCGCACATCGGTCACGCCCGGGGGACGACCCTCGATTCCACTGAATCGGGTCATGACACCATGTGGCCCGAGTAGCCAAGGAGTGGGAAGCCGCATAATAAGATCCTATGCGGCCTATACAGCCATGAAGTAAGGGGGCCCGCATGAGATCCCCTAACACGACATTCAATGCCCGTCAGAAATTCTGACACACCAGTCATCACCATGAGTGCCTCAAGAATCGTGAGAGAGGCGACAACTCATAAAAAGATAAAAAGTCACATAAGTGCATTAATAACTTCGTCAGATGTGCCATGCCACGTGTTCCCTTATATGCGGCTACAGTCCTATGCGACCTTGTCATTATGCAGCCAAAGTGTCTATTCGACCAAGACCAGACGAGAGCTCGCATGTGGCCACAATGCCATACGGCCGAAGTGTCCATAAGACCAAGGCCAAATGAGAGCACATATGCGGCCAAGATGCTATGCAACCTTGTCATTATGCGGCCAAAGTGTCTAATCGACCAAGGCCAGACGAGTGCTTGCATGCGGCCACAATGCCATGCGGCCAAAGTATCCATAAGACCAAGTCCAAAGGAGAACACGTATGCGGCCACGACTCTATGCATCCACGACACCATACGGCTCTCAGCTTGCAAGATTTGTCCGTTGCAACCGAAAGGATCTTCAAATAATCAGTGTTGACTACGTGTACCACTGACCGAGTCACACATATAACGGAGTTAAAAATAACTTCGAGATCCTATCAATAATATATCACAACTGAGGCTACGTGGCAGCCTGCTCGTAGTATATGACTATATTTGCAACCATATTATATTGAAAGAGGCCTATGCGGCCACCAAACAGAGACATATGCGACAACTATAGCCCTTCAGTAGGATGACTATAAATAGCAAGAGTAGCATACCCTACAATGCTTCGGCTAGCCACGTACGTACACACAGGCTCAAGAGAGAGAAAAGAGGAAAGAGCATTCTGTCATGCCCCGATCCCGAAGGTCCCGACAACGCCCTCGCCGGGCGCAAAACATCGCGCCTCGGCGCTCCCGTGGGGCGTATAGTCGTTTGTCATTGGGACGTGATGCTGTGCGAGCCCGGGGTTGCGTCCACACAAGGCAACATCATTAAAGTTGTGGCTATCATCGAATCGATCGAGTACGCATCAGAGGGATAATGTTGCATACAATAATCTATCTGAGTATATGGGGCAAATCATAAGGCACGAGGTTCTCTGAATACAATGTCATCGTTCCATACATTATGTCCCTATATACAAAAATAGCTCAAAGCAATCGATACGGCTCAAGGCATCGAAACCAGATTTTTGGGTCCTGGGGATGAGGCACTCCTATCGCTTCCTCGGATGATCCAGTACCTACGAACAAGCAAACAGTTGGTGGGTCAGTACTTTGGAGAAAGTACTGGTGAGTCTAAAATCAACGAATATAAGCAATATTTCCTAAAACCAATACTAAGTAAGCATGTGGCAAAGCATTTTATTACTAGTGATCTTTCTAGTTTTACCTAGATTCGTTACATGCAGTACATGAACGGAGTCATATTACTTCTTTTCGAAAAACATCTTTGAAATAAGAGTTCATGTTCGATATACAAGCAAGCAGGCAAGACAAGCAGTTCATATACGATATGCAAGATTCATTTACTGCCTCTGATGCGCAATGTGTCTCGTGAATCATAAGAATTTCTTTAAAGACTTTAGCAAGCATCTAGTGGACTATCTTCTTAGCATCTCTTTCTATGCATCTCTATCTTTCTCTTATTAGCAATATCTTATTGCGTGAACGAGATAGAAGCATATACGAAAAATAGACTTCTCTATGCATGCATTCAATATAAGAGAGCATGTTCGATAGCATGCATATCACTTATTCAGTGATTCTTACCCTTTCGCCGAACAGTTATCCCTACAACAGACATACGAGTTAGAAACATTTGCATATATAAGAATATTGTTCTTTTTTCCTGTCCGTCTCTGCATCAAATAGTTAGGTATGCAAGAAGTCTAAATCCTAACATGCGACATAACTATATGATGGTCCATGAGTCTACTTCCTCAAGATTAGAAGCGGTGTTATCACGGCCCAGCACTGCACTAAGGTATACTCGCTCATATACTTAGCTGCTTTTACATGTGAACCAGCTATCTAATAGACATGAATACCCCCTGATCGCGAGGACTTCTTTGCCTCAGGTATTCCTCTGATCTCCCCCAGGGCGAACAGTCCCCAGTGCCCCAGAAAATCGTTCGTGGGATGATCCTTGTGCACAAGTTATCTAAGACCAATGAATGAATGCAACTCTATCAGATAAACTCTATATGGATGCAACAGTTCAATAACAAGAATATATTTAATCTCTTCTCTCTGTCTCTGTCTCTGCCTCTTGTCTCTGTACGGACAGGCCGCTATTTCTATATCTTATACAGACTGGCTGCCATTTCTCTGATACCGTTCAAGCATTTCGATAAACTTCTATGAAAACATATAACAATCTCTATTTAAGCAAGAAAGCATGGAAACAGTTCTCTATCTCTTTAACTAAGCATGCATTTTTACTCTTTCTTTAGCATATACGATAGAAACATATGAACATCTATTTCTTTTGTCTGTTAACATGGCAGCGGTTCGTTTGATAGCGGTGTCCGTGTAACTAAGCATGCAACATTTTTATCTTTTCTTAGCATGACAATGGTTCTATCTCTATCTCTTTTTAGACAAGCATTAAAGTTCTCTAGTTAAGAAAGCATGTTCGTTTCAATAACAAGATATACGAGTTCTCTTATTAAGCATGCAGAGGCATGTTCTATCATTCTTCTTATGAAACTATCTTCTTAGAAAAAGCATTCAAAAACTTAGATTCATTATTAAGGCGTACAAGAATCAGAGAATAAAGTTTCTGCCCACTCACCTAGATCAATCGTCTTGTGTTTCGATCGGGAACTCTCCGAGAAGGCTTATGCTCGAGCCAGCAAAGCGATATCTCTTTTACATAGTGCCTACGCGGAGCGGGGCACTACACATCCTCATTCCCTCGTCGGACCATCAACGGAGTAAATGAGTCACTGCAGTACTCGATCTCCATCGTCACATTTCCCAGATTAAAAATATTGTACTTAGATATTTCTATTCAGGATTTCTTTGTACTTTTTTTATTTGTTATTAAACCATGTGCATTCAAAAGTTGTAATGGCGAACAAGATGATGACTCTGCTGGGGACATCCTTCTTCTCTGATGAGAAGGTCATGACATAGTCCGACACATCGATGCTGGGTTTAACCCAGAAGATGCTGGTTGTACACTTCGACCAACAAGCCTTTGAGGAAATGCTCTCTGAGGGCGACACTTCACCGAGGCTGGCAAAGCCTAAGAAGACCCACAGGACATGGGTTGCAAAGGTCACTGTGCCTCACCCAAATACTGAGCATGTGGTCCCTGCCTCTCTCTTTCTTGCTGAAGACGCATATCACGCGTCTAACCATGTTACCCCTGGTCATGCGACAACCTTGGCTGAGAAAAAAGGTGCTCAACACCCAAACTATGGCAGAGAAAAATACTATGATACTAAAAGTTTGGGTGCTGATGTACGTTCTATGCGGCCACAACAAAGCCCCATAAGAAGGACTATATGGCACCGGTTGGCAGTCGCTGGCAGATGGCTGCATGTGGCCAGGACAGCAACAGAAGCTCGGTCTTCGACTGAATCTCACGCAACACTGACTCCATGCACCATGCTGAGAAAGTGAAAATTCAAACTTTGACTCTTCATACTATGTACCGGTGTGTGCTAGAACGAGGAAGTCTAGGGCAGTATGAGCTCTCCAAGCTCAAGCGACTGCTCATCCGGCAGACCGTCAACAGGCACCATTAATTGTTAAGCGTGCCCCTGACAGGAAGCTGTAAAAAACTGACCCATGTGTCTAGCCCGAAGTGGCAAACAGACATGGTCGGTCACGTAAGTCTTCCACTAATGACCTAGGAAAAGTTTTTGTACGAACCCCATGCCAGGAAGCAAAGGCAACTCCCACAAACCCATGTGCTCGGTCTACCCATGCTCAAAACGAGGGTGTAAAGGTGAAGTACCCCTCGGTCGACTTGCGCAATATAATCAATCACAAGCACAAAATAAGGAAAATAACTATGACATGGGAGGTGTCCTCTCCAGGATGTCATTATGCCAACTTCGTCATCAACTGTTGTTGTACCAAGGTAGCAGTACCTGCAGATAGGCAGTCAGTATTTCAACGACTGTAACCATGAACACCCATCCGGCAGCCTTTCGGAGAATATATGCAGCCACCGGAGGAGGAGGAGCTGCTCTTTGCCTTGTGTTATTCTGCCTAGAAGTCCCCCTCCACAAGGGGAGGCCGAAAATCCAGCACCTCCAATCCCCTACTCTCGATCAATGGGTCGAGAATACGGGTCCAGGAAAGACGAACAACAGTACCTGGAGAAGGAGTTTTTTTGGGCATCCGCTCAAAGAAGAAATTATCAGCAGTTGGGGGTAGTTCTTCCTCGGGATCCCAGACAGCTTTGCAAGCTGGTGGTAGCAATCCTCCAAGACTTTGCAATAACCCGATATTTCGAAGAGACAATGATCCCTATAAAATAGACATTGTGAACCCTGGGGGTAGCCACTCTCATCTAGAAGAAGCAGCTTCCTACGCTGGGGGTAGTGTTCCTTCTGATTCCGAAGAGGATATAACACTACCAACTTTTTTTGAGGATTATTCACTACAAGAGTTTGAGGCAAAAAGTGTAACATCTACCTTCTGTAAACTCCCTCACCCAAAAATAGGTATTTGTGTATATTTTATATTATTATATTTATTATAGATGTTGAATTTATTTAGAGTATTCTCTTAGTTAATTAGAAAATAATTTTTTCTTTAGTATATTTACTTATATAAATATTCATTTAGAATTATTTTAGGTTATTTTAGATTTTTGGAGATTTTTCCTAGAATTTTTGGTAATTAAAACTTAGAAAACATAAATTTCTAGGACTTCTATGATTTACTATACGACCATACTTGTATGTCGTTCCTACCAAATATTTATTTTAGTTTAAAATATTTAATTATATTTTTGGTAATTTATTTAGAATTTTAAAAAAAATTTATTTAGATTTTAAAATTATTTAGGATCTATTTGGATATATATAGTCTTAATATTTGATAGATGCTAATTTAGTGTTAATAGATATTAATAAGATTTTATAAATTATTTGTATTATCTTTAATTATATTTAAGATTATAAATTATTGAGATAAATTCAAACTCTATTTTAAATTAATTCAAATCCTGAACCTACTAGGAAATCAACTTCATGCATATCCTATCCTTATTTAAATTCATCATAATCCTATCCAAATTAACCAATCCTAGTCCTATTTAATTGAGTAGTGTCCACCATTATAAATACCTCATCCTTCATATTTTTCTTTCCCAAATTCCTCTCTTTTTCGTCCAAAAAAAATAGTCAAAATTCGTCATAAATTCAGCCTCTTTTTCCACTAGTTATGACGAATTAAAAAGACGATATCTCCTAGCTCCGGACTCCAAACACGCTCCAGTTTTTTTTATTAGAACGATAATGAGGTTAGCTTTCTGATTATATAAATTGTTTTTCTAAATTATGAGTATTAAATTCTGTAAAATTCGTAGAGCACAGCATGTCCGAAAATAGACGTGTTTCGATGTTTTCGTGATTCTGGGAGAACCAGGAGTCAGAATCACGAACCGTTTAAAGTTTCGGAAAGCTAATGTCGAGATCATCGACATAAATTTTTCCCAGAATTTAATTCGAATTATTTACATACTGTTAATTCTGTAGAACTTCTAGGTTAGAATTTAACCATCGGTGCACGATACAAAATTTGTATGTACCATAATTCCCAAACGAATTTGAATTCGGACGAGCCATAAATTTCAGCATGTTTTTGACGCTGAAATCTACAGGAAATCATGCATGAAAGTTGAGTTTGTGTCGGTTGACTTTTCGGTCAACAGATCGCCTCGATTTGCGTGCCATGAGTCTCGAGTTGATAAAATTCAGTTTCTTTGGACAAAATTTAGGAATTAACAAAAATCAGAATAATAAGATTAAAATAGGATTTTAGAGTAATTATTCCAGAATTAAATAAATTAAAATAAATTGATGGTTATATTATTATATAGTTATATGAATATATATGTAAGTAAATGCTAATTGATAATTATGACTAAATATTCAGACTGTATGACCCTAGGACATCGTGGACTATCCCATACTTACCTTAACCATGTTGATCCTAAGAACTTGTGAATTTGTCTGCCTTGCGTACATTAACGTACTGGCATAGACACCTGTCAGTTGACTGACTGATTTCGTACAGTACTTGAAGACGCGACACCCGCGTAATTCAACGCGTAATTGACCGTATTAAATGACTAGTGTTACCCCTAGTATACCCCCTGAGTCCAGTGTAAATGTGGTTGAGTATGTTCTAGTGTAATGACTAATGATTCTATTATATTATATTTATGTGTACATAGGATATTGGATTGTTCTGTGTGATTTCTGGAGCAGGTTATTGGTACATTGCAGCTTCCTTACCAGGCAAGTATACCTTGCCATTGTACTGTTATTTATATTCCATATGTTGCATGCATCTTTATTTTCTGTCTTTAGTTCATATATCTTAATTGTTATATAAAATGCACGCGACGGTGACGTCGCGATATGTTTTTATTTATGTATTTGCATTGACCTTGTTCATGAGACTACCCCATTATCATGTAGCATCATTAGGTTCATTGGCCGTGACACAGTTGTTACACGAGTTGTGAGTCTCATGTAGATCACGGACTTGCGTGCAGGTTTGGCCTCTTGTACGTGTGGGCCGTGCGTTAGGTATAACTGCTGTTAGAAACTTTGCATGCTAGTAGACTTGGCAGTTATTAGAGGTCCATGGACATAGCTTATTGTAGTACGGTGGTTCCATCCTTGTCCTTGTTTGGTTGCAGGATTGGGCTAGGGTACTAAGAATAGGCTATGGACCAAATCGTGTCATGAATGTGACATGCTTAGAGCATGGGGTGGGGAGAACAACAAGTACCGCATTTGAGCTCCTTTACACTTTTTTCTGTGAAGCCCAGATTCTCCGCTGGAGATACGGGTGATGATGACCACTATATATTATGTACTATCAGGCGGGCCACCGGCGTTCAAAAGACGACGTGCCTTTTAGGCCCCTGGCTCTTCAAAAGAGAACCATGCCAAATCCCAGTTTTCAGCCAGATAGCTCACTTGTGGGGAAAGGTGTTCTTAACTGCATTCACATAGATGGTTAGGCGACCCCAATGGATGTTTATTTTCAGTACTTTATTGGCATGTGTTTAAGTATACTTGTTATGTCCCTCTGAGGACCTGGTCCGCTGCCAGGTGTACCTGTTCTTGAGTATTTGCAGGAGCACAGATTTGGAAGGATATAGATGCTTCGTGGATGTCTTCTCTTCGAGCCGTGATTAGTAGCTGGTACTTATTGTTTGAGTGGGTTGTACTTATATTGTATTTATTTTTCCCATTCGAGTTGGTAGTGGATTTGTTTCCATCCAACTATCATCTTTAGATACTTCTGTTGAGATCTAGTTTCATAGATACTGGTTATTTATTTCTATATGATTTTGGTGGATGAGATTTAGATTATACCCTGTGACTTGTATTACATTTTATACCACTTATGGATTTGATATTCATAATACAGCGTACGCATGGATTTGGTTTCCATATATTGGAGTTGCCATATCCATGCGGCTGGCATGCTTACGTGTCCTAGTCCTACGTATTTTTGGGACTGGGGCGTGACACCTTCCCATCCTCTTCTCCTCATGTGAGAACTGTGTACATGACAGGGGAAAAAAATGAGGGCTCCAGCCATTGCAAATATCTCGATGCTCTGGAGGCAATGCTGCACACCATGAGTGCCACAATATAGACTTTGGGCCAGGCGATACTGGAGACAAAGGTGAACATGGTCCCACCACCCTTAGGGCCCGTAATAACTCTACAAGCCGAGAGTAGCAATCTTCCGGTGATCCACATCAACCCGTCATTCCGTGAGGCCCAGAAAACAGACAATGACAAGTCTTGGGGTAGTCACCATCGACAAGTCAGAGCAGCATCCAAAGCTAGGGGTAGCATTCCCTCCGAGTCTGAAGACGATGCAAAACTAACGGTCTTCCCTGAGGACTGTACGACTCAGGAATCAGAAGCCCCAAAGCCAAAAGCGACTTTCTCCTTCGATGACGATGATGTCATTGAAATCTTCAACGACTGATGAAGGGCAACAAACTCCAGTTACCAAAATTCAGATACCCTGAGGAGGCAGACAAGGTCGATGACCCCAAGTACTGCCAGTACCACCGGTACGTCCATCATCCAACCAAAGACTGCTATATGTTGAAGAGGCATATCCAGCAGCTGATCGATGCCAATGCACTCACCCTCGACTTCGAGGACAAGACGGTTATTGTGAATATTGTGTCCCTCCAGTTTGGTAATTTCCCAGTGACGGAGGCCCAGGACAGTGTTGTCCCGATCCTGAGGGCAATAATGGAGGTTGTCAATCTCCCACCAGCTCGCGGCCAAACAACCGGGTTGGTACCTCTCAGCACACCACGGGGCGAGGTCATATGGGTTTACCCTGACATTGCTTAAGACCTGTCACAACAAATAGCACCTTCAACGACCAGGTCAAAAGAAAAAAATACAGGCCATGCTACTTGATCTTCTCCTCAGAAAACATAAATTATAGACTTCGGATTCCCACCGCAGCTCAACAAGTATCCTTCTGCACAAAATCCAAGCCTCGTATGACTCATCAACAACGGTGAGACAATGCTTCTCGACAAAATAAATTTCCAGCAGCAGGCAGTGTCCCTCTGCGTATTATTCATATATGCGCAACAGGCGATGGTCCTCGACGTAATAAGCAATCGTGCGAACGTGGAAGTAATCCTACGCGAACAATTCAGCTAACTTCTTCATGTGTTTGCGGCAATGTTCCTTTACACCTGACTCCCCATTTGTTACAAGCCAAAGCATCAGTAGTATCCGGTGCAATAAATGATGGGCGACCATATTTTTATTATTATAGCCAACAATCACTCTGTCTTATTCAGAAGATGGGCTATGTTCTCCAGAAAGCTGAATGTCTGAATTTTGGTAAAGGACGACGTATTACTTTATAATCTGACAGATATTACAATATCACTCATAGTAGGATGAGATACAAAGGTGCTAGCACCCCTCGTCGCTCCAGCAAGACTGTAGTCCGTAAAGCTCGAGCTTCAGACTTTGTCAACAAATAAGAGCAGATCTGAACTCTTAATCAAGGACAGTGTATTCTCGAACCCACCAAGGACATTATTTTCTTAATTCGATGCTTTATCAAGGACAACGTCTCCTCGATTCAACAATGCATACAGGCTCGCAAAGCTTAATCGAGACTTGCCAATAATGCCGATCAAGGGCAAGTTCCTCAACAAGTACTATGTCTAAGCTAGTACTTTCCAACAGATTAATTCAAAATGTACAGTGTTCACATTTTGTTATCCCCAATAAGTGCAAATGCATAAGAGGATGTGTGTCTCTCTATGATTCCTTGCCAAATCTATTATATGTGTTCAGGAGACCCTGAATACGCAACGAATAATGGATCTACAAAAAATTCTCCAATGGAGCAGTTCTCAGGTCCATCTAAATATTCTTGTTGAGACCACCCAAACTTGATTCCCTACCACCAAGTCGCGCTCGGCATAATCTCCACTTTCGATGGTTTCTTCATAGAGCACATCCCTTGGCTGTAAAATATCAAGGCAGACGCCCTGGCTGGCCTCGCTACCTCCCTAGTAGTCCACGTCAAAATCTATCAGCTGATCATAGTGGTCGGTCAAGAGCTGGTCTGCCCGAAAAATAACCTCTGCATGTGTCTAAGTTACTCAGCGGTAGTACACACCGACATCCAAGACCAGAGGCTCCCATTCATTGACTATGCAGTCTATGAAATTCTCTTCGAGAACCTAAAGGAAGCCACTTCCATCATAAGATGTTTCCTCCGATTCTATTACGACACGGCTACAAAAATGCTGTATCGTCGTTCCTACGATGGTCTTCTGCTATGATACCTATCGAATGCAGAAGCGAAGCAGGCTCTCCGTGAGGCTCACGACAGGGTTTTTGGTGCCCATCAGCCCTGACCTAAGCTACAAGACCATCTCCAGAGAGTAGGTTACTATTGGCCGACAATGGTAGCAGATGATGTTAACTATGCGAGAAAGTGCTAAGCGTGCCAAATCTACGCAGACTTTATCCACCAGCCCTTAGAATTCCTACAACCAACTGTAGCATCTTGGCCGTTAGAAGCATAGGGAATAGACATTATCGGGTCAATTAGTCTACCTTCTTCTAAGTGACAACGGTTCATCTTGGCTATCACCGACTACTTCTCCAAATGGGCAAAAGCTGTTACACTCGCTGAAGTAAAGACCTCAAACGTGATCAGCTTTGTCAAGCATCACGTCATATACCGCTTTGGCCTACCACGGAGGATCATCCATGATAATGGTCCAAAAATTAT
Organism: Iris macrosiphon; assembly: GCA_036927795.1. NCBI lineage: Eukaryota > Viridiplantae > Streptophyta > Magnoliopsida > Asparagales > Iridaceae > Iris > Iris macrosiphon. Next base: position 206,413,173 of record JAYESA010000004.1, read on the forward strand.
GGAAAAACATACATGAAAGAGAAATGGGTTTATTTATGTGTCATGTCCAACATGGTGGATACCTTAATGCTTCTGTGCACCAAAGTGCCCAACAATTAGAAAATTACACAAAATAGGGTTTATGGTTTAATTTAATTAAACTAAATGCAATAGGTGTTCTAAAATTAATTAGAAGTACCGGGGGTAAAATTAAGTGGAACACAAGTGTTGTCAATGAAGTAGACTCAGAATAGAATATTACCCTAATTTGGGTTGCTCAAAATAGGTGAGATTGTATCTCCAATTTTGATTAGAACACACAAGGATACAATGTTCGATTTATATAGAATTAAATATAGTCGTTTACGATAAATGTTGTGCGTCTAAAATAAAGCACAACAAGACATAATTATGAGTCACACAAGGATCAAAATAACAGTCTAGCACGTCTAGGACAAGGGTGTAAAATCAGTTGGAAGACAATGGCTAGTGTAGTGCTCCAATTATCGAAGCAACGATAGCAACAATCAAATAAAATCACAGTAATTTAAATATAATCAATTATCATGCAATCATTTACACATTAATTATGAAAAGACGAAAATACCCCTAATTTGAAATGTGGGGGTGATATCCGATCCGGACGGAATATTTTGATAGTCGTTTGAGTCAGACGAAATATGCGTGCAGCAGGGCCCGCTACTGTGTTGTACCCTATTTTCGTTCAGAGACTATAAAATCGTCTAATATGGCTTGTGACGCCAGTGGCCTTATGTACATTTAAACTGTGCAAGCTAACTACGTCTTCTTGGCAGGGAAGGTCATGGTAAGATTTGTGCAGGTGGTTCAGATGGGCAGGTAAAGTCACCGAAAGGTGGCATATTTATTTTAGTCATTTTAAATCTTTTGCATGATATAACTTGAACTAAGAGAAGATAGAAAGACCACAATAATAATTTGTATGCTTCATCAGATGAATACTTTGTCGATTTGGTTAGTTGGGTTAGCTCGCCCTCACCGGTACTTTTTAAAGTACTGACCCTCGTTGAAGTAGGTTTCCCAAGCCAAGGCAAAGCGGCGAGGAACTGAAGATTCTTCTTCCCCAACCAGTCTATTACTCGGCACACTCCGTTCGTGTCTTTTGAAGCTTGTACAAAATATCCTGGATCTCGTGCACACTCTTTATGCAGCTCCGAGGCAAGGCGATAGCTTCGCCCGCAGGTCTATTATCTTTTGAAGTTCTAGTATGGGATTTAATGTATGGAACGACTATCTCATTTTGCGTCCATCTTGTAAGCCCATGTGGCACCCATTTATAATTTGAGTCAAGAGATTGTAACAAAGATGTATATTATCATTAAAGAAAACTTTTCTTCATTTCAATGCGTGTTCTTTAGCTTTCGCACTCTGTTGATGTATTTCTATATGTATTATTATGCTAGGCCTTGTGCGAGCACGCCTTACGCTCGTACGACATCACGCCCGGTGGACGAATAGCGATTATGCAAAATTCGGACGTAACATATTGGTATCAGAGCACGGCTTCAGATCCTTTGGTCTTGTGTCAAAAAAGTTTTCTTGAAACGACACTGTCCCTCCCAGTTGAACTCTTGAAATCGTTTGGCCAAAATAAGATACGTTCCATACAGTGAGTCCGTAATACCTAATAAGACTGACGTTTCTTTATTTTTTGAAAGAATAGCTTAAGCACATGCGTAGAAGCATAAAAATCATGTAGGCCGTATAGAGCTCATTCTCCTTTAAAATGAAAACAGGCCATAGAAGAGCCACATAGAGCCCATGTGTGGTGCCCCGTTCCCCCTAATCGGGAAGCGCAGCTAAGAAATACAAACGGTATCGTTCGATCGGGATAGATTGAAATAAGAACTCATCCTCGTTATGGATTTGCTTCTTCGGAATCGATTCCCATATTCAGTGGACCGTGTCCCCGGGATCGACTTAGCGGCAGAGTCAGGAGGGACCTCTCCGCTGTATCTTTGTTGCCTCAGTTTTCGCTGTCGCTTGTTGCTTTTGTGCCTTGAGTTGGTTTTCGGATTTGCTTGCATTTTTCTTGAACGGTTTCGATGGATTTTATTATTTTCGTTCATTGAACTGCACTTAAATTTCGAGATTGGAAAGAGAGAAAGAGGTATTAATCAGCTGTTCGTGGCAACGCAGGTGAATGAGCAGTAGACGACGCGCGAGCGGAGTCCTGAAGCATCTTCTTCTTTCCAACTAAGTGAGTGGCTTATATTCGATTCAGTTGGCCATTCTTCCAGTCTTCACACCTAAAAATCTTGCATTCTTGTTTTCCCTGATCATACGATACCAAGTAATAACTAAAAGATGTCAAGATAAAAAGGGAGTAGACTTGGATTATTATTTTCTTGTAAATCAAACTTGTGAACGGTTATCTTATTGTATGCTAGTTCGTTTAAAATGTTCTATACATGCTTCAATTTTAGTTAGAATGCATCTTCTTCTATAAATTGTGCTAAGTATGGAACATACTTGTTATGAAATAAACTGTCAGGAAGACTATGCAAAACAAATCATGCAATGCTGCTTATCTTGTACTCATATTGCCTCAATGCAATAAATGATAACTTAACATGAACGCCGTTTGATCACGGACAATTTGTGCACAAGGTCAATGGGTTCCTGCGGACGGTTGCTGGGGCACTGGCACCGATCCGATCCGGGCGAAACTTTACGATAGTCTCACGTGCGAACGGGACGGCGTGTAGCGCCTCACGTGCTTCGTTGCATACCATCCTTGTTCAACGACTATAACTCGTCCATTATGGCTTCTAGCCAGTGATTATCACGTATATTTAAACCTGTTGTAAGCTAACTTGTGTCTTCATGGTAGGGAAGACATGGTAAGTATTGTGTAGGTGGTTCAGACGGACAGGTAAAAGCCACCGAACGGTTGCAAGTTCATTTAGTAGTTTACATATATACTGCTGCTTGTAAATAAATAAGGCAAGATAGAAAGACCACAAATAATATGCATGCTTCATATAAACAACGTGTTGATTGGTATAGTTGGGTTAGCTCGCTTTCACCAGTACATTTCGATGTACTGACCCTCGTTGAAACAGGTTCCCCGCACTAAGAAGATCCGAGCGAGGCGCTGAAGTCATCTTCCCGATCCACTCCAGCTGTAGGCGTGTTCAGATCGTGCACCTATGGTAGGGCTTGTCTCGAATCTATTACTTGTATCCAAATGCGCAAGAAGTACTAGAGCCACCAAAGATTTCCCAGTAGGATATCCTTAAAAATCGCAGTATCGTACTATGCCCATATTACCTCTAGTACATATCCAAGGTTCTCACACATAATCTCAATAAAAGGGAAGCTTTTTATTTCTTTTGCATAAAGGAAACTGAAAGTGAATACAATAAATGTCTACAAATGCCCCGACTCAAAGAAAAGAAAAAGAAAAAATGTAGTTTTGAAAAACAAAAAGAACTAAAGGTACTAATGATCTGAGCACAACTCATCTATTCGCCCATAGAGCCGGGCGATATGGTTTTCTAAGCGCGCCTTGGCCCGTCGTTCAACTTCTTAGGGAAAGGCTTCGGGATCCTCATAACGGGCATAGGCCTCATGCTTGTCCTCTAGCTTTTACATCATGACCTTAACACTAGCCGTATTCTTGGCCACTTTGCTCGCTTCAGCTTGGATGGCCTCTTTCTTTTGTTGGGCATCCCAGAGACTATTCCCTAGCATGTTAAGCTTGACCTATAATTTTCTTATCTCTTCAGTCACTTCAGTCACTTCCTGGGTCAAGTCCTTCTGCTTAGTAAGGCAATCTTCTCAGAGGTCGCTCAGCTTTTCGCTCCTCTCCTGCAAGTCCTGGAGGTCACGCTGCAAGCCTTCCTTAGATGAAGCATAAAAGGCCCTCTCCGTCTCAATATCCTTTGAGAACTCGCCATATTCATGGGATATCAGCATTCCCATATCGCCCTGCTGGTACTGCTTTAACTTTGTCAGGCACTGCTCCACTTTAGTCAACTTCTGGCCTAATAAGTCGGCCATTTATTCAAAGCCAGGGAGTGCCCTCAAAGATTTGACCTGGCCCTCAACAAAGTGCTTGGCCCAAGCAAAGGACTTATTTCGCTCATGCACACTCTGAACCCCTTATTTCAAAAATCCGTAGAAACAAGAAAGGGACATCCGTACAGTCTCATCAATCTCCTCCAAGGTAGCCAGAGTCAAATACGGTACGACAGAAGGAGTAGCCGTGGGCACGACAAGTTGCACTACGACCCTCGACTGCGTGAGAGGTGAAGGAGTCACGGAAGAGCGACCAACAGTCTTACTCGGGACCAAGTCTTTCAGGGTCGTACGGAGTGTCTGCACACCCGGCAACTTGGCAACAGACAACTGGGCAGCACTGCAACTAGAAAAAGGGGTACCCAGGCGTCCCCTGGCTCCTACATTTGCCTGTGCACCAATATCAGATTGTATCACAGCAGCCTCGGAGGATGACCCAGTAGCCGTAGTTCCGGGAACATCGTAGGCGTCCTCCTCGGAATGGCTCGCTCCATCATCCAAAGATGCCGCAATGGCAGAATGCCTAGTAGCAACCGTGGATGGAGCAGCCACTATACCAGAGGGATTTGTAGCAGGCCCCACGGGGCATTCTCTACCCCCAGAGGAGCGAGGGAGAGATTCAGACCTCTTTCGAACGAGCCCGCCGTCCCCTTCTTCCTCTATACCTTCCTCAGCAGCCACATCCACCGTTTCCAATGGAGAGGCAGGATTTGTAAAGCTAGAACAACCAGGAATTAACTTTATCTGGAGAATTGAGACCTGAAGCCAAAAAATCTTATCCCTTGTGAAGTTGCAAAATGACATACCAGAGGGAGGCGGCGGAGGTTGTGGCTCGCCAAACATTGTCATAAGCGTCCAAGTCATCAACGGATATGTGCTCTAAAGGGGTATAAGGCTCCACTGAGGTCGTATCCAAATCTGGAGCTACCGAAGCCTCAGGTACAGGTCTAACATCAGACTCGGGAGAGGTGGTCTCCTCTTTCTTCTAAGCGTAAAAGACCACCGAAGTAGCTGTCCGCCGGGGATGGTCCCTCTTCGATGTTGTCTGCACATTGTCAAATAGACTCGAAGAAAGGTATTATAGAGAGGACTAGGAAGAATTAAACTGAGAGGTTCTACGGGTACTGCCATCGCATCTAGAGGGGGGTCTGGTTCAGAAGCCGCTAATGAAAGGGGTCCTACCTCTTTGTTCATAGTCCCCTTCGCAAAGGACTTCGTCGGAGGTCCCTTCCTGGGGCCACCTCAGTCCTCGCCTTCTTGGAATAGTGAGCATGATATTTTTCGACCTTTGATTTACACTTAGCAGGCGAAGGATAGTCGGAAGAAGATGTTCCCTCTTCCTCGATTGACGGCTCCAGCTCCACAATCAGAGGTCTAGCAACTCCCTTACCTTTCTTGGGCGTCCTACGTGCCCTTGCTTCTGGAGGCATCAACAAGTGCCTTCGATATAACTCCTCTCCAGGTCAAAGTTAGCCGGCGGGGCATTGGCCGTACAATAATACTTCATCGCTGTATACAATATTCTGGGCACGACGTCGGCCGACGATAACTAAAACTGAGCTTGAGTGCCAGTGGCACTATAGTAACTCCATGCTCGGGCCCTATCGAGGAAGCTGCCGTTGTATCCGAGGAAAGCACTCGGGTGACCCAACAGAAGCTGAGTGTAGCCAAACTGACGAGCGAACCAGCTGGGCAGTTAAGGCTCCATAAAAATAGCAGCTATATTCTGGTACAATAAGTGGGAGGGAATGATGGCTTGGAGCCAACGAAAGAGCATCTCAGACAAATTTTTAGGCTTACCCCCGCCATCCTGATGAACAACATTCCTCTCCTCATTTGTGAACTCTGGCTCGGACGTGAAGAAACTCCAGCCAGTAATGAAGGAGAGCTCTCTTCTACCAGCGGGGACTGTGTCGCATTTCCACTTCATGCCCCGATACCTACGGATCAGGGCATTGGCAGCCACCATATTCTCATCACTCTCAGGGCTCACCATGGATCCATGATGTAGGAGAAGCCAACCCATCAGATAACGGTAAGGAAGCTCGACCCTGTTGAAATGACCCTTGCCAGGATGGTCCTCCACCTTCTCAACAAAGTTGCGGAGACCGCAAAGGATGCAACATATTATAGCCGGTATAAGGGCCATCTTATGGCCGAAAGCCAACTTCACTGCCGGAAGGATGATGGCGCGGCTCATCCTCTCTATTATCCCAGACCCGCCTGGGACTATGCAGTTGCGCAACCAGAGCATTAGGTATCCCGCTAACACGACCTTAGTGGATAACCTGTGGGTATCCATATAGAAATAGCTAAGTTTTTCTTTGAAGTCACCCATCTCGTCAACAGGTTTGTCCCCTTCCTCCGAGGAACCCTCAATGCCTTCATCCTCAGTAGTAGCCAGTTCCTTGAGTGCCTGAATTGAATCAGCCACTTGCTACTCGAATCGTGGCGCCCGACCATGAACTCTGGTGGACTCCTTCGGTTCCGAAAAGAGATAGCGGGTGCCGTGGTGGCATAGTAATTCCTGGTACACTGCCAGGATCTTCGGGTTCTCGGCTTCTAATTCTTCGAGTTTTTTATTGCTCGGGGTATACTCTTAGTAGGGTTCTTCGCCCCAAGGAAGTTTAAAGACGGTATGCATCTTATGCAAGCCAGTTCCATCTCGCTGTCAGGTGCAAAGAAGGTTCCCGTGCGAAGGTTGTACAATTCTATCAGGGCTACGAAGAGGGGGCAAATATCTCCAAACCATGACACTTACCCCTTACGGTGAAAAATAAGTCGGAGATCCTAAGCTCCCGCACGTACTTCTTCAGAATCCATATAGTCAAACGACACCATGAGTGACTATAATATGCCCTACTAGGAGCCCTCTGTTGTCCCGTAGGATAGGTCCCCTTCTTGGAAACTTGATGAGGAAGGTGCCCGCTGTATATATGCTAAGTTTCGGTCCCAGTTCACTTTCGACAAGACCAGACTTCAATCCAAGTAAGAAGTACGAGGGTGACTCCTTCGTGCTGTAAAACTCTCCTTTATTCCTGTCGGTCCCACACCAGACATTGCCAATGAGGGGCCCTTATGGCTTAGGGGTTAAGTTCCAGTCCATCCGTCGTGGACCCATCATCACCTTCAGGTCCGACAAAGGCAGCTGACGTTCAAAAGAAGAAAATGTCATGTATGTCTCGCGTAAGGTAAAAGACCAGTTCTCCCTGGTCGTCCCCATCTCGGGCTGAAAAGATTCCAATGCATCCCCAAACAAGAAGTACAACTTCTTAAAGAAGTGCTTCCCATCTTTAGAGGGGATCTCCCTCGAGTTTATCTGGCTCAACAAGAAGGAAGGCGTCTGCTCAGCGATCTTTTGTTAATGTTCAGGCGGAAGATCCTTGTCAGTCTGGGTCTTAACAACCGTAATTAGGTCCCCGAGGTTCATGTTTAATGGAAGTAGACCATGACCGAGGACCAGGTCGCCAGAGGGTGCGGTGGGCAAAGTCACTGCAAAAACCACAAATGAGCTTGGTTAGAATCATTGAGAGGAGTATCAATGTTCCAAATTGATATACTCATGTAGCTGACGACAGAGCCAAACTATGCGGCATGTTGTTTATGCAGCATGGTCACTCATGCGGTCGAGTCAACCCATGCAGCCGAGTCACCCATGCGATCGAGTCACTCATACGACTGAGTCAACCCATGCGGCCGAGTCACACATACATCCGAGTCACCCATGCGACATGGTTGTTTATGCGGCTGGGTTGCCCATGTGGCTGGGCTACCCATGCGGCAGTGAGAAGTTGGCTCATAGACTCATTCATGCGTCCAACTATGCATATGTGTCTCTGTGTTCAGAACGCCACTTCGTCTTCCTCAAATGACCTACCCTTAATCGATGGCTGAACGTTGTTGGGAAACAGAGGAGGGTCAACCTCGGCAGTGCGACCCTTTCCCTTGGTCTTGCCCTTGCTCTTCGGAGCCTTCTTGGCAACAAGTCGAAAGAGAAAGCTTTGGACGCCATGGCAGCAAGGAAGAAGAAAAGAAGAAAGTTCGAGAGACTTGAGGGTTTATAAAAGACTTCTCTCTCTCCTCAGACCCCCTTATATAGGCCAAGATATGCGGCTTGGTATAATGATGGTGACTGTTCGAATCCCGATCTTCCTCAATCCATGTAGTGACAGGAGATGACGGTGACTCCTCATTTACTGTGCCACTTTATCATCTTTAAACCGTCGCCTTGGAGTCTGAACCTAAAAGACGGTATAGAATCCTAATAAATCTTCTCAGAGATTGAGCCAAATATACTGATTAATGATTTGACAGCCGGCCAGAACCGACTATGTGGAAACATGTCTATGCATCATGTCACTCATATGTGGCCAAAGGTGCTCGACCATGGTTCTAGTTCAAAGTATTCCAAACTTGTCATTTTGGGAATCTTTGAAGGGGGTCTTTTAGAAGCATAAAAATTATGTAGGCCACATAGAGCTCATGCCCCTTAAAAATAACAACAGGCCGTAGAGGAGCTACATAGAGCCCCATGCGGTCCGAATAACCAAGGAGTGGGAAATTGCATAATAAGATCCCATGCGACCTGTACAGCCTTGAAGTAAGGGGGGCCGTATGAGATCCCCTGACACGACATTCAAAATCCGTCAGAAGTTCGAACACACCACTCGTCACTCCGAGTGCCTCGAGAATCGTGAAAGAGGCGGCAGCTCATAAAAAGATAAAAAGTCACATCATTACATTAATAACTTCATCAGATGTTCCATGCCACGTGTTCCCTCATATGCGACTATGACCCTATACGCCCTTGTCATTATGCGACCAAAGTGTCCATTAGACCAAGGCCAAACAAGAGCTCACATGCGACCACAATGCCATACGGTCAAAGTGTCCATAAGACCAAGGCCAAAGAAGAGCACATATGCGGCCAAAATACTTTGCGACCTTGTCATTATGAGGGCCAAAGTTTCCAATCGACCAAGGGCAGATGAGAGATTGCATGCAACCACAATGCCATGCGACAGAAGTGCCCATAAGACCAAGGCAAAAGCAGAGCACGTATACGGCCATGACTCTATGCGTCCATGACACTATGCGGCTCTCATCTTGCAAGATCTGTCCGTTACAACCAAAAAGATCTTCAAAATATCAGGGTTGACTACATGTTTCGCTGACCGAGTCACGCATACAACAGAGTTGAAAACAACCCCGAGATCCTATCAACAACATATCCTAACTGAGCCTACGTTGCAGTCCCGTAGTATGCGGCTACATTTATAACCACATTCTGTGGAAGGACCCCCATGCGGCCACCAAACAGAGGCATATGCGGCACCTATAGCACGTCACCAGGATGGCTATAAATAGCAAGGGTGGCACACCCTATAATACCCGGCTAGCCATGTACGTGCACACATGCTAAAGAGAGAGAAAAGAGGAGAGAGCATCCTCATTCCCTCGTCAGACCGTCAACGAAGTAAAGGAGTCCCTGCAGTACTCGATCTCCATCGTTACATTTCCTAAATCAAAAATATTGTACTTAGATTTTCTGTCCATAATTTCTTTGTATTTTTTTGTTTATTGTTAAACCAAGTGCATTCAAAACTTGTACTGGCGAACAACCGGGAACATCACAAGCACAAGTAGACTCGCAAGTAGTTCTGGCATTTCGGCCAGCTCTGAGAGCCAATGACCTGCGCCTACTGTGGACCTAATTAAGCGGATTATGCACATGTTTGAGGCACAACATCAAAGGGATGAGGCTCGACAGAACAAATTAGAGAAGAATCTAGAAGCCAATTCGTGGTCCAACAAAAGCAGGTAGATGTCCTACAACAGATCGTTCAGACCATGGCCTCCAACCATTCTGCAATGACAACGTCACAAGTGGAGAAACTAGAAAATGAAGTCCAGACATCTCAAACCCCAAAGAAGAAGGATGTGAATACCTTCGACTTTGCCGACTTCAAGAAGGTCTGCAATACATCTTTCCATGGGACCGATGACCCCGTCATGGCTTTATATTGGCTAGCTGAAATAAAAGACCATTTTAAACTGCTAGAAGTACCTGAGATCAAGCGATTCGCTTGTGCCCAACTCCAACTTTGTCTGGATGCGCATAATTGGTGGGATATACATCGAAGATCTTTCTCCGCAGACGATGGAGGCGAGACGATCTCATGGGCTACCTTCTGTAGCGCATTTGAGGAGGAGTTTATACCCCCACTCGTTCGTCGTCAAAAGAAGAACTAGTTCGTGTGTCTGCAACAAGGAAGCATGACGGTGAATCAATATGCCGTAGAATTCAACCGGCCCGCTAAGTTTGCTAGCTCTTACCTACCCGATGCGGCGAGTCAAGCCAGACAATTCGAAGAAGACCTGTGACCTTCCATTCATGGTCACATAGTCGCTCCTCAGTACGAGATAATACGGGAAGTCCTTAGCCATGCCCTCGTCCTAGAATCGCAATATCCTTCAACTACTGTTGCCGCTGTGCAACATTCTTATCACATGCGCCCTAGGAATACTGGAGGTCACAACGCTAAAAAATATTCAGATAATAGCAGTTTTTTGGACCATAATTCGGGGCATAGTCAAGGACAATTTTGTACCTTCTGCAAACTACCAGGGCAAACAATCAGCAACTGCCGCCATAAGAATGGGTCATATTACAATTATGGTGAACAAGGACATTTAGCTAGTCATTGTTCTCTCCCCTCCCTTCGCCGTACTCAACAATAAAATCCACCTCGAGCACCCAAAGTAAATCGGTCAGTGCAACAACAAGAGCGTCATCCGAATGCCGTGGGCCGGGTTTATTGATTAACGCGGGACGAGGCGTTCGCCTCGGACACCATCGTGACAGGTATATTACTTGTTAATAATATTCTTGCACGAGTACCATTTGATTCTGGTGCCACACATAGTTTTGTATTGGCGAACTTCGCCAAGGAACACGAATTCCCTCAGACAATGTTAGGCCTAAAGCTTAGCGTTAGTACCCCGTCAGGCATAGACTTGCCTGCTAACTCAATTTTTTGTGACGACTATATTTGCATCGGAGGAAGGAAATCATCGCTTGATGCGATAGTCCTAGAAATTAGGGACAATGACATCATTCTGGGGATGGATTAGCTCGGTGCTTGTTCGGCTACCATTGATTGTGCGAAAAATAAAGTCGTATTTCGTCTACCCGACGAGACCAAATTTTGCTACGTGTGCAGTCCATCGTCGAGAGCATCAAATGTTTGTATGGTAATTTCTGTAATGTCTGCTCGATGGGTGATACATTTTGGCTATGAGGGATACTTGGCATCCGATCGAGACACTCAGCGAGATTGGACAAATGTAGAGTCTACTTTCGTTGTAGCAAAATTTTCTGATGTGTTTCCAGAATAGTTGTCCGGCATGCCGTCCGACCGAGAGATAGAGTTCACTATAGATATATTTCTAGATACTCGACCGATTTTCAAAGCTCTTTATCGAATGGCCCCTGCCGAACAGAAGGAGCTAAAAGTCCAACTATAAGAACTGCTCGATCGTGGGTACATCTATCCGAGTGTATCTCCATGGGGCGCACCGGCGCTGTTTGTGAAGAAAAAAGATGGTTCAATGCGGCTCTGCATAGACTACCGAGAGTTGAATAAATCCATCATTCAAAACAAATATTCCCTTCCCAGAATCGATGACCTCTTTGATCAATTGCAAGGCTCATCGGTATTCTCTAAAATTAATCTTTGTTTGGGATACGACCAACTGAAGATCAAGCCAGACGACGTGCCGAAGTCAGCCTTCCGCATTGGCTATGGCTACTATGAGTTCTTAGTTATGTCGTTTAGATTGACCAATGCCCCAGCCGCCTTCATGGATTTGATGAATCGAGTGTTCTGGTCGTACCGTAAAAAGTTTGTAGTAGTGTTCATTAATGATATCTTGGTGTATTCGAAGAACAGTAAGGAATATGAGGAGCACTTGAAGACCGTGCTTTAGACTCTTCAGAACAACAAGCTATACGCAAAGCTAAGTTAGTGCAAGTTTTGGCTAAGCAGTGTATCTTTCCTAGGGTATATCATTTCTGTGGGAGGCATCTCAGTCGATCCGAAGAAAGTTGATGCCATCGTCGAGTGGGAGCAACCTGCATCAGTCAATAAAATTTAAAGCTTTCTCGGGTTAGCGGGATACTACAGATGGTTCATGAAAGATTTTTCTAAAATTACTTCACCCTCAACTCGCCTCACTCAGAAGGGAGTCGCATTTGAGTGGTTTGCCGACTGTGAAACTTTATTTCAGGAATTAAAGAAGTGCCTCGTCTCCACTCCATTACTTGCACTGCCGAACGAGAATATGGGATTCCAAATCTTTAGCGGCGCCTCAGGCCAGGGCTTAGGAGCTGTGCTCATGCAACAAAACAAGGTGATGACTTTTTCTTCGAAATAATTAAAGCCGCATGAGCGCAACTATACGACACCTGATCTAGAACTCGCGGCAATTGTGTTCGCACTGAAGTTGTGATGATACTACCTTTATGGTATGGCTTGCAAAATTTTTACTGATCACCAGAGCCTTAAGTATCTTTTCACTTAGTCGGACCTAAATCTATGGCAAAGGCGTTGTCTAAACTGATAAAATACTATGACTTGTCGATTAACTACACTCCAGGTAAAGGAAATATTGTAGCGGATGCGCTGAGTCGAGTATTTGCGGGATCTCTATTCGTCAACCGTAGGGTAGAAAAAGAATTGGAGAGTTTAGACATTGAGCTGCGAATTCGATATCGAGGCGGATCGATTGTGGGATCGTTAGCTCAGTAACTCATTGAACTGAGCCTGATAGAAAAGGCCAAGTCCGCTTAGGCGAACGACCTATTCCTGATGAAGATGCGCTAGCAGATTTTAGTAGGGAAGGCAACCGACTTTGCAGTGGATGAAAGTAAAATATTGCAGGTGTAGAAGCATAAATAAATCATGCAGGCCGCATAAAGATCATGCCCCTCAATAAGCCACAGAGAAGCCACATACGGCCTGAACAGTCAAGCCGCAGAAGAGCCACATGCGTCCTGATCAACCAAATCGCAGAAAAAGCTGCATAGTATATTATATGCGGCCTGAACAACCACAAAGTAGGGAGGCTGCATAAGGACCTCCTGACACAGATTTTGATGTCTGTCGGAAGCTCTGACACATCACTCATCACTCTGAGATGCTTCAAGACTCGTGAAGACGATGGCTTAGAAAAAGACAACAAGTCACATCAGTGTATTAATTGCTTTGACAAACGTGCCTTGCCATGTGTTCCCTCGCATGCGGCCACACCATCATGCGGCCAGAGTGTCCATTCGTCCAAGGCCCAAACACGAGCACGTATGCGGCTACTAGACCCATGCGGCCTCGCCACCATGCAACCAGAGTGTCAATTCGACCAAGGCCCAAATGAGAGCACGTATGCGGCTACATGATCCATGTGGCCTCGCCATCATGCGATCAAGTTGCTATGCGACCTCCAGCTCATAAGATCTTTCCGTTACAACTATAGAGATCTTCGCACAGTTGGTGCTAACCACGTATCCAACTGACCAAGTTATGTCCATAACAGGTTGACAACCCCGAGATCTTTTCAACAACATATCTCAACCAAGACCACGTGGCAATCGGCCCATGGCATGCGGCGACAGTTGCAACCATATTCTGTTGAAGGAGCCTTATGCGGCCACCAAACAGAGGCATATTCGGCACCCAAAGTCCATCAGCACGATGACTATAAATTGGAGCAACTTGAACATTCTAGGGGCTTTTTTATCCTTCAGAGAGAGACCATACTAGGGCGGGCTTTTTTTTGCTTCAGAGAGAGACCATACAAGGGCAGGCTTTTTTTCTCTGTCAGAGAGAAATCATATCACCCCCGGCTAATACAGAAAGAGAGAATACCGAGATGAGTAAAAAGAGAATATAAGCTTCTCACCCTACATCGGATCGTCCACGGAGTAAAGGAGACGTCATAGCACTCCTTGTCCATCGCTACATCCCAGAATCAATTATATTGTACTTAGATTGTCCATGTCAGACCTCTTTGTACTTTCTTTCATTTGTTAGTTAAATCAAGCTCCTTTTAGAACTTTTGAATTTAATGGCGAACAAGATTGCGACTCTGTCGTGGATCTCTTTCTCCACTGATGAGAAAGCTATGGCATAATCCGACATAGCCAAGCTCTAGTCCACTCAAAGGATGCTGGTGGTTTGCTTTGATCAGCAGGCCTTCGAGGACATGCTCTCCAGGGACATCGCGAGTCCTTCTCAGAGGCAAGCAAAGCCCAAGAAGACCAACAGGACACGGATAGCAAAGGCCATCGTGCCTTACCCAACTGCGGAGCTTGTGCTCCCCGTCTCTCTCCCAGCCACAGGGACCGCACATCATGCATCCACTGTCTATGCGACAGCCTCTTCCAACCAGATGGGTTCTCACCACTAGAAGACCCGTAGAACGTGGGCAGCAAAGGCCACCGTGCCTCACCCAACTGCGGTGGTTGCACTCCCCATCTCTCTCCCTGCCGCAGGGACCGCACATCATGCGTCAACTGTCTATGCGGCAGCCTATTCCAACCAGAAGGGTGCTCACTACTCGAAGACCCGCATGACATGGGCAACAAAGGTCAACGCTCCTCGCCCAACTACAACATCCTTTGCCTCTTTCTTTTTTGCTGAATTCGCTCGCCAGACGTCCCCTCAGACTGTCCATGCGGCATCCTCACCTGATGCAGAAAATGCTCAACACCCAAACTCTGGCAGAGAAAAATACTAGGATGCCAGATATTCGGGCTCTGATGTAAACTCTATGCATCCACGAAGGAGGCCGCATAAGACTCACTATGCTGTATTGGTTGACGGTTGCAAGCAGATGGCCGCATACGACTCTGGCAGCAGCCGAACCTCTATTTTCGACCGAATCTCATACAGGCATACCCTATGAGTCATGCTGAGAATGGTAAAAATCCAAACTTGGACTCTTCGTTCTACGTGCCTATGGGTGCCAAGTCGAAGAAGTCTAGGGCTGTGCGAGCTCGTCATGCTCAAGCAACTGTTTATTCGGTTGACCGTCTGAGGGCACCATTAACTGTTATGCGGGTCCCTGATGGAAAGATGTATAAGATTGACCCGTGCATCCAGTCCTCAGCGGCAAATGGACAGGGTCCGTCTCTAAAATCTTTCACTGACGATTTGAGGAACGTTCTTGTATGAACCCTAGATCAGGGAGCAAAAATAACTCACACGCCCCGTGTGCTCTGTCCACCTGTGTTCACGAAAATGGTGTAAAGGTGAGTCAGCCCTCGCCTAACTTAAGCAATATGATTAATCACAAGTGCAAGGTGAGGGAGGAAGCTAAGACAGGTGAAGCGTCCTCCCCAGGATATCACAATGCCAAAATCATCATCAACTGCTGCTGCAACAAAGTGGCAGTACCTATAAGCAGACAGTCGGCATTCCAATGACTGTACCCAACGACACATATCTAGAAACAATCCAAGGATCAGGTGCAAACACCCGAGGAGGATGAGATATCATTCATCTCATGTTACTCTTCTCAGAAAGGCTCTTCCACCTTGGAAGGAAAAAAAGTCCAGCACCACCAGTCCGTCAATCTCAACTAGCACATTGAGAAGGAGAGTAGAGGGAGGAACAGCAACAGGACCCGCGGAAGGAGTTTTCCAGGGCACCTACTCAAAAAAGAAGCTATCAGCTGTCGGGGGTAGATCCTCCTCAGAACCCCTGGGGGTTACTCAAGATGGGGGTAGTAATCCTCCAGACCTATACGATAACCCATGTTCCAAGGAGATGAGTATTCCTAAGGAACAGATGCTGAAGTCCCTGGGGGTAGACACCCTCAGAGAGAAGACACTGCCTCCTATGCTGGGGGTAGTACTCCCTCTGAGTTTGAACATGGTACGATACTGCCAACCTTTCCTGACGACTATTCGTTGCAAGAGTCCGAAGCGGAAAGTGCTATATCTACTGTCCCGTCCACCTCTCTTCATGTAAGAACGACATAGATGGCATGGGATGAGCTTGAAGGCCCTAGTGACCGACAGTGCCTCGAGGCCCTCGAGGCTATGATATATACCATGAGCGAATTAGTGCAATCCTTAACCCAAGCTGTGCTAGACATCAAGGCAAGTGTAGCCTCCTAGCTACCAAGGGCCTCAGGACAAGCAAGCTTGGACCCGGGGACCAACGTGAATTCTGATGCAACCGCTCCCCCCATAGGCAAAAATCATCCTCTGTCTGGTTCATCTGCCCCTTCTGGGGGAGACGAAGCCAAATACGCAATTAGAGAAATCTGGGAACTCCGGGCTCACCTAGATTTTATGGGCAACCGATATTAACGGCGCGAGCTGAGGATATGACAACCATACCCTCGCGAGTGGAGGGATGTTCTGTACCCGCCAAAGTACAAACCTTTCAACCTTAACCCAATCAACAGGAAGACTTATCCTCGTCAACACATGAGCTATTTCGAGACTGCAACGGGGCACCTACCTCGTAGTGACACACTCTTCACCAAGCTTTTTGTGGGGACATTGTCTGGGGTCATATTTGACTGATTTTGCAGCCTACAAGATAACTGTATCTCTTTGTTTGACGACTTTAAGAGATTTTTTCTTAAAATATTATAAACCCCCTCACCTAAAATTAGACCTATTTGGTATAGATAGAGAAACTAGGGTTAGTTGTATCCAATTAGAAATATAACACGACATTTTATTTAATTATGCAATATTTATATCACCTAGTGCACCTTACCGTTGCTTCGATAATTGGAGCACCTCACTAGCCATTGCCTTCCTATAAATTTTATAACCTTGTCCTAGACGTGACCGCCTACCATTCTGACCTTGGTGTAACTTATAATCATGCTCTCTTATGCTACATTTTAGTCGTACAATATTCGTCACGGACGTTTATATTAAATTCTAAATAAATACGACTTTCTATCCTTGTGCGTTCCAATTTCTATCTTTGTGTAATTTTTTGATTGTGGGGCACTTTTATGTAAAAGTGCGTTGAGGTATCCACACCATTTGACACAATACATGCAGAAAGCTATTTTTCCCTTCATAGAAATTTTCCCATAATTTTTGGAATGTGCAACGCGCACATCGCCCCCCATTTAAATTCTAGCCTTGTATTTAAATAATGCAAATCCTATCCCTCCAAACATCCCCATGGCAAGCCCAAGGCCCATTTCTAAGAGATGTTGACCAAGCCAAACCCTTTTAGGTCAACCCAATACCATGTATAAATAATCCTTTCCTATTTTCCCCACATCAAAACACAAACCTAAATTTCCTAGCCAACTACTATTCATCTTCCTTCCCCCTTCCCTGTGCCCGACCCCCTCTGCCAACCGTCGGTCGGAGCTGCCCCAACCACTGAGCCTTTGACCTCGACCACAGTCCACCGAGCCCTCCACCCTGAACGCCGCCATACTCCGCCTGCACCGAGCACCCCGTCGGCCTCACCCCGCTGCTCAACCCACGACAACAACCACCTTCCTCCGCCTGCACTTCCTTCTTCCCCGACGATTCCCCGGCTGTCACGACCCGCACCCGGTGTAAGGGTACTAGTCGAAAACAACGCCCAGCCTACGCCGCAGAATCGGTGGTAGAACGCTGTCTAGATAATCTAAAGAACCACCAATAATGATAGTATACTCAATCACAGAACTAAGATAGAAATGAGCACGAATCAGATAAAGAATAAAATAGTCACAATACAACTCATGAGTCTAAAATAATACATCAATGAGTCTGAAGGAATACAGAAATAAGCTGAAGACAAATCCAGTACAAAAGAATACTATGAAGCTACAACTCCAGGGTCAACTGTCTCAGTTGGGATAAGTCCCTCTTGAGCCAGGGTCTCAGAATCTAAACCCACAACATCCTGGGGTCCATAAAAGGTAGGGTACCACTCCTCAGTATCATCTGGAAAAATATATCCAGTCAGGAAAGGAGCAGAGTACAACTCTAATAGCAGTTCTCAATCAATGATAAAAACTATGTAACAGTAAATAGCTATGGATAAACAAGATGCACAATAGATAGGAGAGATATATGTACAATAAGGAAATACTGGAAATAAATACAATAAGGAACAATATGCCAATGAAACAATAATACTAATGACTAAGTGTGTGAGTATTAGCTTAACATGTGATCGGCTTGGGCAAGATGCAATGCGGCCTGGCTAATCATACGTGCAGTGCATGATCAACACTATTCTGTTACCAGTACTTTATTCAATAGGGATTTGATCACATATCTATACTAATACTCCCCACCCCGACTGGTATAATTGATCCAACCACGGTATGCTATGGCACGAGATTCCCCAAGAAGATAGCTAGTCTTCTCGAGAATCGGTGTCTGTACATGTACAAGATAACCAATGAAACAATACTTGCACCATATACACCATATACCAAGGAATAACATCTCATGACGAGATCCGGATATACCAATCCGTGTAACCATAGTGTCAAGAGAAACATGGATATCTACACTAGATACAACGAACATAGAGGATATCATAAATGAGAAACTATCAGAGAATGTACTCGCCTGAAGTCCAATGAACAGTCTCACAGATGTCTGACTCGGTGCCTCGAAGACCTAGATATGGAATACAACATCAATACAAGGTCCCGAAAAGAGAACAAGTTAAACTAGTCAACTTCTAGGTCAATAAGTCAATTCTAAGTCAACTGTCAACTGTGGTCAACTCTAAAGTCAACTAAAGTCAACTATGGTCAAACCAAGGTCAACCTCACAAAACATATATATATATATAATAAATAAGCATAATAATATAGAATATTAAATACAACAATTAGGAATCAAGGTTTTGAACCCAATTGGTATCCACACAAAGAATGCTCAAGATACATATAGTTATATTATTACTCTAATACATAATATATTATATATAAACTAATATATTATATATAAATAAAATAATAACAATACTAGTATTATATCTCACCACAAATACATATATATATATGTATATATATATACAAATATAATATATAATATATAAACTAAATCTGCCCAATTGTCACTGAAAACAGTGTGCTAAAACACTAGTTTTCAATAAACAGACTTATAGTGACAGTCCCAACTGTCACAGCAAAACCGTCACCAAAACGCTGTCAAATAAATCCACTGTTGTCACAGTTTGATGACAGTTCAAACTGTCACAGAAAATCGTCGCTGTAAAACTGCTGCTCAAACCCGCCCGCTGTATTAATGACAGAACTGTCATTAATGCCGAACACTGTTACAGCGGCTGCTGTTTTAATGACAGTGGCTGTCATTAAATGCCGCTGTCACAAAAACAAATAATATAACTATATATATATATATATTAATATATATAAATCAAATATAAATCAATATATATATATATATATAAACAATTAAATAAATATATACTTATATATATATACATAGTCCTACACAATTAATTACTAATAGCTACAAAACACATTGCATGTATTAATATACATATTTTAACATAGCTAGAAGCACACATAAAAATATATTCATTAATATGAAATTAATTATATAATAATTATAATTAATATAATTACTCATTTAAACACATAAATATATTTTATAAAATATTTATGTATAATTTATTTTATTAATATGTAGTAACATATATAATTGCATGTCAAGAAAGCTACATATATATTTACACATCATATTTTAGTACACATAAAAATATATAGATCTATGCTACAATAAATACCATAATAAATACACTAAAATAAATATATAACATCTATATATATTTACTAATTATAATACAAGAATTAAAGCATAAATAATTAGATCTATACAAAAACACACACAATTGGAGAGTATCACACCGTATTCCACTAGATCTAGGATACGCATGCGACACGAGTCCAACACACAACCAATTACATCCCGAAGGACACAAACAAGTCACAAATAATATTTATGAACAAATCAAAGTGTCAAAAGTAGATCTATGTGTCCGTGTCAAAAAACGACATGTACAAATTCCCGTGTCGGAGGGAAAACCCACAAAACGACACGTATCACCAAATTGTTGGGATACGAACTACACGTACCCAATTGTGGATACGACACTAGCCCCAAACACATAAGCACATGCCCAATTGATCTATAGGATCAATTGACACACACACAACAAAATGTCAATTCGGAATTCCCACAAAATTGACACAAAAAGCACCATAACTTTCTCCATGGGTCTCCTATGAACACAAAACCAAGTCCTATGGGTAGTACATACATATGGGTTGATTTTACATGATTAAATATCAGATTTAGAAGCTATTTTAAGGGGAAAAACTGAATTATACCTATTGGGAGATGGATTCCCAATGAAACCTCCAATTGAGATGAACTTGCTTCCAAATTGTAGATCCTTGCTCCTCTTTGTAGATCCTTGCTTCCTTCTCCTAGATCCTTGCTTCTCAACTTTCTAATGGTTAATTGGAAAGAATTTGGAATGAATTTGGTAGGGAATTGGAATGGGAATGGAAGGAATTTGGTAGTGGAAATTCTAGATCTAGATTTGAAAATGAGAATGAGAATGAGAGGAGAGAGAAATTTCCCCCCTCTAATATAGGCCGGCCAAACCCCTTCCCCAAGCAATTATGAAATGTCCAATGTACCCCTTGGGGCCTCTCATGAAGAAATAATTAAGGAAGGAAGCTTCTAGTCTAATGATTTAATTAATTTAATCCATCTCCTTAACAATGGACTTTCTAAATGGGCCAAGTCTAACTAATTAATTCATGTTGGTCCATGGGTCCAAACTAAACTAGTTGGGTCCACTAATATAAGTCCAAAATAATTAAATAACATCTAACAATAATTAAATAATACAACAAATAATTATTTACCATGCACAATATTTAATTAAATAGGAAAAGACTAAAATACCCTTTCCTAAAAAAATGTGGTAGTGACAAGTCTACCCGCCTTAAAATAATTTCGTCCTCGAAATTCAAAGACGAAAACTACCCCCAAAAAATCACAGAACAGAACTAAAGAATCACAATTAACTAATGAACAGAACATAACTAGAAAATAACATACCTCAAGGTACAAACAAATATGGATAACGCTCTCGCATTTCATCCTCTCTCTCCCAGGTAGACTCCCCTGGAGAGTGATGCCTCCATGCGACGCGTACCAAAGGAATAGTCTGGTTCCTCAGCACCTTCTCTCTCCGATCCAGAATCTCAACTGGCTGCTCTGGATAGCTAAGAGTAGGGCCCACCTCTATCTCTGAGTGATCCAATACATGACTAGGATCTGCCACGTATCATCTCAACTGCGACACTTGGAACACGTTGTGCACTCCTCCAATGCAGGTGGCAAGTCTAGTCTATAAGCAACTGCACCGACCCTCTCTAGAATAGTGAAAGGTCCGATGAATCGCGGACTAAGCTTTCCGCCTCCACCGAAGCGAATCGTGCCTCGTGTCGGGGAAATCCTCAGAAACACCAAACTACCCACCTATAACAAAACACCATCTTAAGAACTTAATCTATAACAAACAAGAACAAGCACAAAAAAAATCTAAACTATACCTCAAACTCCAAAGGTCTCCGATGGCTATCGGCCCAATGCCGCTGTCTGTCCTGCGCCACTCGAAGTCTGTCTCTGATCAACTGAACCTTCTCTGCTGCATCCACAACCATCTCTGGCCCAAGCAAAACTCTCTCTCCAACATCATCCCAAGACAAAGGAGTACGACACCTCCGACCATATAGAGCTTCAAAAGGTGACATCTCTATACTGACCTGGTAACTGTTGTTGTAAGCAAACTCTACCAAATGGAGATGGTCCTCCCAAGAACCCCCGAAATCTAGTACACAAGTGCGCAACATATCCTCGAGAGTCTGGATAGTCCTCTCTGACTGCCCATCTGTCTGGGGATGATATGCAGTACTGAACTTGAGCTGAGTGCCCAAACTCTCTTGCAAACTCCTCCAGAAATGAGAAGTGAAACGACTATCTCGATCTGAGACTATGCTGACGGGAACTCCATGTATCCTAACGATCTGCCTCACATATATCTCTGCCAGCTTCTCCGTAGACAAACCCACCTTGAAAGGCAAAAGTGGGCCGACTTGGTCAACCTATCAACAATGACCCAAATCGCGTCTTTCCCTCCTGGAGATCGTGGAAGTCCAGACATAAAATCCATAGTAATGTGTTCCCACTTCCACTCTGGAATGGGTAATGGCTGAAGTAAACCTCCTGGCCTCTGCCTCTCGGCTTTCACCTGCTGGCACACTAAGCATCTGGATACAAACTGTGCCACTTCCCTCTTCATGCCATACCACCACACACTCTCTCGCATATCCCGATACATCTTGTTAGCACCTGGATGCATGGAATACTGAGAGCGATGCGCTTTCTGCAACACCTTCTCTCGCAACTCCCCACTAGGCACACACAATCTAACTCCATGCCTCAAAGATCCATCCTCTGCAATAGTGAAATCATCCTCCAATCCTGCTCTCACCTGAGCTCTGATACTCCTCAGAGATACATCATCATACTGTGCTGCCTTGATCCTGTCCATCAAATCTGAGTGTATCTGCAGTCCCCACATATGCATAGCACACCCAGGAACAATCACCTCAATGCCCAAGCTCTCCAAGTCCTCCAACAAATATCGATCATGCATCAAGAACATAGCTACCGGATACCTGCTCAAAGCATCGGCAACTACATTGGCTTTCCCAGGATGATATTGCAAAGAGATATCAAAATCCTTCATCAGTTCCAACCACTGACGCTGCCTCATGTTCAACTCCTTCTGCGTGAAAACGTACTTCAAGCTTTTGTGGTCTGTGAAGATCTTCACACGCTCTCCGTACAAATAATGTTTTCACAACTTCAGGGCGAATATGACGGCTGCCAACTCCAAATCATGGGTAGGATAGTTCTTTTCATGAGGACGCAATTGCCTGGATGCATAGGCAATCACTTTCCCATGCTGCTGAAGAACACAACCCAAACCCTTCCCCGATGCATCACTATAAATAGTGAAACCTCCGGACCCTGATGGCAACGTCAAAATAGGAGCAGACGTCAACCTCTTCTTCAACTCCTCAAAAGAAACTTGGCAATCTTTCGTCCAGACAAACTCCACATCCTTCCTCGTGAGTCTGGTCATCGGCTCGGCAATCCTCGAAAAATCTTGCACAAACTTCCTGTAGTAGCCTGCCAATCCCAAGAAACTCCTGATCTCTGCTACTGAACTCGGAGTCTTCCAAGATTCCACTGCTGAAATCTTCTTCGGATCCACTGAAATACCATCACCAGTCACAACATGCCCCAAGAATTCCACCTTGTCCAAGAAAAACTCACACTTGGACAACTTCCCATACAGCTTCTCCTTCCTCAGCACATCCAACACAATCCTCAAATGCTCCTCATGCTCCTCCGGTGTCCTCGAGTATATGAGTATGTCGTCGATGAACACCACCACGAACTTGTCAAGGTACTGGTGGAACACCTTGTTCATCAAGTTCATAAATACCGCCGGTGCATTAGTCAAACCAAACGGCATCACCATAAACTCGTACTGACCATACCGAGTTCTAAAAGCAGTCTTCGGTATGTCCTCCGGCTTCACCTTTACCTGATGGTAGCCTAATCTCAAATCTATCTTAGAAAACACCTTGGCACCACTCAACTGATCAAACAGATCATCAATCCGTGGCAAAGGATACTTATTCTTGATAGTGAGATTATTCAAAGCCCTGTAATCAATGCACATGTGCACCGATCCATCCTTCTTCGGTACAAACAATACCGGGGCTCCCTATGGTGAAGAACTCGATCTGATAAACCCTTTATCCTGTAATTCGTCCACCTGCTTCTTCAACTCAACCAGCTCGCTGTTGTTTACTCTATAGACATGCTGCGAAATTGGTTCCGCACCTGGCACCAAGTCTATAGAAAATTCAACATCTCGATCTGGCGGCAATCCTGGCAATTCCTCAGGAAACACATCCAAGAATTCTGCTATCAACGGATGTGGCAACTCCTTGTCTTCCACCATAGCTCCACAAATAATGCCTTCGCCTTCCTCTACAGCTCCTCTAGCAAACTCGAACTCTGGCTCCCCTGGCGGACCAAACAAAACTCTACCTCCTCTACAATCTATGCTAGCACGGTGCCTACTCAACCGATCCATTCCGAGTACAATGTCGTAGCTCGGAAGTGGCATTACAAGTAGACACGCACTCAACTCCCGGCCTCCCAGAGTAACTCTTCGATCCTTGCAAATATCATTAACCAGGATAATGCCTCCCCCGGTCATGATCTTGCAAGTCCTAAGCAAAGACTCAGCTACCAAACCATGCTTTAGAGCAAAAGAAACATATACAAAACTATGGGAAGCACCACTATCAAACAAAGCTAAAGCTGGAATGGAATCAAGAAGAATAGAACCTGCGATGACATCTCCGGTGGGTTCCTCCTCTTCGACGGTCATAGCAAACGCTCGTCCCTGCCGAGTACCTCCCTGCTGCTGATGCTGGACAAAACGCTGCTGCTGTGTCGGAAGCGGTCCCCTCGGCTGTGCTGCAGGTGGCCTCGTCTGTGCCCTCGGAGCTGGAGCTGCTCCCAGAACTGCACGACGAGGGCACTCCCTTGATTGATGCCCTTCAGTACCACAATACAAACAAACTCCTAGCCTCCTCCTGCAAACTTCCCAGATGTGGCCGGGCTTCTTACAGAAGTTGCATGGAGCTTGCTGTAACTGTCTCTACTGCTGAGGTGCCTGGTGAAAAGGCGCTCTAGCTGGAGTCTGGTTCTGTTGTGGCTGCTGGAAAGGTCTGGACTGGAAATGAGGACGTTTGGCAGATACTGCACTGCCGTTGCCCCCCAGAAAAGAATCACGGTCTCTCTTGGTCTTCAAACCCAGATCCCGCTCAACCTTGCGTGCCTCCGCAAGTATCTCCGAGTATGTCTCATAAAAAGACGGAATAAGAATCTTTACTTCCCAGTTTAGACCCTCACGGAAACGAATAGCTCGAACCTCCGGCTCTCTCACCAGATACTCTGCAAATCGGCTCAACCTGCCGAACTCCGCAGCGTATTCCTCCACAGACATGTTCCCTTGAATGAGACTCTCAAATTGTCTCCCCAAGTCAAGCTGTCTACCCTGGCGAAAAACTTCTTCTTGAAAAGGTCCTTGAATACCTCCCAAGATTGTCCTACGTCAACTAGAACCGGCTCATTCCTGAACCAAGTGCGAGCGACGTCGAACAGTTGAAGTCCTACCGCCTCAACCTTCAGATCTTCAGAAAGACGGGACACCCTCATAAGACGCTCAATGTCCTCGAGCCAATCATCAGCATAGACGATGCCCTCCGTCCCCTTGAAAACCCTAGGCTCCAGTTTCTTGAAGTCCTGAATGTTGCCTGGCCGAAGCTGAGCAACTTGAGGAACAACCTGCTGCTGGACCGGAACTCCTCTCTCAACTACAGCACGAGCAAGCTGATGAGCACTCTCGATGCCCTGCCGTAGAACGTCGGTCTGCCTCTGATGTGCCTCTGACTGAGCCCTCTGTGCCTCGAGCATCTCACGAAACAATGTAAACATCTGTGACGCCTCTGCTGGCACAGGAGGTGGAGGTGGAAGCCCCTCAGATACAGCTGGCACAGTCCTCTGAGTAGGTGGTGGACCTCCAAAGGCAGCTGATACTCCAATCACCGGAGAAGTGACTGGTGCAGGCCCTCGGGATGTCGCAGACCTCTCAGAAACTGCTCTCCCCTGCTGTGATCTATTCTTAGACGGCATCCTGAGACAAAGCGAAAGAAAGAATCAATATGGCACAAGATGTAAGACATCAAGGAAAGGACAAGTTTAAGGGATCAAGTATCAATATCAAAGGAGAATAGTTGAATCAAAAGAATTTTCCTAGATGTGATTGAGTATCTCAGCCTATATCCTATATCCTATCACAGGCTCGCAGTAGTACAACTAAGTTGTCGCACTACCACGACATCACATACTTGTGAAGCTAGGACCTACATGGGCTACCACCAAAAACGTGTCACGACCCGCACCCAGTGTAAGGGTATTAGTCGAAAACAACGCCCAGCCTACGCCGCAGAATCGGCAGTAGAACGCTGTCTAGATAATCTAAAGAACCACCAATAATGATAGTAAACTCAATCACAGAACTAAGATAGAAATGAGCACAAATCAGATAAAGAATAGAATAGTCACAATACAACTCATGAGTCTAAAATAATACATCAATGAGTCTGAAGGAATACAGAAATAAGCTGGAGACAAATCCAGTACAAAAGAATACTATGAAGCTACAACTCCAGGGTCAACTGTCTCAGTTGGGATAAGTCCCTCTTGAGCCAGGGTCTCAGAATCTAAACCCACAACATCCTGGGGTCCATAAAAGGTAGGGTACCACTCCTCAGTATCATCTGGAAAAATATATCCAGTCAGGAAAGGAGCAGAGTACAACTCTAACAGCAGTTCTCAATCAATGATAAAAACTATGTAACAGTAAATAGCTATGGATAAACAAGATGCACAATAGATAGGAGAGATATATGTACAATAAGGAAATACTGAAAATAAATACAATAAGGAACAATATGCCAATGAAACAATAATACTAATGACTAAGTGTGTGAGTACTAGCTTAACATGTGATCGGCTTGGGCAAGATGCAATGCGGCCTGGCTAATCATACATGCGGTGCATGATCAACACTATTCTGTTACCAGTACTTTATTCAATAGGGATTTGATCACATATCTATACTAATACTCTCCACCCCCGACTGGTATAATAGATCCAACCACGGTATGCTATGGCACGAGATTTCCCAAGAAGATAGCTAGTCTTCCCGAGAATCGGTGTCTGTACATGTACAAGATAACCAATGAAACAATACTTGCACCATATACACCATATACCAAGGAATAACATCTCATGACGAGATCCGGATATACCAATCCGTGTAACCATAGTGTCAAAAGAAACATGGATATCTACACTAGATACAACGAACATAGAGGATATCATAAATGAGAAACTATCAGAGAATGTACTCGCCTGAAGTCCAATGAACAGTCTCACAGATGTCTGACTCGGTGCCTCGAAGACCTAGATATGGAATACAACATCAATACAAGGTCCCGAAAAGAGAACAAGTTAAACTAGTCAACTTCTAGGTCAATAAGTCAATTCTAAGTCAACTGTCAACTGTGGTCAACTCTAAAGTCAACTAAAGTCAACTATGGTCAAACCAAGGTCAACCTCACAAAACATATATATATATATATAATAAATAAGCATAATAATATAGAATATTAAATACAACAATTAGGAATCAAGGTTTTGAACCCAATTGGTATCCACACAAAGAATGCTCAAGATACATATAGGTATATTATTACTCTAATACATAATATATTATATATAAACTAATATATTATATATAAATAAAATAATAACAATACTAGTATTATATCTCACCACAAATACATTTATATATACGTATATATATATATACAAATATAATATATAATATATAAACTAAATCTGCCCAATTGTCACTGAAAACAGTGTGCTAAAACACTAGTTTTCAATAAACAGACTTATAGTGACAGTCCCAACTGTCACAGCAAAACCGTCACCAAAACGCTGTCAAATAAATCCACTGCTGTCACAGTTTGATGACAGTTCAAACTGTCACAGAAAACCGTCGCTGTAAAACTGCTGCTCAAACTCGCCCGCTGTATTAATGACAGAACTGTCATTAATGCCGAACACTGTTACCGCGGCTGCTGTTTTAATGACAGTAGCTGTCATTAAATGCCGATGTCACAAAAACAAATAATATAACTATATATATATTAATATATATAAATCAAATATAAATCAATATATATATATATATATATATATAAACAATTAAATAAATATATACTTATATATATATACATAGTCCTACACAATTAATTACTAATAGCTACAAAACACATTGCATGTATTAATATACATATTTTAACATAGCTAGAAGCACACATAAAAATATATTCATTAATATGCAATTAATTATATAATAATTATAATTAATATAATTACTCATTTAAACACATAAATATATTTTATAAAACATTTATGTATAATTTATTTTATTAATATGTAGTAACATATATAATTGCATGTCAAGAAAGCTACATATATATTTACACATCATATTTTAGTACACATAAAAATATATAGATCTATGCTACAATAAATACCATAATAAATACACTAAAATAAATATATAACATCTATATATATTTACTAATTATAATACAAGAATTAAAGCTTAAATAATTAGATCTATACAAAAACACACACAATTGGAGAGTATCACACCGTATCCCACTAGATCTAGGATACGCATGCGACACGAGTCCAACACACAACCAATTGTACCCCGAAGGACACAAACAAGTCACAAATAATATTTATGAACAAATCAAAGTGTCAAAAGTAGATCTATGTGTCCGTGTCAAAATTCGACATGTACAAAGTCCCGTGTCGGAGGGAAAACTCCCAAAACGACACGTATCACCAAATTGTTGGGATACGAACTACACGTACCCAATTGTGGATACGACACTAGCCCCAAACACATAAGCACATGCCCAATTGATCTATAGGTTCAATTGACACACACACAACAAAATGTCAATTCGGAATTCCCACAAAATTGACACAAAAAGCACCATAACTTTCTCCATGGGTCTCCTATGAACACAAAACCAAGTCCTATGGGTAGTACATACATATGGATTAATTTTACATGATTAAATCTCATATTTAGAAGCTATTTTAAGGGGAAAAACTGAATTATACCTATTGGGAGATGGATTCCCAATGAAACCTCCAATTGAGATGAACTTGCTTCCAAATTGTAGATCCTTGCTCCTCTTTGTAGATCCTTGCTTCCTCCTTCTAGATCCTTGCTTCTCAACTTTCTAATGGTGAATTGGGAAGAATTTGGAATGAATTTGGTAGGGAATTGGAATGGGAATGGAAGGAATTTGGTAGTGGAAATTCTAGATCTAGATTTGAAAATGAGAATGAGAATGAGAGGAGAGAGAAATTTCCCCCCTCTAATATAGGCCGGCCAAACCCCTTCCCGAAGCAATTATGAAATGTCCAATGTACCCCTTGGGGCCTCTCATGAAAAAATAATTAAGGAAGGAAGCTTCTAGTCTAATAATTTAATTAATTTAATCCATCTCCTTAACAATGGGCTTTCTAAATGGGCCAAGTCTAACTAATTAATTCATGTTGGTCCATGGGTCCAAACTAAACTAGTTGGGTCCACTAATATAAGTCCAAAATAATTAAATAACATCTAACAATAATTAAATAATACAACAAATAATTATTTACCATGCACAATATTTAATTAAATAGGAAAAGACTAAAATACCCTTTCCTAAAAAAATGTGGTAGTGACACCGGCCAGTCCCCATCACGACCACCAGCACGATCACCACCACTCCTCCACAAACTCCTCCTCATCTCCCCCGAATGACCACCACTGCCCACCGTTAACCTCCCCCCCGGCCTCCTCCGTCGACAGCACTGCCAGTCCCCGACATCCT
Source organism: Iris macrosiphon (assembly GCA_036927795.1). Classification (NCBI taxonomy): domain Eukaryota; kingdom Viridiplantae; phylum Streptophyta; class Magnoliopsida; order Asparagales; family Iridaceae; genus Iris; species Iris macrosiphon. Next base: position 206,442,939 of record JAYESA010000004.1, read on the forward strand.
TCCCGATCTCCTCCTCTCCTATCGGTCACCTTCCCAGTCGACCCACACCCACAGCACAGCCAGTTCCCTGTCACGACCACCACACCATCAGTCTCGACTCTCCCATCTCCTCCACCTCTCCCTGAACTTCTCCCCGAGCCTCCGCTGGCCTCGACCACCAGCATAGCCCCCTGTCATCGACCTTCCTCCTCCCTGAGTAACACCACCATCACCTACCAGCTCCTCCCTGTCATCGACCCAACACCCCCTGGCCGGACCTCCCCTCCCCCTGGCCTGACACCGGTCATCTCCTCATCGACATCATCATCATCCCCTCATCGTCATCATCATCATCTCATCATCGACACCATCACCGTCTCATCATCGTCATTATCATCATCATCATCATCAACCTAAAGTCATCATCATTATCACCATCATCCACATTATTATCCCTATCATCATCATCGTCCCAGTCACCATCCTCGTTATCGCCATTGTCCACATCATCGCCCTCGTCATCATCATTATCACCATCACCCACATCATTATCCCTATCATCATCATCGTCCCAGTCATCATCCTTGTCATTACTATCATCCACATCATCATCTTTGTCATCTGTTGTCACTACCCAATTCTAGAAAATAGGATTTTTTTATTTTTATTTGGTAAATTGTGTATTATTTATAATTAATTATAATTATATTTAATTGATGGTTGTATTATTTTTTCTATTGATTATTTTCGGGTTTTAG